>VZTG01006870.1:0-39428 GCA_013397845.1 Melanocharis versteri | reverse complement strand
CCCCACAGACCGCCACAGACCGCCACGCGTCCCAGCAGCGTGAGTCACACCGGGGGGACACCAGGCTGCCGGTGCTCCCAGCCCCCGGCGCTCCCCTCGCTCTGCACAGGAGGGCTCGCCGTGCAGCGCCCGGAGTCTGACAGGCGAAGATCAGTTCGATTATTTTATTGTTGAAAATAATAAAACGCGCGCGAGGTGCTGGCAGTGTTGTGGGACGTTTTGTCTCCAGCGGGAGGTTACGCCACTACCACCCACGAAGGGAGCAGGTACCAATATAAAATAGTGATCTCCACATTAAAGAAGAAAACACTTCGCCCCACTAAGGACTCAGTGGATGAAATGCCATGCTAATATTCCACACCAAAGCCAATTTTAAAGAATATTCACATAGATCAACTACCTGACAGTGACAGCCAAACACACATCTTGGTCCATTTGTTGCCTTCACAGTGACTGGAGAGAGAAAATTGAAGAAAAAAAAAATTACTTCATTCATTCATCCTCTGAGTTGTGCTTCTGAATTATCCGGAGTGGTTTTCTGCCAATAATCTGATCACCAATATTTTAATTCTTTACTCCTCCATGCTTTTAACCAGATTTTAACTACAAAGGCTTATTGTTTTGTGGCTGCCCCATCCCTGGAAGTTTTCGGGGCCAGGCTGGAATGGGCTTGGAGCAAACCGGGACAGTGGAAGGTGGCCCTGCCCATGGCAGGGGGTTGGAACTGGAAGGGTTTTAAAGCCTCTTTCAACCCAAATCAGTGTGGGATTCTAGGACATCAAACCTTCCGTGTTTCACTCAAAGTACATCCACTCTGAGGTAGAGCATGAGGAAAAGGTGTCTGATCCCTCCCTGGCAGTGACGACAGCCAAAAGCGCTTCCAAGCCACCAGCCTTCCCTGGCATGTGTTTTGGGATGAGCTCCTGGGGAAAAGCAAGATTTGGGGGAGCAGCTGGTCCCTGCTATAGGCCCCTTGCAGAGCCATGGGGACACGCCATGGGACGGGAGCGAAACCCCAACATTTTTCTTGGCTTCCCGCTGCCAGAGGGCAGGGATAGATGGGAAATTGGGAAGGGATTCCTGGCTGGGAGGGTGGGGAGGCCCTGGCACAGGGTGCCCAGAGAAGCTGTGGTTGCCCCTGGATCCCTGGAAGTGTCCAAGGCCAGGCTGGACGGGGCTTGGAGCAGCCTGGGATAGTGGAAGGTGTGGGGGAATGGGATGATTTTTAAGGTCCCTTCTAACCCAAATTATTCCCCGACCTCCATGAGGTCTCCCCGCACCTCCTCTCCCCTCCGCCTGTACCCAAGGCCGCGGTCACTCCTTAACCACAGCCCGCGCCCATCGCAGCCGATGCTGGCGACACTCGCGGCCCCTCACGACAGCACCGCGTGTCGCGACAGCCGCAGCCCTCCGGCGCGGCAGGGGGCGCTGTGCGGCGCTGAGGGCCGGGCGGGAGCGCGCCCGCCGCCATGGCCCTTCCCGGCATTCCCTACGAGCGGCGGCTGCTCATCATGGCGGACCCCAGGGACAAGGCGCTGCAGGACTACCGCAAGAAGCTGCTGGAGCACAAGGAGATCGACGGCCGCCTCAAGGAGTGTGAGCGCGGGCACGGCGGGCGGTGAGGGGGCCGGGGGTGGGCGCCGCTGCGCGCCCCGCGGAGCCCCGAGAGGGAGCGCGGCGGCGGCGCTGCCCGCGCTTCGTCATGGGCCTGGCCGGGCCCCGAGGAGCGGGGATAGACGGGGGTCCGGGTCCCCTTGGTAACTTAGCCCCAGAGGGTCACAGAATCACGGAACCATTTAGGTTTGAAAAGATCTCTGGGATCAGCGAGTCCAACCTGTGACTGTCACCAACTTGTCAGTAGAACACAGCACTGAGTGCCACGTCCAGTCGTTCCTTGGACACCTCCAGGGATGGAGACTCCATTATCTTCCTCGGCAGCCTTTCCCCAATGACTGACCACCCTTTCCATGAAGAAATTTTCCCCAATACCCAATTTAAACCTTCCCAGTGGCACAACCCGAGGCCGTTCCGTCTCCTCCTGTCCCTGTTCCCTGGCAGCAGAGCCCGACGGCCCTGGCTGCCCCCTCCTGTCAGGGAGTTGTGCAGAGCCAGAAGGTCCCCCCTGAGCCTCCTTTGCTCCAGGCTGAACCCCCTCATCTCTCTCATATGCTCTTAATGCTCCAGACCCTTCCCCAGCTGCATTCCCTTCTCCACATTTGCTCAAGGGTCCTTACTGGTTTCCTAGTCTCACTCTACCTGCAGCTTTGCTGCTGGAAAAGGGTCTGGTCCCGTGTTCTTTTTGGGTTGAAAGTTACCAAAATCCTGTGTTTCTTTCCTCTTCTAGTGAGGGATCAGCTGAAAGAGCTCACCAAGCAGTATGAGAAGTCAGAAAATGATCTCAAGGCCTTGCAGAGCGTTGGGCAGGTACGTGAGGGAAATGAGGTGTTGGCATCCTGTGCTGATTGTTGACAGCAAATCTGCCTGGAAATAACCTTTAAATCCATTTTTGGCATCAAGAAAGAGAAGGTGGGAACAGTCCAGGTAAAACAAACAGGGACCTTGACGTCAGGAACTGAGTGTTTGGGTTAGGGATGGGTTACTGTGTGTCTGAGTTCTGCAATGTTGATTTCTCTCGAGGCTGATGCTGTATTTACTCTTTTGCAGATTGTTGGCGAGGTTCTGAAACAGCTGACGGAGGAGAAATGTAAGTGCACTGCACTGTTATATTCTCTGAGATTGTGAAAATCATGGAATCATGGGATGGTTTGGGTTGGAAGAGACCTTAAAGACCATCTCATTCCACCCCCTGCCATGGGCAGGGCCACCTTCCACTGTCCCAGGCTGCTCCAAGCCCTGTCCAGCCTGGCGTGGAGCACTTCCAGGGATGGAGCAGCTGTAAAATAATAAGCTTTTGAAGTTTAAATCTTGTTCAAGTTATGGAGAAGTAAAGAATTAAAGTATTGGTGATCAGATAACTGGCAGAAAAAACATTCTGTAGAGTTCAGAATCACAACTCAGAGGGTGAATTGAGTAAATTTGGGTTTTTTTCTCTAAATTTTCTTTCTCCAGTCATTGTGAAGGCTACAAATGGACCAAGATATGTGGTTGGCTGTCGCCGTCAGGTAATTGATCTGTGTGAATATTTACGAAAAATTTGCTTTGGTCTGGAGAATTAGCATTGCTTTTCATCCACTGGGTCCTTAGGGGGGTGAAGTGTTTTTTTCTTCTTTAATGTGCCCATCACTGTTTTACACTGGTACCCCTTGGAGTGGTAGCAGTGTGACTTCCTTGTGGAGACAAAATAATCCACAGGACCTTGCATGTGTTTTATTCTTTTTATTGAGTCAAAACTCTGTCCTTCTGCCTGATTTTGGACTCTCTGAAAATTGATTATTATGAAAATTGATAATTGTGTAATGTCACTGTTGCTGTGCTGTGACTGTTGCTGTTGTGGTGCTGAGCTTTAGATTTAATAATGTTTCACTGTATATTATAATCATGGAATGGTTTGGGTTAGAAAAGACCTTAAAGTCCATCCCATTCCAGCCCTGCCATGGGCAGGGACGCCTTCCACTATCCCAGGTTGATCCAAGCCCCATCCAGCCTGGCCTTGGACACTTCCAGGGATCCAGGGACAGCCACAGCTTCTCTGGGCACCCTGGGCCAGGGCCTCCCCACCCTCAGAGCCAAGAATTTCTTCTAAATATCCCATCTAAACCTATTCTTTCTCTGTTTAAAGCCATTATCTTTATCCATATCTTTATTTTTTTTTCTCTTTCTGAAGAGAATCCAATGTTCACTGCAGAATTTTGGGACATAAGTAAACTTAATTCAGCTCTGGGGCATGTGAGGTGATCTTGATGTTCTGTGTTGAAACAGAGGTGCATCCTACGGAATCGGTTGTCCTTGGATGAACCAGCACTTTGGAGTTTATTCTTCCCTAAAAACACTCTTTTATCTTAAAAGATCCTTGATTTGATAGCGGAGGCTCAAAAAAAAATACCCTTGATTGTTTTCAAAATGTCAAAATATCAAAGACAAACAATTTCTCCCAGACTAGAAGGACGAGTTTTTGATCAAAGCCCTCGTGGCTGAGCTGCTGCTGCTCAGGAGGGGGGAGAGCAAGGCTGTTTAAGTGGGAGCAAAATTACTTCCCTATCTCAAGTGCATTACCTAAGAAGGTCAAGTGGTTTCTCTTTGTTTTCTTCTCACTGCAGAATAACTTAAATCTGTTGGGCAGAGTTGAATCTGAGAGAATTCCAAGCTCTTATGGATTTCTTAAGATAGGGCAGATGGAAAGAGGCCTTAGTAGTGACCCCAGTGAGGGAGGAGGGACAGCTTGATCCTAAACCCTGCCAGAGGGTCAAGAACCCATTTGACAAGGGACCTTATAAATCCCCCAGCAGGGACAATAGCTTCCAGCAGTCCTGGAAAAGGGTTGTCAAAATCCTCTTTTAATTCCAGCAACGTTTAGCAGGGTGCACTGCAATGTGTTTAAAAATCCCATAAAAATGGAATAAGTGGACAAAAACTGCTGAGGCAGGTGAGGAGGCATCTGAGGTGAAAGAGTAATAATTGAACAGCTGTCTTCAAAGATGGGAAGTAATGACACAGGAAAATGTTCGATTTGTTGTGAGGGTTGTTTAGTTATTTTGAAACAGCTGGTTCTGTGAGGAGCAGAGGGGAGGATTAGATCCCACTGATCCAGTCAGATTGACAGCAGTAAAATTAAAAATTAATGATGGACTAGAAAACAATCTTTATTTTAAAAGTGGTGGAGGTAAGTTAATGGCTGCTTGGTGTGACACTCTGCAGCCTTGTTTTCTCTTGTGTGTGATGGAGCAAGGAGTGCAAACTCCCATGAACATCTTGGCTAAAATCAGGGACTGTGTGGGAGGAGTGGGCTTCTAACAGAATTCCTTTTTTTGGGACTAGCTTGACAAGAGTAAGCTGAAGCCAGGGACGAGAGTTGCTCTGGACATGACCACTCTGACTATTATGAGGTAGGATTCTGCTCTTCTCATCATAGAAAGGGCTAGAAGCATTACAGAAAGATTTGAATAATCAGTTCTGTAATATTTTGTAAATATTTTCTGCAAAGCAATGCCTAAATAAGGACAGTTACTTTGAGGGAAGACTTGTGTGTTTGTTTTATATGATTTAAAAATAAATTGGTTGTTCCTTATAAAAATAATGCCAGTATTTTTAGCCATTTTTTAAGCTGTGTTTTAAAACTTGAAAAAGTTGGCTAGGTTTGGTGTTTTTTCTGTTTTTTCAGCACATAAGGTAGGAAGAGAAGAGATAATTTTCATATTGCTGTAAAATTTATGGGAATAGCTTTATGAATTTATAAATGTGCTTGCACAATAAAAATATCTCCTCTTAACTCTTGTTTTCCAGATACTTGCCCAGGGAAGTGGATCCACTGGTTTATAACATGTCTCATGAAGACCCAGGAGATGTTTCCTACTCTGAGATCGGAGGCTTGTCGGAACAAATCCGAGAGTTACGGGAGGTACCCAGTGCCTCAAACCCCCCATCAGATACTGATCAATGCTCTGAGAGAAGGTTTCTAGGGCAAAAACACCTTTTTGATGTCTGTCCTCCACCACCACAGGGCTGTTCAAGGATCCTCTCAGATCAGTGCTTTCCATGTTTCATGTACAGTGCTTGGATTGGGATTAAAATGATGATAATCCTTCAGAGGAAGAGTTTAAAGGATCCGAGACCCTTTAGGCTGTGGGAGTGCCTTGAAGTCAAGGGGAAGGGCCAGCAAGGCAGACTGGAATTAGGCTCAAAAACAAGCAGGATTGCTCTGGGAAGTGGAATTAGGACAGTAAGGATGTGATTTGAGCAAAGAGCATTGGGAGGAAGCAGCCATTGCAGAGCCATGGCTGGAGTAGGGATTGATCTATAGGATCTCTGATATTCTCTTACTTAATTGTTTCTCACACAAAATGCTGCCAATAAATAATGCAGATAGCTGAAAAACAGGCTGGCAGGTGCATCATTAACTGTTTCAAAACTCAGAGGCTCAGTTTGTTCTCTGTCCCTTCACAGGTCATTGAACTGCCACTTACAAACCCAGAATTATTCCAGCGTGTGGGAATCATCCCTCCGAAAGGCTGCCTGCTGTACGGCCCCCCTGGTGAGTCTCAGCAAAGGGCAGCGAGTGTTTGGTTGTTGCTTTCAGACTGTGGCAAGAGCCTTCTTTGTTTCTCCTTTTTTCCCTTTTTAGTTTTATTTTTTCCTTTTCTTTTCCTTTTTTCTTCTCCGTTTTTTCTTTCTTGTATTTTTTCCTTTTTATTTTTCTTTTTTTCTTCTCTTCCCTCTCTTTTTCATCTGTTTTTTCCTTTTCCTTTTTTCCTTTTCCTTTTCCCTTTTTGCTTTTCCCTTTTTGCTTTTCCCTTTTCCCTTTTCCCTTTTTCCTTTTCCCTTTTTCCTTTTCCCTTTTTCCTTTTCCCTTTTTCCTTNNTCCCTTTCCCTTTTCTCCCTTTCCCTTTTCTCCCTTTCCCTTTTCTCCCTTTCCCTTTCTCTCCCTTTCCCTTTTTTCCCTTCCTTCCTAAGTCACCAGCAGGCAGTGTTGAATTAGTAATGAAACAGCTTCAACCTCTTGTGTGTCCAGGTACAGGAAAAACCCTTTTGGCCAGAGCAGTCGCCAGCCAGCTGGATTGCAACTTCCTCAAGGTGTGTAATGGCACTGTCCCCACACACGTTGGGCCTGTTCACTCTCCACCTCCTCATCCATGTCCCCTGTCCTTCCCAAGGTGGTGTCCAGTTCCATAGTGGACAAATACATCGGCGAGAGCGCTCGGCTCATCCGGGAGATGTTCAATTATGCCAGGGATCATCAGCCCTGCATCATTTTCATGGATGAGATCGATGCTATTGGTAAGGCTCATGGCCTGGAGGGTGACTGGGCTCTCCTGTTAAGGCTGGAATCAGCTATAAAGCCAATTCCCCCTGTTTAAAAGGCAAAAATCAAGTACCAGAGCTGATGAGTTTGGTGTGCTGCAGGTGGGCGCCGCTTTTCCGAAGGCACATCAGCTGACAGAGAAATTCAGAGGACTCTGATGGAGGTGAGTGTCCAATTCCTGGCTGTGGTCTGAACAGCCACATTAAATAATAATACTGGTGTGAATTGTTACCTGGGATCTGACTTGGCAGAGCATTTTCTGGGTTTAATAATCTTAAACTAGAAGTGAACTAAGTGCTGCTTTTACAAAAGGCAGCTGCACAGCCTGATAACTCAGCCATGAGTTCAATGTGGAGACTAATTGAATCTTTTAAACTGCTGAAATTATTTGGGATATTTTCTTTTGCTTACTGCTGCTCCCTGCATCTTTGAAGGTTTGGAGAGCTCCCCTTTCTGTCTGTTAGTCCCCAAGACACCCAGTCTATGACATTTTTGGACTGTTACAGTTGGATTTTCAAAGCTAGGAGGAGCACTTGTATTTCTTTGTTTCTGTATTAATTGCTTTGGTAAACTGGGTTGTGTGAAGGGAATATTAAAACCACTGGTGACAATTAGGAATTCTGAAGCTAATGGGAACCTTCCTTGGCCTGTGTTTGCAAACAGTTTGCCTGGTTCAAAAGAATGTGTCTGCCTTCCTTAGAGAATTAAATCACTGTGATCAAAGAGCAAGTGCTTTGAGTGTTCACAGTGAAACGCCTTCCTGTGTGTGGATTAGTATTCCAGAGGCTGTTCTTCAAGTTTAATTGGAATGTCCTGGCCTTGGTGCACTACAATCCAAATGTGCCGGGCAGCCATTGGCTCCTTTAGTCCATGCAGTGTTTTCTTTGCCTCATTGTTTGAGTCAAGTGTTTCACATTTGAGCTCAGCTTTGCTCAATGTCCTTTTCTCTAGGCAAAGCATTTTCAGTGTCTCTCTTCAGCCCTTCATTGCTTGGGATGGAATATTCAGGGAGCTCAAGGCCTTGTAGGATTTTTTTTTTAACTTCAGAGCTTTTCATCTTGGTGAAAATACTTAGGCAGGGAAACAAATGAGAGTGGGAAGGTTTGGGGTTGTTTAAAACCAAACTTCTGTTCCCTGTCAGTTGTTGAATCAGATGGATGGATTTGACACCCTGCACAGAGTTAAAATGATCATGGCTACCAACAGACCTGACACCCTGGATCCTGCCCTGCTGCGGCCCGGAAGGCTGGATCGAAAAATCCGTGAGTTTCTGCTTCCCACTGGCTGGAAGGAGGATGTAATCCATGGGAATTGGGGGTTTCTGCTTTTATTGAAGCTGTGATTCTTTCTAGATATCGATCTACCAAATGAACAGGCCAGATTAGATATTTTGAAGATTCACGCAGGTCCTATCACTAAACATGGTGAAATAGGTAAGTAGAAGTTCTCTGGATGTCATTCCTACTGCTGTTTGTAAAGATAGGAAGAGGGTGAGTTGTTACAGTGATTCTGACTCTATTCCCACTTTTACACTGCTCACACAACTTCCCCTCTTGGAATTCTACTTCTTTTATTTTTTAATGCACCCTGATTGAACTGTTATTAAGTCTTTGCAAAGGAAAACTGAATACAAACCCTTGGAGCCCAGCTGGAGACTGGAAAATCAACGTGGTTCTCATCAGGCAGTTTCCTATTTCTAAAGGAACAGCTTAGTGCAAGTAAAGAGTATTTTCATTCACCCCTCAATGAAAGAAATATTGGTAATGAAGAAGTCTGAAGGCAACAATCTTTAAAAGTCAGGGAGAAACCTTGGAGTTTGAAGATGGCATAAGGAAAATTGCTGTCTGGGTAGTGGTGTGGATCATCCTCTCAGGAGTGTAAGGGACAATAATAAGATAAAATGGGGAAGGTTCATTTAAGGCCTGTGTTCCTCTGAGCTGTCCAGAGTCCTGCTTTCACAGTGACTCCTCCCAGCTTTCCTGGAGGAAGCTGGGGCTGGGATTTGCCTTTGTAGCAGTGCTGGCTGCCCGGGAGTGCAGCAGTGCCCCAGGGCCCTGTGCCACCCCCACCCCCTCTGTGCTGACAGCAGCGATTCCTGCAGCCCCTGGAGCTGATCCCGGTCACCATCTGGCTGCATCAACAGCTGCAGCTCAGCACAGGGACAGCAGGAGCGAGCTGGGGGAGGGCCAGGGCTGGGCACTGCTTTGCTTAGCAGCAGTGTTGGCTTAAACCTGCACGTGACTGCAGCCTAAGAGAGGGAGGGAGCTCCAGAACAAATCATGAGCCTGAGGTGAAGTTCTTGGAGAGAAACTTTATGAGGCATGGAGTGGCAGGACAAGGGGGAATGGCTTCAGATGCGATATTGGGAAGGAATTCCTGGCTGTGAGGGTGGGCAGGCTCTGGCACAGGGTGCCCAGAGAAGCTGGATCCCTGGGAGTGTCCAAGGCCAGGTTGGATGAGGCTTGGAGCAAGTGGAAAGTGTCCCCGCCCATGGCAGGGGTTGGAATGAGATGGTCTTGAAGCTCCCTTCCAACCCAAACCATGGTGGGATGCTGGGATTCCACTCCATCCTGTTCTCGTGTCTTTGGCACTGGAGTGGAGCAGGGTGGGATCGTTCCTTCTGCCATTCAGCAGGGTGAGGTGTCAGGTCCTTGCTAAATTCCTGATTGTTATGTGGAAAGACTGTGGTGCTCAGCTTTGATACCCCAAAAGGAAGGCCTGGGCTTAGCAGCAGGGTGAGGTGAGAATTGGAATAAAATCCAGAGATAAGGAAGGACCTGCTCAGGTTCCAGCATGAGATTCTCCTGCTCCAATCCTGGTGTCTGCTGAAAACCCTCAGCTCACAAACCTTGCACTGTTCAACCTTGTTCATTCCCCTCGCTTATATTTTTTAACTTTCTAATTATCAAAATAATTTTTTATATGACATTGTACTACATGGAATGAAAATACAGCTGAAGAACTTCTCATCTTCAGGAATTTTTGGATTCTTGAGATAAAAACATTCAGCTCAAATGTTTTGAATTTCATACAGAAGGGAAACTGAAAAGTTTTCCGGGAAGTTGGTAACTTTAATAAGCAGCCTTGCAAAAATCAGAACTTGCTGGAGACTCAACAGACACAGTGGTTTAGAAATGGATTCCCACTGAATTATAACCATGGCCACTCTTTTAGTAAATATATGTGCATAAAATATCAGCCTTAATTTATTAAGACATTAAGTGCCTTTATTAGATGGAGCATTGGAAGTGGAAAGGGACTGAGTTAGGACCACTTGGAGATAAGTTTTCTGGATTTTTACAGCATTGAAATGATAAGGACATTGCCTTGATGGAGCTTTTGCACTTCATGTTGATTCTTGTAACCACAAGTTGGTAACTTTGGGATTTAATTATATAACACGAGCTTTTGGCTGCCACACATTTCTGTTTTAATGGAAGGGCTGATACAGCTGCTGATTCCAGTTAATTTATCAGCCCAGTGGGCAGCTCTCTGCACTGAAATCCAAGTGGCTGTTTGGTAGCTGGATCTGTATTTTATTGGCATCCCTAATGGGAAGAGTGATTTATTCCTAACGGGCATTGGTGTTTTATGAACAGATTATGAAGCAATCGTGAAGCTTTCGGATGGCTTCAACGGAGCAGACTTGAGAAACGTCTGTACTGAAGCAGGTAATTCCTTAACTCTTCATTTGGATGTGCTAAATCTTGGATAATGTTGAATCTTGGAGCTGTTCCTCTGTGGATTAAACCCAGGAGCTCAGAAATGTTCTGCTGGAACATTTCACTTGACCTGTTCTGAGCCAGCTACTTGCTGGCTGATCACGATGTGTCCCACTGTCTCATTAGAATCAGATACATTCCAGAAACAGTGGTTGTACCCATTTTTCTCCTTTTTGCAGAGAATTCAGGACTCTTGGTACCCGTGTGCCTGGAGAGTTGATGCTATATTATGGTTTTTCCACACGAAAATTTGTGTACTTGGGGTTTGCCTGCGTGGGCAGGCCGGGTAACACAGTAAATGCACCCTCAGAGTTGAAACCAGTTTTTTTTTTAGTAATCCCCGGGTTCAGAAAGGTGAACTCCCTCCTCTTCCCAACATCTAAGACATGGGGAAGTCATGCAGACAGTGTAACCTGGATCAGTTTTCATTTGAATTTGAGTAGAACTTCATGTTCTGTCTTTACCCTGTTAAATCCTCCCTCGCAGGGATGTTTGCGATCCGTGCCGATCATGACTTCGTAGTTCAGGAAGATTTCATGAAAGCTGTCAGGAAAGTGGCTGATTCCAAGAAGCTGGAGTCCAAGCTTGACTACAAACCTGTGTAAATTAACCATAGAATTTGTGATTGATTGTACACATCCCACTGGGTTAATGCTTAAAAAAAAAGGAGAGAAATAATGTACCTCTTGATTATCATTGTAAGGTGTTTGTGTAGCATGTAGCTAGTAATTTTGGGAATGCTAGTTGCAAGTTGGCTACAGGAGTGTGTTTTCTGTACAATTCTGAAATGCAATGTTCATTACAGCCCAGGCTCAGTAAAAATGTGTGGAGATGTATTGTTCTCTTAGCAATTATGGTGGGAATTTATAAACGTGCCTGAAGGGATTCACAAACAGAAGAAAGTCAGTTCATTTCTTGACTTTTTGTATATCAGTAAATCTCCTTTCCCCAAACAGTTTATGAATAAAACCTGTTTAAATCTGTTTATCCTGGTGGACTTTGTGTGTAGCTCTCAGAGAGAGGTGAATTTTGTGTCTTCTGCATTTGAGGAGCAACTTTTCTCTGGTGTAAGGATTGGAGTCTTGTGCCTCCCATACCAAACAGAGACAGCCTAACTCTTGGAGAGAGGAGAGACTGGTGGGGTCTGGACAACCCTTTCCATGAAGAAATTTTCCCTAATATCTAATCTAAACTTGCCCTGGTGCATCTTGAGGCTGTTCCCTCTCATCCTGTCCCTGTTTCCTGAGAGCAGAGTCCGATTCCTCCCCAGCTGCCCCCTCCTGTCGAGGAGTTGTGCAGAGCCAGAAGGTCCCCCCTGAAAATTGCACTTCTGGCTACTTCTAATTATCCTAATTGGATTACTTTGGGCCTGCTCAGCTGACAGACAAGCACATTAGATTAGCTCTTGACTTCCCAGGAAACACACAGCATCTCCCCGGCAATTTTAGCAGCTGTAGTTTTATTTCCTTTCCCATCACAGATAAAACAGGTAGTGTAAGGTGTAGAACAGTGAAAACAGGACAGGCAACAATATTTCCCTGTTTATATGCCTGTTACGGACCTTTCTCCCTGTTGTGGCTGTCAGGAGTGTAAAGATGCAAATCTCAGGTTTAGTTTTAACACCCTTTTGAGTGCAGCTTGTACAGCCCGTGTGCCAGGAACAATGAGAACATGAAATAAAAATCCATTTCTGAGCACTACAGTGATGTAAACAGCAAGCTGAGCCTGTGGCTGAGGGAATGGTTGCTGAAACGTGATTGTTGAAGGTTTCTGAAAGTTTTATTNTGGAGTCTTGTGCCTCCCATACCAAACAGAGACAGCCTAACTCTTGGAGAGAGGAGAGACTGGTGGGGTCTGGACAACCCTTTCCATGAAGAAATTTTCCCTAATATCTAATCTAAACTTGCCCTGGTGCATCTTGAGGCTGTTCCCTCTCATCCTGTCCCTGTTTCCTGAGAGCAGAGTCCGATTCCTCCCCAGCTGCCCCCTCCTGTCGAGGAGTTGTGCAGAGCCAGAAGGTCCCCCCTGAAAATTGCACTTCTGGCTACTTCTAATTATCCTAATTGGATTACTTTGGGCCTGCTCAGCTGACAGACAAGCACATTAGATTAGCTCTTGACTTCCCAGGAAACACACAGCATCTCCCCGGCAATTTTAGCAGCTGTAGTTTTATTTCCTTTCCCATCACAGATAAAACAGGTAGTGTAAGGTGTAGAACAGTGAAAACAGGACAGGCAACAATATTTCCCTGTTTATATGCCTGTTACGGACCTTTCTCCCTGTTGTGGCTGTCAGGAGTGTAAAGATGCAAATCTCAGGTTTAGTTTTAACACCCTTTTGAGTGCAGCTTGTACAGCCCGTGTGCCAGGAACAATGAGAACATGAAATAAAAATCCATTTCTGAGCACTACAGTGATGTAAACAGCAAGCTGAGCCTGTGGCTGAGGGAATGGTTGCTGAAACGTGATTGTTGAAGGTTTCTGAAAGTTTTATTCAGTAAAAACAGCAGAAAGGTACACTAGAAATAAAAACTGATGCTCTAAAATTCCAGGGCTAGGATTTCCAAAAGGACACTTGCAATTTTATTTAAGCAATCAACCCATTGGCTTTGCTTGCTTTGACTAAGCTTCCCTGAGAAATTTCCGTGATACCAGTGTAGGTTTTTGGTTCACCGAACAGCACAGGAATGAAAAACTGCAGCTTAAAGTGAAGTCTCACAAAATTATAAAATGGTTTGGGTTGGAAGGGAACTTTAGGACCAATTCATTCCAACCCTGTGCCATGGGCAGGGACACCTTCCACTGTCCCAGGTTGCTCCAAGCCCCGTCCAGCCTGGCCTTGGACACTTCCAGGGATCCAGGGGCAGCCACAGCTTCTCTGGGCACCCTGTGCCAGGGCCTCCTCATCCTCACAGGGAGGAATTCCTTCCCAATATCCCATTTCTCCCTGCCCTCTGGCAGTGGGGAGCCATTCCCCCTATGCTGTCCCTCCAGGCCTTTGTCCAAACTCCCTCTTCAGCTCTCCTGGAGTTCTCAGAGCATGGGACCTCAAAAAGCAGAAAAACAGGTTCCAGCCCCAACAGTGAGGTGTCTGAGGGCATCACTCACACAGAGAGGAGCTGACTGGAGATCAGCTCCTCTTTGAGGAAAGAGAAGACCTCTGGGATCATCGAGTCCAGCCTGGGACTGATCCCCAGCTTGTCACCCAGCCCAGAGCACCGCGGCCACGTCCAGGCGTCCCCTGGACACCTCCGGGGTGGGTACTCCACCACCTCCCTGGGCAGTGCAGAGGTGACCCGCTTGGCCTTGCCAGCTAAAATGTGAGGCAGCGGCGCCATTCCCGCGGGCCACAGAGCCAAGATGGAAGCGGGCGTGCGAGGAGAAGGAGCCCTCGGGAATGTCAGGGGACGGCGACAAGGAGCGTTAATGGCCGCGCCACGGCGGGAGCGCGCCCGGCGTGAGGCGCTCCGAGCCGGGCCCTGGTCACCGTTAACGGGCGACGCGCCCGTTAATGAAACTTTGGGGTGAANGGAGGAGGAGGGAAGAAGAGGCGGCAGCAGCAGCAGCAGCATGGCGGCCGGGCGCGAGCGGCTGAGCGCGCCGCCGCCGCCTCCTCCTCCGCCGCCTCCATCTCCTGCCGCTCCCGAGCCGGAGCCCGCGGCCCCGCTGCCCAAATAGCCGCCCTGCCCCGGGTCCTGCCCCGCCCGGACAGCGCCCGGCCATGGAGCTCGCCAAGCCGGCCTTCCCCGCGCTGCCGCAGGCCAAAGAGGACTCTGAGGTGAGCGGGAGCTCCGGTCCCGGCCCCCCGCACACGCCCGGCCCGCGGCCCCGCCGGGGCTTCCCCTCACAGCCCTGCCCGCCCTGCGGTGCCTCCCGGGCGCCTTCCCGCGGGATTCCCGCTGGGATCCATCGCAGGCCGCGGGTCCGTGTCCCGCCCTGTGCCGGTGACACCCCTTGCGACCACCGACCGCATCTTCCCTCCCCTGGTCGCTGCCGGGCTCTGCTCCCTCCATCGCCCTCGCAGACCCCCGGCCCTCCGGCATCTCCCCTCCCCGGTGCCTCCGGCCTGGAAGCCTCCCACTATCCCAGGTTGCTCCAAGCCCTGTCCAACATGGCCTTGAGCACTTCCAGGGATCCAGGGGCAGCCACAGCTTCTCTGGGCAATCTCGCCGCCCTCACATTCAGGGAACGGAGCCCCCTCGGCTTCACCTCCTTTGGCTTTTGCCCACCCGTAGCGGCCCCCGCTCTTTTTCCTCTCCCCTTTCCTGCGTTCGGTGTGTCACAGCCCGTGTGTTACCCGCCCTTTCGCTCGCCCTGCGTGTCCCTGTGCCTTTGTGGGGCCCCCAGCCGTGTCCCTGTGTGAGCAGCCCCAGCAGGGAGAACCTGCGTGTCCCTCCCGAGCGCTCGGTGCCCTCCCTCTCCCAGCTCCTCCAGCAGCGGTCCGGCGCTCGGGTGAGTCCATCGGAGAGGTATTTTCGCGGTGTTCCAGAGCCAGGGCTTCTCTGCGGACGAGGACAGGTGGCAATGTGCGCTCAGACCGAGCTGTGCGGTGTCACAGGAGCCGGGGCAGCGCGGTGTCTGATTTCTGAACTTGGCTGAACTCCCCGGCGCTGACCCTGGACGCTGCTGGTTTGTTTTTGTGTGTCACAAACAGCCCCGAGTGTGTCTCCCTCCCCTCTTTGGTGGCCTCAAATATTTAATGCGAAATGTCACAGCCTGCGTGAGGGAAGCTGAGAGTGTCTGAGCTCTTCAGACGTCTGTAGATTGTCGTGTATTTCTAAACATCAGCATTTAATTCTGTTTGAACAGCATTGCTCAATGCTGTTATGGTGGTAAATTACCTGAGATATGGGAGTGACTTTTTTTTTTTCTTGTTTTTGTTGTCAGGATTTAATACCCCTTCACCTCAAAGCTCTGGAGATGTTAAAAGTCATTTGGTTGTTCTCACAGAGTTGTAATCACTTTGTATCTCAGCACAAATCATCTACCACCCTGTGAGGTTTATAATTTGTTTGTTTTAAAATATCTTTGTGGAGAAACCAATCGTGTTATCCACAGTTTTGTCTGAGAATGGTTAAGTAAATTAGCCTGGGTGGCTTTTCATCTAAAATGGCTAAAGAGGAATGTGGGGTTAAAAGAAAAATGAAAACAAAAACAGAGCTCACTGCCAGTCTGACAATTCTTAACTGATGAAAACTGAGATTATAATACAGTGTTTTTCAGAGTAGCTTTTATTTTTGGCTTTTTTTGTGGGCTACCGTAAATAATACGATGTGTAGTGTGTTAGAACTTCACATAGTGGGGATTTTCAAGAACTGATTCTAGAAACTGTAAGAATTTCTTTTCAACGTGTTACTTTTGTCTGACTTGATCTACATACAAGATCATGTAAACAAATTCCAAGCTCTGAATACAAGATAATAAATAGTTGGAGTATGTGAGGGAAACAGAAAATGAAAGCCAGTGGTGAATGTTAAAGTTCTTGTGAAGGTAACTTGTTAAAAGCAAGGTGTAAGAGACTTAAGTCCAAGCCTTGAGACAGAGCTTGGGAAAAGCAAATTGAGGAAAGTAAAATCATTCTGCCCACAAAATGTAGATTTTCCTGGAAAGCAGAAGATCATCTCTCGTGCCATTGCAGCCAGGAGCCTCTTTAATGAGGAGTAGTCCCTAATACTTCAGGAAGTTGGTGATGGATGGTTTAATGCTGGCTTGGCAGATTTGATTTCAAGATATTGGGAAGGGGAGGAGGGAGAACTTGGGGAATCCCTGGCTGGCTTCCTGCTGCTCAGAAGTGCAGCTTTGCCACTTCTTTAACTCAATCCAGCTGCCACCCCCAGCTCCTTTCTCCAGCTGACTCTTGTGACAGCTTTAATAATAATAATAATAATAATAATTAAAAATAAAGCCAAATCACTGTTGGCTGCCCAACATCACGTTCTTCCTGGCACACGGAGAAGTGTTGAGGGGAGAGAGCAGCCGGGATTGACTGGGGCAGGCTGCAGGGATGTGCTCGGGAGAAATAGGTCACTTTTCCAGCCTGGATGTTGTCTGCCCTGTCCCTAATCCATAGTGTGGTGTTTGGGATTGCTGGATTTTTAAACCTCTTGGCTGTTGGTACTTCTGGGAGCTCGGGAAATGCCGGAAAACCTGGAACTCATCATTCTGGCAAAGCTTTTCTGGTTTATACCGGGAATGTCTGTGAACTGGGTGTTCTTTTACAGACTGGTGAGAGTGAATATCTCAATTTTATGAGTAATAGTGATTATATGTGATGTGGAACCATTTCTAAGCTTAGATTTTTAGTTTTATTTTTCTAAAATTGGCATATTTTCCAAGGTCAGATCTCAAACTTTCTTAAATTTGAGAAGTTCTGTGTTACATGTTTATGCTGGGGGGGAAAATTTGGCTAAAAAACATTAAAATGAGATTAGGTTAATAACAATTAGTACATGTTGGCTTATTAGTACTGAGACATGTTAGTACTTCTGGAAAGAAGGTCAGTAAGGGCTGGAATAATTAAAGGAATTTAATAGAAATTATTTTCCCATTAAATTTTAAACAATGACAAAAAAAACAAACAATAAAAATTATATAGGATATATTTAATGAGAACACAGCAACAATTACCAGTTTATGTCTTTGTTACAATATATTTCCTTGCAATCAGCCTGAGCAAACCAAGTATTCATGATGTACTTGGAATTTTTTTAGGACTCTCCATGGGTTTTGTAATTAAATTAGCAGCGTATTGACTAAGCAGACATATTTTCCTTTTTATTATGCATAAAAGCTGAGTTCTTTTTAGCACATGGGGTTTTTTTAAAAAAGAAATTTACATTTTTGACAGCTATATTTAGTCTGAAATGCTAATGTATTTCTGACTGCTTTTTTTAACTATGAAGTGATGCAGCCCATCTAAAGGTGGAACAAATCTATTAAAGTTTTTGAAATCTCACTTTTGATAGGCAACACAAATAACCCCCTTAAAACACAGCTTTTCCCCTCCTCTGCAGACTCTTTAAAATAAGTAGGAAGCCTGTATCATTAGAATTATTTTACCTGCCCACATAATAGAGCCCAAAAAATGGAGAACAAATGCTGTGTTGTGCTGGGAAATGTAAATCAGGTGACAGATTTTGATCACAACTCTGTGGGATACTATCAGACTGCTTTGCATAAATCAGAAAAGTGCTCTGTGGCAGCTGAGGTTGAGCAGTCTGTCAGTCCTGATTAACTTGTGCCTCCCATCCAGGGGAAGCCTGGTGGGATCCACACGGGCACAGCGGAGCAGTTTGTAGAATTTGGGAGTTAAAGCACATTTGGGGTTTTTTATCTGAATGAGGATTGCAAAGAGACCTTGGTGTAGCCCAAGACACGAGTTAGAAAAAGAGGGGGCACGGAAAAGGCCGTTCTTGCACCATTATAAACAATTCTGGTAATCTGTGTGAGTGTGGCACTCCTGGCACTTGGCTTTGTGCTTCCTGTAAGCTGAAGGATTCTGCCTCCACTCCTTTACTTCCAGTTTTATTGGAATGAAATTCTGTGATAAAAGTTCTTATCAGTGCTGCTGATCCTGTGTGCTGATGGGATTTAACAAGGTGTCTTTGGGACCAGTGTTAGAGAATGGGACAAATAAGAATTGTTCTGTTTCTACTTTCCATTTCTACTTTTCCTTTAGTTTTACCTTTTATCCTTTTCTGTGGCTTGTGTTTCTCTCTGCTAAAATAACCTTCCTTTCCCTGTTGTCCACTTCTTCCTTCCTCCGTGTGCTCTGTCATTCCCACCTGTTATTATTGCTCTTCTCCACCTTCCTGCTTTTGTATTCCTTTGTATTTTCAATAACAAAAATGTCTCTGCTGGGGCCTTCCCATTGTCTGAGTGCTCTTGACAAATACACAGAATTCCCTGTAAAGCTGCTTCCATCCCTGTATCGTTTCCTGAGTGTGGTGGCCATGGGACGAGACAGCTGTGCAAGGGTGGCAATGTCACCTCACCCTTTGTCCTTCCCCTTTTTCCAGCCCTCGGCCACTTTTGGGGTAGCAGCACTGTCCAAACCTTCCTTAAGCTCTGCTCATGGTAGTGCCATGCCCACACCTTGAGGGAATTAAAGGATTTGGTTTAATTTTGTGTATTTTATAGACTTGCACCAGGATTTCTACCTGGGCAAAAAAAAAAAAAAAAAAGAATATGTATATTTGGGCCTGCACTGGTTAGGCAGTTGCACTAAATGATTGTTGTAGGTCCCTTCCAACTGAAATAATTCTATTTGTATAAAAACCCCAGTATTTTTAATATAGCTGTCCAAGAACATGAAGCATGCCTGAAACTGAAGACACAACCTTTCACTTCATGCCTGTTTGTAGCTAATTTTGAGGCCCTTAAGTACCACGTTTCACGGTGATAGGTGTGACAAGTTTCGGTGATACTCCTGTATTTTCCTTGAATATTCTTTCAGTGCCTCATTTAGTTTGTCTGCTTTCTTATTAAAAGATGGCAAATGAGTGTGCTCTGCTACTGTTTTATTTTGAGATTTCTGCTGCACTCGTTCCACGTTACAAATTGTTTTAGATTTTTGTGCAGGTCTTTGATGATAACATCCCCCTTCCTCACTTTGTCGGGCTGTATAAAATAATGTGTAAAATGCTTTCAAACCCAAGGTGTGATCTCATTTCATCGTGTGAATGACACTTAGAGCTGCCTGGGAATTAAAGCCTTTGTGTCGAGGTCATTGTTGTGGGATCAGGACCCAGCCCCAGTCCAGGCTGCAGCCTGGGCAGGGGGATGACGGTGCTGCTGGCAGTTGATGTAATCCTGCCCTCTGAGTGCTCTGGTAGAGCACTGTCAGGCTGTAATTTTAATTTCCTGGGCAGTGGTTAGAGGCAGAGCCAGGAGCTCCCTTGGCCAGAGCAGATGCGGGAACTGGAGCAGGTCAGAGCCCGTGGCTGGCGCTGCCGTAACAGTTTCTGCTGCTCCGACTTCACAACTTGTGGGAGAGCCTTGCAGCAGGTTTGGAGGAGAGGCTTGCAGTGTTACAGCCTCACTAGGCAGGGAAACAGCTTCAGGCAAGAGGATTCTGACAGCCCCGGATTTCTGAGGTGCACAATCCATCGTGCAGGAGTCCTGCTGTGGTGAATCGTGATGGGAAGAGGAATCTGTGTGGAGAGGGAAGTGATGCCATAAATCAGTGACAAAAGAGCTGTCTGGGAGTTGGGAAAGGGTTGGACACCTGGAGTGGTCAGGGAGGTTTTACTGGGAGCTGTGTGCAGCTTTTCCAAGGGATTGGAGTGATGGTCTGGGAAGCTGAAGGAGTCATTGCAGGGGGTGGGTGATGCTGAGCAGGTGAAAAGCAGCAGTGACAATCTAGAAAAGACTTCCTGATGTCATCTCCTCTCACTGCTGATTTGATTTCTTTTCCTGGTGTTTTTTCCAGCACCTCTGAGAGCTTCTCCCTTCACCTGGGCCAGCCTGTGGTTTGCAGGCTCTACTAATTATGAGGCAGCAGGAGTTGAACTGTCCTAGCTGGGCTTGCCTTTCAGCCAGAGCTGAGCTTTGACAGAGACTGGGGCTGTACCTTTTATGTGTGAAAATCAGATGGGTCTGCAGGCTTCAGCTGTCAGTGAGGGACCAGCTAAGCTGTGTCACGTGGATCCTTTTCACTGCATTCCTTCTGGAGAGGCTTATGCACGTCGGGTGCCGTGTTTGAAAACCACACTCTTCGCTTTGGTGCAGAGTCTCAGTGTCAGGGCTGGTAAAATAATTAATTCATATTATTAATTTTTCAGATTAAGTCCTAGCCAAGGTCACTCTTAAGAAAAAAAAGTCCACGTGTCACTTCTTGCCATTAAACTGTTCTAAAGAAGAACAGGTGTAGTTATGACAAAATATGGACAGAATACCCCAAAGTGTTGGCAGAGCTGCTTGTGATGTAGTTTGGATATTGGATACCAAGAAGCTCTTTGTAGAGTAGACAAGTCTTACCAATTAATTCGTAGCTTCCATTTACTTCAGCTGGAGATTGGCTGTGGGTGGGGAAGGGAGAGCTTTGGAATGTGCTTTATTCCCCCTTCTCCTGCTTGTGTTGGGAGATTTGTCACAGGGGAGTGGCTCATCTTTAAAACTTTGGAGTTCTAGGGGTTTTTCTTGCACTCATCTCTTTAGTATCTTGCAAGTATTGATGAGTGAGACTTCCAGTGCGTTGTCCCTTGTTCTGGAGAACCTCCCAGATCCTTGGCAGCAAGGAATGCTGTTCTTCCCTCCACCTCTGGCATCACTCTTTGTTTTCTTAGCAAAATTCTTGCATTTGATCTGATCAAAAGAGAAGCTTTCAGTTGTTATTTGTCTGCCGGGTGCCCCAGACAGTGTGGAAAACCTGGCTGATGAATGAATTCCTTAAAATGGAACCTGTGCTTGGGTTCAGTCTCTGTTAATAGATTGGGTTTTTTACATAATTTTGCATAACATTTGAATAATCTGGTATTGTTGGTTTTGAAAGCCTTGAAGGGCTGTCAGCAATCACCAAAATCACTCTTTCAGTAGTCTGTGTACTTGTCTCAGATTAAATGTTTTCCTTAAACACTGTCTTTCAGAGAGTTATTTTGCAGACTAAATCCTATTGGAAACTGTATCTTTTTTTGCTTCTTGCAGGGCACTGAGGACCAATGTCTGGGGCCTTTAGTGATCTTTCTTTCTTGTTCAGAACATCTGTGCTGCCTTTTGGGATTTGGTTCCCTTTGGCCTCGCATTGCTCAATTCTTACCTATTTATTTTGCACAGTTTAGAGTTGTTGGGGCTAAAATAGTCCTGTCTCTGATGCATTTGAAAGGAATATTTGCAATGTGTTGTTAAGCCAAAATAGTGATGAATTTGTGTTTTCGTTGTGCTCCAGATTAAGGCTTTTAAATTCTACAAGCAAAGTAATAAACCCACTAAAGTGCTTGTATATTCCTGGAGTGCAGCTTAAGCTTTTCAGAGTTTATTGCTCTTAGGGTTGGCTTTAAACTTGGACAAGCCTGGGGTTTCCTGGCCTTTGGAGGAGTGAGGGATGCTTTTGTGTACAGAGCAAGCCAGCAGCGTTGTGCTGAACCCTCTCAGGTCAGCCTTCAAAGGATGCACTTCTGCAAATGTCATCCTTTTGTCACAGCATTTCTCCTTTCTACTTCCAGGAGTTTATTATTCCAGCTGGAACGTGCAGAAGTAATTTAGCTGCTTGTGTGTCTTCAGCAAAGCTCATTTTCAGTGCATTTTATTTCCCTGTTTGTGCTGCCACTTTAGGTGGTATCCAAAGGATTGTCTGCAGTGGCTTCATGTTTGTTTGCTTTCTTTTCCAGAATAACTTGACTGATACTAAAATCCTTCCTAATTCCACTGCCAAGAGCTGGAAAATCCTCCCTGTGCACTGCGGGGGTGTCAGAGGGAAGCACAGGATTTTTATTGTAGTGGTAAAAAGAGGTTTAATGTGAAATTAATGCTACTGGGATGTATAGGTGCTCAGGTGGACAGCGCTGCAGTTTAATGGATCTTTCCTGCTGTAATCCAGACCTTCCTTCCCAGCTGGAATATTTGGAGTTTAACTTCCCCATACTTTTGAGGACATCAGAACATAGGGGAAGTTTTTTCTTAGCTGCTGGTGTGTGTGCGAATCAAACAACAGAGTTATGTAAATAAATCTATGCGGTTTATTGGATATATGTGACTGTTCCGCCTTTTTTTTATTTTTTTACCTCCAGATGGTAACTGGGATCTCAGCTCCAACTCCTTCATGTGTGAGGGTCAAGGAATGAGTAAGAGCCTGTTAATAGAGGCCAGTGGGAGTTGTAGGGAAGGAGAGACAGGAATAGTCTCTGCCTGAGCAGTTTTCTGTTCAGCTTTGGCAGAGCTGCAGAATGGAGCAGGGGATGGAAACGTTGATCCTGGCGTTTGCTCTGGGCAGTGCTGGTGGTGAATGCTCAGCTGGGAATGGGAGCTGAACCCTCCCAGTCCTGGGGGTCTGGGATTCTGTAGAAGCAGGTGTTGGTCTGGAAGTGACCACCAGGATCATGGACACGAGTGTTGAAATGACCAGCAGGATCATGGACACGAGTGTTGAAATGACCAGCAGGATCATGGACACGAGTGTTTTATTTACTGTGTGAGGAGCCTTCCCAGTTTCCTGTGGGATGGGGAGTAGTGGAGACTTGCTGTGGTCATGGAGAGCACAAATTTCTGGAATTGTTCAAGCTGAATCCGGAATATTCACAGTCAGAGTGCATTGGGTGAGGCAGTGTGGATTTTAAGGGAGTCACCTGCTCCACTTGTTATCTTCTGTTATTTCAGTGGCTGCAGGAATGCACCAGCCAAAGGAATTCTGCTTCTCTGACCAGTACAGAATGTTCTAAAGCTTTTTTCCTTTCTCTTTTTTCTCCTCCTCACTTCAAAGGGAAGTTTCTAAGCAGAAAGCTGAGGTGTGGATGTACAGCTCATAAGGATCTTTTCCAGCCTTAAGGATTCCTTGTAGAATACTTGAGGTTTCTTCACATTAACTTTCCAAATAGTATTCCTTGTGTTTGGGTGATGCTGGCATCCATGTAGAAAGGCAGCAGGGACGTGCCTGATGTGAGCAGGGTGCTTGTACAGAACTTAAAATGTGATTATTTTCTGTAAAATGCACGTACACATCTCTGCATGAATGTTTTTCTCTGTTGTATATATAATTTTTTTTTTTTTAAGGATTGGACCTATCCCATGAGGAGAGAGATGCAGGTAGGACGCTTTTATTTACTGTTTGAGGCAAAACCCGTGGAGCATTTAATGAGGAGGAAAAAAGAGCTGGTATCAAAATGAGTCTTTACCAGTAAAGTGTCAGACACCACCATGGAAGACAGAATTAATTAGTTAATTAAGGTGAGGATTTGCTAGCTTGGAATACAGCTGTGTTTGCATCTCTGTTGTGCAAGTACTAAAAAACAAATCCCACAAATACTACGTTTTTGTCTTTCTGAATGTTTTAGGATGATTGCTAAAAACGTATCAGAGCTTTGCCTTCTGCCTTAAACTTGGAAGTGTTTTCCAGTGGGATGGACAATTAAAATTCTCCTCCCATGGTGTCAGTGAAACCTCTGCACAAGATAAGATCTGAACACCTGCATATCTTTATTTGTGGGCAGATAAATGGTTAAAAACTGATATTTTCCTACTGCTAGGCCAGAGCTTGAAGAATTTCCATGTGTGTATCTCTTTCCATGAGAGCAATGTGGAATTAATTACAAGACAGGATTTAAACCAAGTTAAGAGTTCCTTTCACTTGATCTGGGGCTGGGTGAGATGCAGGAATCAGTCTGGAACTTAGTCCAAATCAAGAACTTTGTTCCTGGTCCGAAACAAGACCTCCTGCCCCAAGATCATGTTTCTTTTATCTTGCCAAACCAATTTTTTTTCCCTTGTCCTGCTATAAATGACATTGATTACACATCTCAGTAATATGTAAATTATTTATGTCCATGGCCGTGGTCTGAGGTGAGTGAAATGTGTTATTTCAAATCGTTTGGAGTTGGTATTAAACGTCTGTTCTTCTCCTGCCTCCTAGGAAATCTTACCTGGGTTATTTTTAGGCCCATATTCTTCAGCTATGAAAAGCAAGGTATGATTTTCAGAATATTCTCTCACAGGGAAGCTTTGCTGTGGTGATTTGATTTGTTACTGTGGAGATCTGCTTGAGTGTATCTATAGAGGTGTAAATTTGGTTGCAGTTCTGAACTGGAACATGAAAAATGCCAGAGTGGAAGGAATATGTGGTGCATTAGTGGGATGGTCTGAGCTATTTGTATTAAAATTGAGTCTTAAATTTAATTTTTCTTAGAAAATTTAAACCATTTGAGACACTTTACCAATTCCTATTTCCTTTGCTAAAGTGTTGCAAGACAAAGCAGAACTGGGAACTCACACACAGACATTAAAATAAGGAAAATTAAATTTACAGTAAAGTCAAGCGCTGCTCAGGCACAGCTTGGCTCTGCAAATTTGCCTCATGGTTTAAATGATCTTATTTTCATGGTCTGATTCCAGTAAGAATCCAGTGCTGGCTGCAAATTCCTCCCTCATGTAGGGACTTGAAATTTCAGGCAAAGTGAAAGGTGGGCAGAGACAAACAAATTCATTGAATGCCTTCCTTTTTTGTCATCTTTTCTTTTGGAAAAACAACATTTTCACACTCTGAATTCTAGAAAAACAGCTCAGCTTTTGCTTGATATAGCCCAATTTTGTATCTAAGTACAGCTTTTCTTTTTATTACTGTGTAATAGATGAATCTGTCATTTAAAAAAGGTATTTTTTTCTTTCTCCACAGCTACCTATACTCCAGAAACATGGAATAACCCATGTAATATGCATACGGCAAAACATTGAAGCAAATTTTATTAAACCAAACTTCCAGCAGTTATTTAGGTGAGAAATGGCCAGGATTCCTTTGTGTCTGTGTTCTTTCCAAATATTTTCACGTTGTCAGAACTATTTGAAAAATGTGCTGAGGTGCAGAAAGACTTCAAATCCAAACCATGAATTTTATTCATCCTGAACGAGTCTGCAAATTAGGATTATCCATAGTTTGCAGTAACTGTCTTCAGTTTTAAGTGAATTTTGAGAGGGGAAATCTGTCAGGGGGTGTTGGAGGAGATTCCTCACATGGACAAATCCAGAGGTTCCTTGATTGTAGAAATTCTGGAGTTTAGACTGGGAATTAAAGCCAGGGAGTTGTAGCAGCTCCGTGGTGTTGTGTACTCACAGTAAATTTCCATTGCAGGTATTTAGTCTTGGATATTGCAGATAATCCAGTGGAGAATATAATCCGATTTTTCCCTATGGTGAGTGTGTGGATTGGGAAGGGAATTACACAGGAGTTTTCTGAACTAACAAATACCAGTTTCACATTTGGGATGCTCAGCCTGAGGCACCTGAAAGTGCTGCCAGCTCTTGACCTTGTTATTGACACTTTAATAAGTGTAATTAACTCATTTTTACAAGTATGGAAACAGGTGGAGTTGTAAGAGCTGCTTCTTGTTATGGTATTAAAAAAAAGAAATAAAATTTAAAAAGACTGGCCTCAAAACAGAGAGAGATTTGGTCATGGGGAAATTCCCCTTGACCTGGGGGAAACTTCTATTTAAGCTCAAGAGTATTTACATTTCTTGTATCAAATCCTAAACCAAATTCAAAATAGTAACTAAGTTTTACAGTGTCTTAAAACTTGTTTAATGCAGAGGAATTAAGAAGTAACTTGTAAATTAAACAGTGCCCATTACTAGAACAAGCCCCTGGTTTTGAGCTATGGGTTTTTAATCTTTGTTTTAGTTCAGTTTGCAGCTGAGCAAAAGCATTTTGTTCCTTCTTCCACCAAAAAACCCAACAGTGCCTTCACTGGTTTTGCATTGGAATGGTTAAATTAATTTTAGGAATAGTTAAAATTACAAAAGAAATACAAATATCCAGTTGAAGTGAGGTTTAAGTCTGCATAAAAGTACATTATTATCACTGTATATAAAGACTGGTATAAAAATTGTACCAAATTTAGGTGTTACTACTACTTGCATTTAAAATGATCTGAAAGTTTGAGTCTGGTATTCTTTTTTTTTCAGACTAAAGAATTTATCGATGGAAGTTTACAAAGTGGAGGTAAAATTATATTAACTTTTCCTTCATTTACTAAGGTGTTGTTAAATCTTTAAAATTAAAGCTTTTCTTAAATTTGGGGGTTCGTTATGCTTGATTTGAGCTATATTAGACAAATTCAGAGCAAATTGTTAATTCCTTTTGCCTCTAAGTGGGAAATGAACCTCTGGGCTTTGGAGTTTTTTCACTTGAAACACAGCTGAGTTCTGTGCATGGAGTTTTCTTGTCCCCTCTCTAATGTAGGACCTGAAATCTGCGTTGTGGCCATTCTGTCACTCAGAACCCTCACAGGAGCAGCAATCCCAGTTCTGTATCCCAAAGGACAGAGTGTAGTTAGAAATTCAGGGTGAATGAGGGCATCACCTGTTTTTCTTGGATGTGCCTTGCTGCTGCCTGCTTCTCCATAACAAGGATAAACCACATTTCAAAGAATTTTATTCAGTTTCTACAAATATGATTGTTTTTGGTTTTTTTTCCTTCTCAGGAAAAGTTCTTGTCCATGGGAACGCAGGGATTTCTAGAAGGTAGGAAATGATCCATCCTGATATGAATATTTCTAAACAATTGAAATCTATTTTACTGATTTCTATTTGTTTTTTCCAGTGCTGCCTTAGTTATTGCATACATAATGGAAACATTTGGGGTGAAGTACAGGTAAGAAGAGCTATTCAGGTTTTAATCCAGGTGCTGTGGGTGAATAATGATTTTGGAGGCAACAGAAACTGTTGGTTTCCCTCAGTCTCAGTCAGTAACAACTGCCTGACCTAAGACTTTACCAGAGGCTGATTATTCCATTTCACTTCACTGCAGGTGTGTTTACACCCTTTTTTTTTAGGAATTAGGCACCTGCTGCTCAGGGAAGCAGGGCACCAGCCTCCATCCATGGATAAAACCTTGGGAGGGGCCCCAGGGGCTGTTCCAAGCCCGTGTTGAGCAGGAAAGTGAGCTGAGCTCTGGAGTGAGCAAACAGAATTGTACAGCTGCTGCTTCCTGCTTTGGCCAAGCAATTGCAGTCATAAAAACCAGTTCTGGGGAGAGTTTAGAGGTTCTATAATTCTGAAAAACTGATAATCTGAAGGAGGACTCAAACCACAGAGACTTTTGTATATTCTTCACTGATGTGTTTTCTCCTTCTCTTTTTAAGGGATGCATTTACCTATGTCCAAGAAAGAAGATTCTGTATTAATCCTAATGCTGGATTTGTCCATCAACTTCAGGTGACTTTTTTTTTATTCCTGATCATAACTGAAAAGCCATTTAATGAATCATCTTCCTGCCAAACAGACATTTCTACTTAGACTGAACATTTACTACACAAATATGTCAGGAGCTGTAGTAAAGCTTTGGGAGGAAGATGAGTGGGCACCTCAGTTCCTTAGACTTAGGCTTTGGACAAAGCAAATCCAGGAGTGGAGGAGAAATAAAAATCCTGGTTTGTGCAGTGACTTAGAGGCTCTGAAATGTCTTGCTTAGTGCTGAGGGAGCTGCAAAGGAAATGTTGTTTGTTCCTTAAAGCCATTTCTTTAGTCATCCTTGAACTTTTCCTCTGACTTCCTGATGGTTTTTGTCATTCATGTCAAAGGAACAAAGAATTACTCTTCTCCCAGATCTGTGCCTGAATATGAGATGCTCTCTGAATTGGCCCTGCTCATCCTTACAAAGCTTTATTCCAATAAATGTCTGGACTTTTCCAGGAATATGAAGCCATCTATCTAGCAAAATTAACCATCCAGATGATGTCACCTCTGCAGCTGGAGAGATCCCTCTCAGTCCCACCTGGCAGCACAGGTGAGAAGCTTCTCCTGCTGGGGCTGTGAGGTGATTTTTAAGCAAACCTTTAGCAGCAGAATCCCAAACTCTTGGGAGGGGCTTTTGGTGTGCAAGCTGAGCTTAAACTTCAGTGTGAAGTGTTTAAATATCCTGGTTTCCCATGGCTGAAGCTCCCTCTTGCCTCCTGCAGGAAGTTTGAAGCGGATGCACGAGGAGGATGAAGACCTTGGCACCATGCAGGTGGCAGCAGCACAGAACGGGTGATGGCTGAGGACAAGCACTGGTGTTAGGGAGAATTCCTGCCAAGAAAGGTGAAGAAAACTAGGGAAAAAAAACAAAAAACAAAAACAAAACAAGAATTAATGCAAAACAATGAACACACATAGCTTCTTTTCAATTACATGTTGCTTTCAGATGTAAATCTGCCTCTGCAACACACTAAGCATCATTTTTAAGATGTTGGACTTCTTGAATGAATAGATGGCACTGATTGTTTTACTCCTTTTTTACACTTTACAGTTTTATTCTAAACCAAGATTTTTGGACTTGCAAAGAGGTATTATTGCAATAATGCACTTTTCATACTTGAAATTTCTTTATTTGTATGATATAAAGTTATTACTTTAAACAAAATGCAAGCGGGGGGGGATTTGTTTATAAAGTTATTTGTGTAATTTATAACAAGAGACTTTAGTAAAGAAAAAGTTTGCTAAAATTCACCTTGTTCTCAGTATGTATTACGGCAGAAATGTGCTTTAGGAACATAAACATGGAAGTTAATTCAAGTTGAACTATCTAGAACAGTGCATCCTCAGACTGGTTTTCAAGGAGTAGTTGCTGTTGCAAGGCTGTAGTTGCATCATTTGAGGTAAAAATTGGATTTGTCTTTAAAAACTGAGGCCCAAACACTGCCCATAATGGGATCAAGACTTAAAGGATTCACCTCAGGTCTTGTAAAACCTTAGACTCAGCTAAGGAAACACTTCTTGGTGCTTTAAGGTTTTCGGGTTGGGAACTATCAGGGTGGTTTGTGCAGCTGTAACTCTCCTGTCTCAGCAGCATAGAGGTTGTGCAAGCACAGTCCCAGCTCTGCATCTGCTTTATTTCCCAGTGTTTGTTGCCTAAAAGCTGAGACTGGAATGATATGGGAGCACTGTGGTGACTGAGCAAGGCTGTTAAAAAAATTTGTGTGTTTGGGAGGTCTGAGCTTGGTAAGCACACTGTGTTTTAACGGGAAAAATGGGCTCAGGATTTGGGGATCAGAGCATCCAGCTGCCCCCTGCACTTGTGTACCCTCTGTGTGCATGGCCAGTTGTCCTGTGTCACCTCAGGAGGGACAGCCTGTGCTGGGAGGGTCCCTGAGGGCAGAGCTCTGGGAAGTTGAAGGCAGGAATCTCAATCTGGATCTCTTTGGCCTGGCCTTGCATCTCCTGGGGAGGCCTGTGGAGGGATGATCCCTCTGGAGCACGTGGAGCTCTTGGCCTCTGCCAGGGCCCGTGCAGGGAGTTAGAACCTGCTTTGGAAATCCTTGTCTGGGTTGGAGCTGCTCTGGAACAGATGGGGGTGAGACCTGAGGAGGAAACCTGCAGGGAGTCAGGGCTGGTGGCTGAGGCAGGACACAGGGTGAGGTTTTCCAGGGCTTTCCAGCCTAATAACCTCTACTCCCGTAGAATGTGAAGGCCCTGGAGTGCTGAACCTGGGTTCAGCAGCACATTCCTGTTCCTGCTGATACCCTCTGCCACCTACAGCAGTGATGGAGCAGTGTGATTCCTTCAGGGGGAAAAAAAAGTCTGCAATAGATAGAGTGATGCTTTAGTTGGGAACTTTTCAGCTGGAAAAAAGGAAGTGATTTATCTTCTGGAGAACTGCCCTGTGTCGGTGTCCAGCTGCCTGGCTCAGGGTGCAGTGCTGGTTTTGCAGTTGCAGGGGCTTTGTTCCTGCTCTGAACTGACTCTCCATGAAGGAATGCTCTGGGGCTGTTGGGAAATGCATTCCCAGCCACTGGAGCACGAGGCTCCCACATGGCAGCAGAGGGGCTGTGCCTGGCCCTGCACAGCCCCCAGACGCTGCCAGCCACGAGCTGCTGCTGGAACTGCGCTGGGAAGCATCAAATCCCTCTCCATTTCAGTCCCTGGGGAAGGGGAGGGGTGAAACACAGATGGAAGGCACTGATTCATCTCTCCAGGCTCGTCCGTGTCTGGGTCTGTTCTCTCTGGGGTCCTGGGAACACTCACTTCCTACTGACAAGCTCCATGACTAAGGATTTTTCATCAGTCCAGTTTTTTTCCTGGTATTACCCCCTCCTGGTGTCTTTTACAGTCATTCTGGTCTGTCTGCCCGTCAGATCCTAAGGGATTCTGAGATTTAATTTTCCTCAGATCTATTACTAAGCTGTCTATTTAAAACTTCCTGTGTCTGTCTGCTGTAGTTTCACTGCCAGGAGGTGTTTCAATATTTGGTTTTGGGAGTTGAACTAAAGGCAGGAATTGGAAGCAGGGTCCCTCACTGTGGACTTGAAAGGGAAGTGGAGGGTGAATTACTATTTTTTATTTCCCAGCTTCAGACACTAAACTGCAACACCCAAATCTCAGGGAATCCACAGCTCTGCACTGAGGTGAAGTGCTGAAGGTGCCTTTTCCAGCTTAGGGGAAGCAGAGTGAAAAGGAGCTGGGGATCTCTTCCTCAGGGTGGGAAAGGTCTTAGCCAAAAAAATTAAATCCCAGGGACAACCTCTGGAACAGCTGGTAGCAGTGTTAGGGCTGCTTTCTGACAAAAAAAGCGTCCAAGGCCAGGTTGGGCAGGGCTTGGAGCAACCTGGGATAGTGGAAATGTCCCTGTCCATGGCAGGGGGTGGAATGGGATGGGCTTTGAGGTCCCTTCCAACCCAAACCAGTCTGGGATTCTCCTGTAGCAATCAACCATGTGTCCAAATATTGCTATTTATATATAAATATTATTTGTATTATTTTATATATTTTAATATTTATATATTATTTATATATATTTATAAATATATATAGAGAGCAGAGCGATATAGCTATATATAATTATATATATAAAACATAGGTGCCCAGATCCAGGGAAGAGCTTTGCAGGGGGAAGACATTTATGAACGGTTTGATGTTTGCCTCAAGGAGGTCATGGTTGATTTTATATGTATTATATTATATATATAGTCTGTCTCTATACATGTGTATGTGTACATATATAAAAAATATGTATACATTATGTCATATATAGACTTTATATATACATAAAATACATATACATATGTAATTTTATATATGCATACATAATATGTATGTCTGTATTTTAGATCTGTTTTTATATATCCATAATACATATCTCTAGGGGCCCTTGCTCTTTCCTCTTCAGCTATACTGTGGGTAAGTCTCAGGGCTGCTGCAGTCCCTGTTTCCCTCCCCTGGAGCTGTTCCGTGCTGGCACTTGTGGCATTGTCCCTGTCCCTGACAGTTTCCATCACCCCCCTGTGCCTGTGGGGGCCCGGGGCACCCCTGACCCCGCAGTGGCTCCTCCAACTCCCCAGCCTGGGCACTTGCAGCTCTCCAGCTGCTGTTTTTCCAGAGGGGTGGGAATGTCACCTCTGGGCTGAACAAAGAGCTCTTCAGCTGCTCTGAGGGGGCTGTGCCATTGTGATGCAGCCACAAACCCCAGCTTTCAGCCCCATTCATCTGTCTGACAATGATCTGAGCGGGGCCACAGCACCTGCTCCTCACTCTGATCTTCTCATTAACTCTTAATGAGAGCGTGGGGCTCTTTAGATGGTGTAGATATCATGGAATTCAAATAATCCACTTTAAATCAGTGGAAATTCCAAATTAATTAAAACTGGAAGGCAAGAAAATCCACCTCAGTCACTCGGGCCAGCAGAAAGTAGGAGCTGTTTTACAGAATTAGTTCAGAGTCAGGGCTCAAGGCATGCAGATGCTGTCAGAGGGGGACATCTGCTTTCTCTTGGGAGAGAAATCCACATGGAATTGCTAAAACTGTTCTTTTCAGCCTAGGGAAGGGGAACAGGTATATCCTCACTCCACGAAAAACAATCCAGATACAGGTGGCAATCATTTATTCAGCTTAAACAAAGATACTCCTTAAAAAAATAATCAATAAATAAACCAGACATCACCAAGGAGACAGTGTATGGAGTGGAGAACCCTCAGGAAGATCAAGCAGAGCCCCCAGCACTGTAGAGTCGCTCTCCAGAGCACAAAGCAGGGCAGTGTGGCAGGCCTGGCTGCCCACAAACAACCCTGCCTGGCCATAATGCCCCATTCACGGCTGTGGGATTTGTCACTCCCCGCACAAAACACCACTGTTGGCAACAGGGCTTTGGACGGTATTTGCTTTTCGCCCCTGGCAAAAGTGCTAAAATCATTTATCCAGTCTCACAGCGAGAGGGAAGCTCCACAGCAGCAGCAACCCCTCGGGAGCAGAAGGGGGGATTTCTCTGCTGGTTTGCTGTGCCACAGGTGGAAATCTCTCCTGGCAAAAGCAGAGCCCACCTGGCCCTCTGGAGTTCCAGGGATTGGGCCAGGTGTGTTCAGTGAATCTCAGAATGGTTGGGGTTGGAAGGGACCTCAAACTCATCTCATTCCAACAGGGACACCTCCCGCTGTCTCAGGCTCTTCCAAGCTCCATCCAACCTGGCCTTGGACACTTCCAGGGATCCAGGGGCAGCCACAGCTTCTCTGGGCACCTGCCAGGGCCTCACCCTCACAGGGAACAACTCCCAGTTCCCAATATCCCATCTAACCCTGCCATTCCCCTTCTCCTGCCCCTACAAAAGTCCCTCTCCCTCCTTTTTAGGTGCTGGAAGTGGCTCTGAGCCTTCTCTGGGCTGAACACCCCCAGCTCTCTCAGGTGCAGCCAAATCTGCCAATCCCAATCCCCTTCCCATTGATTGCTAGCCAGAGCCCCACTATGGATGGGGTATATTCCTTCAGACATTCCAGTCTCCCAGTTACCTCTGCCCTGTTGCAAACCACGTTTGGGGTTTTTATGTCAGAAAAAAGTAATTATCCTGAAAACCAAGTTATCAGCTAAAGTGCAGGAGCCCTGCAGTGAGAAGCACACATCCATTTTTAGACTGGGAATTCAGCACAGCCCGTAAGGATTCTCCCCAGCCTGCACCAACAGTACCAAATCCAGCCTTGGAAAACAGTGCCTATAAAACTTCTGATGCACCACCAGCACTTCCATGAGGCGTCATGGAAAAATCCAGAACTAAGGGCTGTTCTGTGTCCCTAATTCTGCATCACAGAAGCCTCATCCCTTCCGCAGCTACGTCATCCTTCCATCAGCACAGCCAGCAGGACAGTCCCAGGGCTGTCCTTTGGCTACTGAGAAAAGAAGCACAAACCTTTAGAAAAATACAATGCAAGAAAAAATTTGAGATAAAAATATATACCTTTGGTTAAAAACCATCCCTTTAACGAGTCCTTTGCAACCCAGCTAGAACAGAAAAGCTTCACCTCGACTCAGCAGTAGTAAAAATTAGTTCTAAACTTATTTTCTAACCCAGAGGACCCTTTCTAAAACCTCAGTAATTTTTTTTCCCAAGATTTACACATTTGATGTTCATTATTTATAGGGATTGTTACATTTGCAGCAATAAACTATATAAATTTTCCACGGAGAGAATGTTTGTAGCACAAGCTCCTCCACCAACAGTCTTTCCAAGAAAAAAAAAAAACAAAACACCTAGAAGTTGTTAATTAAAGAACCGTTGAAACATGTAGTTTTCTTCAGATACCAAATAGCCAAACTTCTTGTAGAAATCCACATTTTTGGGCAGACACTCGAGCGTGATTTTATAACAGTTCAGTCTCTTACTTAGCAAGGTGAGGGTGGACGTTAATCTGGAAAAGACAAAAAATCAGCAGTTAAATGCTGGCTCAGTGAACATTTAATTAGTTAAATCATCACAGCCACAACACTGAGGGCTGACAGCACTCTCTGCGTTTTCCTGCAGATCATTTTATTCCCAACTGGTGATCCCTGCTGGCTGAATTCTTCCCAGGTGCTTGGCAGGAAGGTGTAAGGGCTTGGAGAATGGCAAAGGTGGGGAATACTCACAGTTTTCCAAGCTGCTTCCCTCTGCACTCCCCGCTGACCACCACATCTTCTATCCTGCCTCTCTGAAAACACAGGCAAGTGTTTGTCAGCCTTGGAACTGCCCTTCCAGCTCCCTGTTTTCACAGCCTGGCTGGGATTCCCAGCACGCAGATCCTCAGCCATCTGCTCTGTCAGAACCACGTCTGACTCCTCCTAAAGCTCACTGGGACAATGGGACAGACCTTCCAGTGCTCCTTTTCCTTAGAAAAAACCCGTTTCCTTTTACCATCAGCTCAGCACTCAAGGATGCCAGGTATTTTTTAAATGCAGAAAATGTTTGATCTTTCTAAATATATATTTTTAAAATTTTTAAGATTGGAAAAGCCCTCTAAGACCATCGAGTGCTGTTTCCCAGCACTGCCAAGGCCACCACTGACCCATGTCCCCAAGTGCCACATCCACATGGCTTTTAAATCCCTCAGGGATGGGGACTCCACCACTGCCCTGAGCAGCCTGTACAGGGCTGGAGCACCTTTTCCATGAAGAAATTTTTCCCAATATCCAACCTAAACCTCCCCCAGTACAACTTGAGGTTGTCACCACACAATAACACCAAAAACCCAACACGCCCAGAGTCAGGGACAGGATCTTTTCTCCCTTCCCAGCTGCAGGATTTACCTTGGCACAGGAGTGAGTGAATTTATGTTCTATAACCAGCGTTGCCGTAGCAACGATCTGCCCCAGGTTTGTGTCCTCCACCACGGTAACGTAGTAATCTCCAGACCTCTTCATGTGCTCAAAGGCTTCTGTGGGAGCAGGCACAGAGTGGATTCAGAGCAATTCACAGAGCAATTCAGGCTCACAGTAAATTTCAGTGATGTCTGATGTTTGCAGCAGATTCTGTCTGGAAATGACTGCGGGATCACAAGGAAGATGCACCCAAGACCCCAGAAAATGAAAGCCCCAGAGTCAGACTAACCCATGAAAAGGCAGGAATGACACAAATTCCTTTTCCTTATCTGCCCAGAGAACCCTCCTTGCTGAGCATCTCTGCACATGGGCACTACAACAGAATCATGGACTGGTTTGGATTTGATGGGACCTTAAAGCTCATCTCGTTCCACCCCCTGCCATGGGCAGGGACACCTTCCACCATCCCAAGTTGCTCCAAGCCCCATCCAGCCTGGCCTTGGGCACTGCCAGGGATCCAGGGGCAGCCCCAGCTTCTCTGGGCACCCTGTGCCAGGGCCTGCCCACCCTCACAGGCAAGAATTTCATGGAAAGGGTTGTCCAGCCCTGGCACAGCTGCCCAGGGCAGTGGTGGAATCCCCATGTCTGGAGGGGTTTGAAAGCTGTGTGGATGTGGCACCTGGGGACATGGATCAGTGGTGGGTTTGGCTCAGATCCCTGTGATTCCCTGCATCCCTGGGCTGCTTCCCTGCTCCCTGTCTGGCCTGGGAGTGAGATCTAAAGGGGACCTAAAGTAGATTCCAGGAGAGCTGGAGAGAGACCTTGGACAAGGGCCTGGAGTGACAGGACACAGGGAATGGCTTCCCACTGCCAGAGGGCAGGGATAGATGGGATACTGGGAAGAAATTCTTCCCTGTGAGGGTGATGAGGGGCTGGCACAGGTTAACCAGGGAAGCTGTGGCTGTCCCATCCTTGGGAGTGTTCCAGTCCAGGTTGGAGGGGCTTGGAGCAACCCAAATTCAGCGCAAATAATCCATCCTACCAGGTACCTAAAGCTCAGTCTAAAAACCAGTTTCACAATTTAGGCCTGTCCCAGCCAAGCAGCCCCTCGGGATAGCTGCAACTGGATCCAAGGCCGAGTGCCAAGGCTGCCTCAGGGGAGCTGAACTAATCACTGCCTCTGGCACCAGGCACCCGGGAGCCTCACACCCGAGCAGCTTTGCTGTCAGCATCAGGATCCTTTGATTCCCTGCAGCCCCTACTGAAACGCCCAGGAATAATGATGTACTCACTGATGAACTGCTCCGGGCTCGCAACTCCGGTTTCCGTCAGCTGACCCAGAACCTTAAAAAAGCCTGTCAGGAAAGGAGGGGGGAAAACAGCTCTCGGTGAGGGACAGACACACAGCCAGCTCCAAACAGCAAGGAACAATCCAACACAGCTGTTTGGAGAGGGACCATCCCCATGGCACCATCCCACCACAATGGGATTGAGCAATGCTGAAGGATTGGCTAAAGCCCAACTAAGCCTGAAATATTGAGTCCAAAGCAAGCTTTTTATCCAAATTCTAGAACTGAAGGAGAATTCATGCACCAAGATGTTTGTTCGTGTTGCTTTGGTATTAAAGGGAGCAGTATGAACAACCGTGCTCCCTCTCCAAAACCATGGTGAATGGGAAGTTGTGGATTATTTGGAAAATTTTTACTTGAATTTTAGGATTAAAACAGTAAACCAAATTTTCAGCCAACACAGCACCAATCCATGGCGCCAAAAGCTCAAATTCATGGATGTGGTCACAGCCCCCGGGCTGTCAGAGCCCAAGGGATGTTAGGACAAGGCACAGGGTGGGATTGTTGGGGTGTCCTGTGCAGGTTCAAGAGTTGGACTCAGTGATCCCTGTGGGTCCCTCCCAACTCAGGATGTTCTGTAATTCCATCAAATTGTTTACTGATAAAAATAACCCAAATCAGGGAAAATGAGCAATCCCAATCTACTGAGAGCTCCTGCAGAAATAGAAGTTATCAGCTCAGCCCTCCACTGCCATTTGTGGCGATGATAAACCAGGATTCTACCTCGATTTAAATCAGCTGTACAAAGTGGTCTCAGGACCAGCCCATCTCCTGGATCCAGCGGAGAAATAGCAGGAGAGAAGGTCGTGGTGTTCTCGCTCCAGTCGAGCTCCTGCAGGATCCTGGGGTCAAACATGGGCGTGTCGTCGGGCATCACGGTGGCCACGGGCATCATGGCTGCAGCCGGAGATCTGGAACGGAATTACACGGGTAAGGCACGGTTTAAGCTCTAAATTAAAGCTGTTTCCCCTCTAGCATGCCACGGGATTCTCCTCAGGGATTTCAAGAAAGGTGAACACACTGCTGCTCACTTCACCCGCTGGGTTAACAGAGCGTGTGCACCCGGGCACGGCGCATGTCAGCCAGAGTCCACACACGGAGCTTGTGTGTTTGTCTTGGAAAAATCCAGCCTGATAAGGCTTTGAGGAAGGTCTTCAACCTCTACAGCCCTCTGGAAAGGAAAGCAGCACTCTCAAGAAACCTCCCAACAACCCGTTTAGACATCATTTGTGCTCCTGTTCAATTTAAAACCTGCGGTGGGAATAATGCACTTTTTTTCCAACCAGTCCCACCCCATAAATGTTTGATCTCTCGGGCACGAGGCGCCACATCCCACAGCAGGTGATGGCACAGCCACAGCCCAAACTGCCTGTCCTGGGCTGTCCTGTTTGCTCCGTGTGTTTACAGAGCCCAACTGCCAAGCACAGCCCCACAGTGTCCATTAACAGGGAAAACCCCAGTGCCAAGGTGACAGCGAGACACCTGTTAATGATTGACGACTGGGGAGCCAAGGGTTATTCCAGATAACAAAGGGATGTATTTTCCTTATTGCATCCAAGGCCAAGTTGGACAGGGCTTGGAGCAACCTGGGACAGTGGAAGGTGTCCCTGCCCATGGCAGGGGGTGGAATGGGATGAGCTTTCTGGTCCCGTGCAACCTGGAATTCTATGATAAAGGAAAATAATTGTTACTCTGTCCCCTGTGGAATACCCGGTCAGGGTTCTGGTACGGGCAGAGCTCATGGAAACTTCTGATTTCTTTATAAATCTTCAGATTGCCTTAGCTGCACCACACATGATACAGCAGTCACACGCCAGTGGTCAGGCCAAATAAACAGCAGAATGAAAATGTGTTTGGCATGGCACTTTTTAAAATAAGACACCTCAGGGCCCAGAGAAAGAACAGAGAATGTTTGCTGTGAAGCACCACAGCATAATGAGCCTCAAAAGTGAAAGTGGCTCCAGAAACCCAACCGACAAAAAGCTTCTTAAAATAAAATAAACCACAAAAAAATTTTTATGCCACCTGCTGGTACATTAAATCCCACTTCTCACCCTAATTTTGCATATAAAAGTAAAAGAAATTTGCTGTTACACAAATTAAACAGCAACACAAACTCTCATCCCGTATGAGTTTTCAAAATGGAACAGAGGGAAAGATGAATTGCAATGAGAAACATTTCTACAGATTTCTCTGTTCCTACGGCTCAACTGTTCCATTGTCTCTTTTCCTCTGTCCCCCAGCATTCCCAAGTGTCCATATCAACATTCAAACAGTGTCTGTACAGAATAAAGCAAACCTCAAACTCCAGCTCAGGGTTACAGCATGCCAAGCTCACACAGCAGGAGAAAAGCACGTGGAGAAAATAAATTTTTTTATGCTCTTTGAGCAATCAGTGACCAATGAGAGTCATTTTCCCAACTACTTCCGGCACAGCTGGAGCAGGATGGAGTTGCAAGCTACACTCATTCTCTGGAGGCAGGAATATGACTTAGGATAATGTTAATTAAAAATTTAAAAAATAAGGATTAAGGTACAGGGAAGGAGAAGAGCTCTGGCCTGGGGGCAGTCCTGGTGCACAGCTGAAGTTTCCCTGGAGCATCCCGGGATCCCCACGTGTGCTGGGAGCAGGCTATGCCCAGAGACCCCCAGAGCTGAGCTGCCATCCCGGGGGACACCCCCAAACCCTCTGGGGGGGTCAGAGGGTGCTTGGCCTGACCTCTGCCAGCCCCCCAGTTCTGGGGGACGGGGTGCCAGAGCCCGGCTCTGCCCTCGGAGGGTCCCCACAGCTTTCCTCAGCTGAAGCAGCCCCTGGGGCAGAAGCCCCCGCACAACCAAGCCCTCGAGGGGCTCCCCCCACCTCTCACATGGCCCTTGAGGGGATCCCCTCAAACCCCCACCGCACATGCAGCCTTTTGGGGGAGTCCCCTCAACCCCTGCACTCGCACACACAGAACCTCGGGGGTCCCACACCCCCTCGCCCCACACACGGTCTCTCGAGCGGTTCCCACAGCTCCCCTCAGCTGAAGCTGCCCCTCGGGGGTGGGACCCTTCCCCAAACCAACCCCTCAGAAGGGTCCCTCACCTCATGCACGGCCCATTAAGGGCACCCCCTCGGTGGACCTGCATCCTGTTGCCTCACACACAGACCTTCGGGGCGGACATGTCACCCCCCCACACACACACAGCCCCTCGGTGGGGTCCCCGCAGCGCCCCGGAGCTGGAGCGGCCGCTCGGGGGTGGGAGCCCTCCCCAAGCCCCAGACCGA
>VZTG01006869.1:72586-99143 GCA_013397845.1 Melanocharis versteri | reverse complement strand
GAAGAAGGGGAAAAAAAGAAAAAAGAACCTTCCCAAAAAACAAAACGGGGCTGAAATGTGTCGGGATCTCTCCAAGGACACACACGATGGCAAGCGGGGCGTGCAATGGGTGGCATTAGCACATAAAAGGCTCCCGCGGCCAGCGGGCACGGGCGCGGGGGTGTCGCCGCTTTGGGGACAAGGACACCCCCCCCCGCCCCCGCTCCCGGCCGCGGGCCCGGCCCCGCTCGGGTCCCGCTCGGATCTCGCTCCCTCAGCGGAGCTTTCGCCTCTTTTTGCTTCTTTTCCCCCCTTTTTTCTTACTTTCCCCCTTTTTTCTTTTCCTCCCTTTTTTNTTACTTTCCCCTTTTTTCTTTTCCTCCCTTTTTTTCTTCTTTTCCTCCCTTTTTTCTTCCTTCCCCCCTTTATTTCTTCTCCCTATTTTCGTTTTTTTCTCCTCCTTTTATTTTTTCTCCCCTTTTATTTTCTCTCACCCCTTTCCTCTTTTTTTCTCGCCCCTTGCATTTTTCTCCTGCTTTACTTTTCCATTTTTTCTTGCCCCTTCCATTTTTCCTCCCCTCTTTTTCATTCTCTCCCCGTCTATTTCCTCCTTTGTTTTTTGTCCTCCTTTTACTTTCCTCCCTCTTTTTTTCGCCTCCTCCTTTCATTTTCCTCCACCTTTTATCCTCTCCTATTTTCTTCTTTTATTTTTCTCCCCTTTTTATTCCCCCGCTTTCCTTTTCTCCCTCCTTTTATTTTTCTCCCTCCTTTCTTCCCTTCCTTTTCTTTCTCCCTCCTTTTTTCTTCCTCTTTTCTCCCCACTTTCATTTTTTCTCTCTCCTTTTTCCTCCCTCCTTTTATTTTTCTCCCTCCTTTCTTCCCTTCCTTTTCTTTCTCCCTCCTTTTTTCTTCCTCTTTTCTCCCCACTTTCATTTTTTCTCTCTCCTTTTTCCTCCCTCTTTTTCTCCCCACTTTCATTTTTTCTCTCTCCTTTTTCCTCCCTCTTTTTCTCCCCGCTTCCATTTATTCTCCCTCCTTTTTCCCCCCCTCCTTTCTTCCCTTCCTTTTCTTTCTTCTCCCTGTTTTCCCTCCCTTTCCTCTCCACTTTCATTTCTTCTCCCTCTTTGTCCTTCCTTTTTTCTCTTCCCATTTATTTCTTCTCGCTCCTTTTCCCTCCCTCTTTCCTCCTCACTTTCATTTCTTCTCCCTGTTTCCCCTCCTTCTTCCCTCCCCACATTTCTCCCCCCTTTTTTCCTCATTTTCCATTCCCCTTCCTCCGCCCCGCTACACGATTTGAGCCAGAAACGACCCAAAAAAAAGGGAAATAACCCAAAAATCCTCCGGCTGGGCGTTATGTCTTCCCTTTCCTCCTCCCCTTGGCATTTTCCCCTCTCTCCACACAATCCCAACCTCGCAGCGAGCGCATTCTGCTCCTGCCTGGTTAAGCAACCGTGAGCTGTGAATAAACAAAGTCAGTAAACAAAAAAAAAAAAAAAAAAAAAAAGAGAAAAAAAAAAAAAAAAAAAAAACAAAGGGGGGGGGGGNAAAAAAAAAAAAGGACGAGGAGCGGGAGCGGGGGGGTGGCTGGAGCTCCAAATTCCAGGAGGGTAAACTTTCCCCACCACGTCAGAGTTCAGCAAATTTACACAGATCTTATATTGCGGCCCCTTTCCTGGCGCCCCCCCCGCGCCGTTCGGAGCCGCGGCGCTGGAAGTGAATTTTATAAAGCTGATCGATATCTTGGTAAAATATTCATTTTTAAACGGGCGCCCGGCGAAATCTTTGCTTTGTGCTAAAGTCAACAGTGGCACAGTTGGAGCTCCAATAAATGCCGGGATGCTCCCAGCTCCCGCACAGCCGGGCCGGCGGCCGGGGCGCAGGTAGGGGACACCCGCCGCTCCTTCTCCCGCTTTTCCTGCCCTTCCCTTCCCGCTTCCCGCTTCATTCCCAGCCCTTCTTCCCCAGCCTTCTCCTCTTCAGCCTGCCCCAGCGCCGCCGGGGCCGAGGGAAGCGGCGCGGAGGCCGCGGGGGGATGGATTCAGGGATGGATTCAGGCATTCGCCGAGCCCCCGCGTTTTTTGGGATCCCACCTCCCAGTCTTGGAGCACAGGGGGAGTTTTGGAGCGTGGGAGCCACCTCGAGGCCCCGATTCCTCCCAGTTTAGCCCCAAACCGTGGGACAGGGACGGGACGTGCGGGCCCGGCTCCCTCCCTCTTCCCGCTCCTTCCCAAATTCTCGAGCTTCCCTGAAATTTGAGAGTTCCATTTTAATTTCCGCGGATTTGCCCTCCTTTCCCCCTGTTTTTCCTCCCAATCTTTTGTTCCGGGAGGGGGTTTCTCCCGGGAAGCTCCCGGTGGCATTTCCGTGGCTCCCGCTTTCCTGCACCCGCGTGGGCCAAAAACCACGGGATCCAAACATTCCCGCGGCCGTGCTTGCTGGGAAAACCGGGAATTTCAGCGGCCTTTCCCGAGGCTCGGGGACACGAGGGGGGGTCACAGCTCGGAGGGGGTGCCCGTGTCTCCGTGTCCCCTCACCGGGACAGGTGACATCGCTAATGAGCTCTCACCAATTAACGCTGACAGCTCCAATTAGTGCTCCGTGCCCGCCTGTTCCCCCCCGCGGGGGGCAGCGCCCATCCCGCCGCATTCCCGCTCCTGCCCTGGCCACTCCCGGCTGCTTTTCCCTCTTTTCCCGAGCATTCCCAGCTCCCCGCAATCGCCGGGATCGCTGTGTCCCCGCTCCGTTTTCCCGTTCATTCCCGTCAAATCCCGGGTTAGGGTATTTTTTGGGATGCGGTTTGGGAATGCCGAGCGGGATCGGGCAGGGCCCGAGCTCCCAAATCAGCCCAGCTCCAGCCGCTTCCCTTCCCTCCGTTATCCATAGTTTTCTTTGATTTTTCCCTGACTTTTCCCTCCAGGAAAAGCGACTTTTCCCCATCTTTTTTCTTTTAATTATCCCGGCCCTTAATGACATTCAGGGACGGCTCCAAGGACATCAAAGCACAAAGAGGACGGGGAAGCCCCGGTGGGATCCCAAATTTCCCCCCAACCCTTTCCCTCGGGATAACGCTGGAAGAGCCGGCCCTGCCTTCCCTGCCCGCAGCATCCAGCGGATTTCTGGATGATCCCAAGGAAAAAAAAACCCAAAAAAACCAGGACATCTCGGGGCTGAGATGGGACTAATTATTAGTGGGGCTAAAAAGAGCTGGAACACCCAAGTAGGGCTTATCCCGTCTCCCGGGAAACTGATGGAGCCTTCTTTTCCAAGCTGTAATTCCGCTCAGGCTCAAGGCAGTTCCCAGTATTTCTACCAGAAATTGCCCTAATCCTAGATATTTTTTGGGAAAATCCGCTTCGGTTAATACAAAAACCCGCAAAAACCAGGTAGGGAAGAGGCTGGAAAAGGGAAGGAGGGGAAAAAAACGTTGGAAGTCTATTCCCAGTGCCCGAGAATAGGAGAGGAAATATTAAAAGGTGATGGGGAATCCGCCGGCTCCGGATTTCTGGGAATGTTAAACCCGGGATTGCGGAGCCGCTGGATGCGGGAAGAGCGAAAGGACCGGGTGGGGATTTTTTTTTTTTTTTCCGGTCTTTCCATTTTGATCCTGCTGGAGCCGAGGAAAGGTGGGAAAGGTGGATTTGGGAGCGCTTGGAATAAAAGAAAATAAATAAAATAAAATAAATAAATGGGAGTAAAAGGGAATAAAAGGGATTAAAATTATTTATAAAATCAAAAAAGGGAAAAAGAAAAAAGAGAAAAATAAAAGGAAAATGAAAAGAAAAGAAAAAGGAAAAGGAAAACAAGTGGGGAAAGGACAAAAAAAAGAGAGAAAAGGAAAAGGAAAATTCAAAAAGGAAATAAAGAAGAAAAAATCTAAGGACGCAAAAAATATACGCGGGGGAAAACGGGGAAAAAAGGCGAAAAAATCGAAAAAATATCCCGGCAGTTGGTTATTTTTTCCCCAAATATTGTGGACACCGTTGCGGGGTGTCCAGAGGCTGCGGAACACTGGGGAAATCCCAGGATCGTCTCCAGACACCTCGGACAGGGGGTTTGTGCCCCCCGCAGGGATGGATCCCAGCGGGGCAGAACCGGGAAGAAGAAATGGGAGAACGACAAAAGCTGCCCCGAGCTCGGGACGGGGATTTTCTGGGAAAAGATGGATGGAGGGATGCGGGGAGGGATGCGAGGAGGGATGCAGGGCTGGAGGGAGGGATGGAAGCTCCCCCCGGGCTGTTCTGTTTGCAGGGACAGCTGGGAGTGGAATTCCAGGGAAAAGAAAGGGAAAAATTAGGGAAAGGAAAGGAAAAAGGTAAATGTTTAAAACCCAAGAATGAAGCAGAGGCGGCTGCAGGTGGAGCAGGGCAGAGATGGCTCCAGCTGGATCTTTCTTTTTCCTTTCCTTTCCTTTCCTTTCCTTTCCTTTCCTTTCCTTTCCTTTCCTTTCCTTTCCTTTCCTTTCCTTTCCTTTCCTTTCCTTTCCTTTCCTTTCCTTTCCTTTTTCCTTTTTCCTTTTTCCTTTTCCTTTCCTTTTTCCTTTCATTTCCTTTTTCCTATTCCTTTTTCCTTTCCTATTCCTTTTTCCTTTCTCTTCCTTTCTTTCCCCCTTTTCCTTTCTTTCCCTTTCAATTATTTCTCCCCCTTTCCTTTCTTCTTTCCCATTTCTTTCTCTTACTTTTCCCTTTTTCCCTTTCCCCTCTTTTTTTCCATTCTTCCTTTCCCTTTATTTTTTCTTTCCCATTTTCCCACTTTCTCTCCTTTCCCCCTCTTTTTTCCCCTTTCGTTCCTTCCCCCTTTCTCTCCTTCTCCCACCCCATTCCAGCAGCTCCCCCTCCTCACATCCCACCTCATTCCTGCTCCACCCTCTCTGCTTCCCCAGGACCACGGAGCCGTTTTCCAAGGAAAATGTGGGAAAGGCAGGGATCATCCGGGATGAGGCTGTGCTTCGGCTCCCACCAAATGGGAATTCCTGGCACTCCACTGATTCCTGCATCCAGACCCCGGGGAAGGCCAGACAAGGAGCTCTCCCTTGGGAAGGGGCACTTTTCCACAGGCTTTTCCTCCCCACCAGCATTACAAGGAATGCTCTTATCCCTGTCGGAAAACGGCTGTAGTGGAAAGGTGGGGATTTGATTCCCGGCCCGCTTCCCAAGGCAGCGATACTGAGGGATTTAGGAGCCCTTGGAATGCTTTGCTTATCCCAGCTCTGTGCTCTCTGCTCCTGCTCTCCCTTCCCTCTCTTTTATTTATTCAGCTAATGGATACGGAGTCGGTGGCAGCGGGAGTTGGGATAAATCGGGATTCATCCATGTCCTCATCCCTATTAAAGGCCGAGATTCCCATCTCCGATTGCCTCTTTGTGTCTGTCCTCGGCAGCGATACCTGGGTCACGCTCCAGTAATTCCCGACAGGAATGGGGACATGGCCTGGATATGGATCCCGGCCGGGATATGGATCCTGCCAGCCTTCATGGAAACAGCAGGAAAATCACAACAGCACCTCGGGAATGCTGAGTTTCCCAGAAATTTGAGGGATGCACGGGGGAGTTTCCTGAGGAAAGGTGCAGGAAAGGCTTTGGAGAGGAGGAAAAATTCCAGCAGGAAAAATCCCATAAAATTTGAGTTGATTAAACCCCTTCTAGAGCTTTCCTGAAATGTCCCACCTTGGAGCTCCGGGATCCACAGTGGAAGGAAAACAGGGAAGGGATGGAAGTTTGGATGCATGAATCCATATTGGAATCACTCCTGGGAACTGGGGTGGGGGAAGAAATCCAGCAGCCCTGGATGGAAAAATGGGACAGAAGGCGGGAATTGTTTCCAAAGGGGCTTTTCCAGGAGCTTCTGTCCCCCTGGGTCTGATTGGAGCCATCATTCCCAAACCTATAAAATCCCTGCAGATGTCGAGCCAAAGGCAGAGTCGGTTTTTTGGGAGCAGATTTCCAGAGCAAATCTCTGGTTTTGGAAGTCACTGGCTCATCTCTGCTTCTCCCTTTGTTTCCTCTCCTTCCACACCCTCCTCTCCCATAAATTCCTAGTGTGGATTTTTAAGGGGAGAAGGAAAAACACCGGAAAGGGCCTTTTCCTTAAGGAAAGGCAAAAATCCGCTGCCTGACCAGGAGAAATTCCCGTGTGGAAAGATCCTCCAAGGAATAAATCCAGCTGGAAGCAGATGCCAGAGCAGGGCTGCTTTTCCCTGCACAAGGATGTGAGGAGAAGGAAAAGGAGGAGAAGGAGGAGGAGGAGGAGAAGGAATTCATCACTTGGGATGATGGGAACTGCTGAAATGGGATCGGGCTTTCTGCAGGAATAAAAACCCCGAATGGGGTGGATCTCCTGAAGTGCCTCTTAACCTTTTCCCTATCCTGTTCCTAACGGGAAAATAAATCCCACCAGGAGTTCTCCTCACAAGGGAAAAAAAAAAAAAAAAAGAAAGGAGCGTTATCCAGCTCTCCAAGGTGTTGGGATTCATGGAAAAGGAGGAGGGGTGGAAGAAGGGAACACTGGACAGGACAGGGAGCTTGCTCCAGGCTCTGGATTATCCTATGGATAGGGCAGGAATTTCAGCTGGTTTTAAGGCAGGAATATTCTTTACCCAGCTGAAATTGGGGATATTTGGGATCAGGAATGGCTCCTGCTGGGATGAGGGGAGGGAGAACCACCTGGATGTGCAAGAGGCTGATCCCATGCGATCATAGGCAGGAATGAGCAAGTGCGTTGGAACAAGGCAAGCTTTGGGAATCAGCGGGGTTTGGGAAGGATTTGGGATGCACCAGCAACTGAAATGGGGCAGGATTTGGGATGTACCATCAGGGTTTAGGGTGTGGCAGGTTTGGGATGCAGCAGGGTTTGGAATGGGGCAGGATTTGGGATGTAGCAGTGTTTAGGGTGTGGTAGGGTTTGGGATACAGCAGATTTGGGAAGTGGCAGCAGTTGGGATACAGTGAGGTTTGGGATATGGCAGGGATTGGGTTGTAGCAGGGTTTGGGATAGTGTACGTCTGGGATTCAGCAAGATTTGGGATGAGGCAGGATTTGGGATGGACAAAGTCCTGAGATTCCAAACACCCTGGAATTTGGGGTTTCCCTGTGGGATGCAGGGCCCTGTCCCTCTTCTCCCTCTGCTCCACCCTGTCCCAGGCTCTGCTCCCGGATCCGAAGGGGCCCCGGAGCCGTATCCATGCTCCGGCCAGGAGCCCAGGCAGATCCGGCATATTTTTCCCGGTTACTCATTAACCACCGTTCCTTTGACAGGATCAATATTCCAAGCAAACACTTGAGCTGCCCCACTCTGCTTCCCTCTTCTTCCCTCGGCAAAATGATTTATTCCCGAAAATGCAGCTGCCTGGAAAAGCGGCTCCGGGGAAAGGGGAGGGGGGTTTATCGGTGGGATATGCAAAGCACATTTATTCTGGCTTTTATCTCTCCCATTCCATGTTGATCCCATCCATACAGATGGATTTGGGGCAGGTAGATAATGAAAAGTCAAGTGGGAAATTTACACAAAGGCGCTCCCGGCTCCTGCTTTTCCAGCCGCATTGGAATTGCTTTATTCCTTCATTCCTTAAAGCGGGATTTCCACGCTTTCAAATATTTTATGTTTAACACAAATCCGTTTAATTCCCAACAGGAATTTTTTCCAGTGTTAATTTCCTCGTTAATTACCAAGGATATTTGGGTTAAACATGATCCCGCTCCTTCTCCCGCTGATCCATCTCCGTCTCCTTCCCAGCATCCCCAAAGTCCTACCGGGAGCTTCCCGTGCTGCCAAAACCTCGGGAGCCGTTCCCTAATTCCCTGTAAGCGGCTTTTCCTTGGGCCAGGCGCTTCATGGAGGGCACGGAATGGGAGAGCACAGCTTGGAACAAAAAAAATCCGGAAAAAAACTGGAGAACCATTATTAATAAACATCTCCCGGCCATTTGGAGGCTGCTCCAGCTTAAAGCAATTAATTCAGGATCCGGACATAAACTCTCCAGCTCTTTGACAGCTTGGAGCTGGAATAAAAATGCCAGTTCTCCAGGGAAAAGCCGGGATAGTTGGCTCTTTTCCGGACTGTTTGCTCATAGGCCCAGGGAGCAATCTTCCTGCGGAATGAAATGCAAGGACACAAACAACGTTCCAGGGAGAGAATGGGAGATGGGAATGAACAGTTTGAACTATTTGCTCAGCAGAAGGGCGGCCACAATGCCGGGCCCATGGATTTTCCATGGATCACCCGGCTCTCCAATCCCTTTTGTTGTGGAGCCCCGGCCTCCGGCCAGATAAGGGCACAGCTGCAGCCCTTCCCTGATTCCCTTATCCCACCGATCCAGGAAAAGCTGCCTCCACCAGCATTCCCAAGCCAAGATACGGGCTCTGGCCTATGGCTTTTCCATGAATCCTGAATCTCTTTTGTTGTGGAGCCCCTTCCTACAGCCAGGTAAGAGCACAGCCCTTCCCTGGTTGCATGGATCCAGGAAAAGCTGCCTCCACTGGCATTCCTGAGCCAAGCTCCAGGCTCTGGGATGAGGCTCCGTGTGCCCCTGGATGGTTCATTCCACACCCCTTGGCTGGCATCTTTGGGAATGGCCAGGAAATCATTTTGGGACAAGGAAAGGTTTTAGGGGCAGGGAAACTCTTTTGGGGCAAGGAAAAACTCTTGGAGAAAGGGAAAAGAAACCCTCTTGGATAAGGGGAAAACCCTCTTGGATAAAGGGAAACCTCTTGGGGCAAGGAAACATTTTAGGGAAAGGAAACACTTTTGGGCGAGGAAAACCGCTTGGATAAAGGGAAAATCCTCTTGGATAAAGGAAAAGCTCTTGGGGCAAGGAAACCCTTTTGGGCAAGGAATTCTGTCCTCATTCCAAGCAAGCTGCAGGAACGCCACATTCCAAAGGATATTTCCAGCCTGGGCTGGAGATACAGAGCTGCCAAATGCAGAATTCCATATTTATTTAGGGCACAACAAGCCTGGAATGTGAAAATCCTAAATCTGCATTGTCCTTCCTGGGAGATCCATCCGGGAGCCGGATGGGAAATACTGGGAATATCCTTGCTGGGTATTCCCTCATCCAGGCCTTCATTCCCTGAAAATACAGGGAAATTCCTCCCTCCTCTAATCCAGGTCACCCCTCGCTTTGCTCCGGGCAGAGAAATGCTGGAATTCCAAAAGAATCAGGAGCAAGGCCAGCAGGGATGATGCACCATTTGCCATCCCCTCTTTTTGTCCTGTTGGTTCTGGGAGCTGGGAATAACCTTGGGCTGTTGGAAAGAATTCTGAAAGGATTTTAGGAGTGAAAAGGGAAAAAGTTGTGGATTCAGCAATCCTGGAGCACCACTGCTGTCCCAAAAATCCATGGAATCACTGGATTTTTTGTGGTTTTTTCCCCCTTCCCCACCTTTTCCTGCAGGGTGGTCAGAGTGGAAGGCAGGAGGCTCCTGTTGTTCCTGTGCTGCCCAGAGCTCATCCCACATACCCCTGAAATCCTGATACTGCATTCCTGGGATGGCGCACCCCAAAATCCCTCAGGAAAAGGACTGGGCTCCTTGATTCTATGAATTCCCATGGAATATCCCAACTTGGAAGTGATGAGGATCACCACGCCTATCACAATTTCCATTTTGAAGGCAGATCCAACCAGATTTCCATTCCTGAGATTGTTCATCCCAAAATCCCTCAGGAAAAGGGGTTTTACGCCATTACCATGTTTGGGCTCCTTAATTCTATGGATTCCCAAAGAATATCCCAAACTGGAAGGGATGAGGTTCACCAAGCCTATCCCGATTCCCATTTTGAAGGCAGATCTAGCCAGAATTCCTTTTCTGGGCTCCACCAGCTCCAACCTCATCCTGAAAGCGGGATGGGTTAATTAATGAGACGTTAAAGAGGCGGAATGACACTTCCCGGAGCTCATTCCCGAGCCACTCCGCCAGAGACAAAGAGAAGGTGCCGGCGGTGCCGGGTAATTTGCGCGGCGTTCCAGGGGAATAAATTTAGGGAAGCAAATATCGTTATGCGGGATTTAAATTAAAGTTGACACTAATGTAAATACGGCCAAGCAACTCCGTGTTTAAAAACTGGGATGAGGCTCCCGCTTTTTAATCAGCTCCTCTTAACTCCGCTGGCATTTCAAATCCGGCGGTTAAATTGGATACAAAGCCGGGGGAAGGAGCTGCTGGAGGGAGCGGCTCCTTCCCGAGGGATGCACAGGCTCAAGGGGTGGGATAAAGCAGGGAGAGGTGGCCAGGAAGCACCTGGAGATGATCCAACATTCCCATGTCCCACAGAGATTCCCAACTGGCTGATCCCGCTGCTCCAGATCCCAAAAACACCTGGATCCTCTGGAACCCATTGGCATTTGTTTCTCCCCACCTGTGTCCAGCTCATCCCAACATCCAAACCGCAGAGCCAGAGCCAACATTTCTGGTCCTGGGGGGCTCCACCCAACTTCACGCCACGCCCCTTCCAGCCTAAATCATGGAATGATTCGGGTTGGAAGTGACCCTAAAGCTCCTCTCATTCCAGTCCCCATCAAAGTTAAATCATGGAATTGGTGGAAAAAATCGGGTAATAAAAGCAGCAAAGCGGAGAGGAAGGAGCGTTCCTGCCTCATCTACTTCAAAGCCGGGTGATCCTGAGCTCTGGAATAACAATGGGAGCTCTGTAACCTGGCAGGACCCTGGCAGGAGTCATTCCTGTTGCAGGAACAATGGATTTGGCACTGGAATTCTGCTGCCTTCCTTTCCAAGGGAATAAAGTGCCCCTGGCAGCGGTGCCAGCACCGTTCTCTGCCACAAGATAAGGCCTTGGAATGAGGGATCATTCCAGCACCATTCCAGCACCATCCCGAAGTTTTCCAGGTCCAGCTGGATGGGCTCGGGGCCCCTCATCCCCCCCTTGCACTTCCAATATCCGTGGTTGTTTTGGCAGTCAAAACCCACCTGAGGGTGGATAAAACCCAGCCCAAATCCATGTTTGGTCTGTGCTGAGAATGTTCGGCTCCAATCCCAAAATAATTTTGGGAATGGTGGAAATAATAATAAAAATAACAAAAATGTCAGGGGAATATCAGCAATAATATTAATAAAAAACATTAAAAAATACAATAAATCTTTTCCTTGGAATTTCTGGACAGCCTGCATGGAATTCCTGGTATCTCGAGTTTCCTGGACAATTGGGCCACCCTGGATCCAGCTTGAGGTGCAGGGGGTACAGAGGGAATTCCCATGGGGGTTAGGCATTCCCAGGAAACCCCAGAAACACAAGAGGTGATGGGAGTGGTGTTATCCCAGGAAGGTCCCGCCCAGAAGAGATAATTCCCACAAGGCATTGCCCACTCCTGGCTCCTTCCCAAGCTTTCAGAATCCCACCTGCTGCCCCTGACAGAGGATTTCATATTCCTAATCCCAAATTATGATTTGGGATGTCAAAGAGAGTCGTATATCCCATTAATTACCTCCCTGGATAGCCCAAGGGTTTTAGGACTGTCCAATTCAGAGAAAAAACACAGGGAATACTCCCTCAAAAGTGCAGGGAAAAGGCTGGGGTGATGTGATCCTGCTTTTCTGGGAAGGAAGGGGTGTCCCAGGAGCGAGGTTTTCCCTGGGAGCCATCCCCCAGCACCGGGGCTGTGTCCACAAACCCCCCCTTCCCGAGGAGTTAAGGAGCTTCCAGACACCCATTGTCTTGAAAAACCTGATGGAAAGCAGAGCGCTCCAAGGGCTGGGAGGGGAGGGGCAGCCCCGGCCACCTGGAGATGGGGATGGATGGGGCTCTTGGATAGGTGAGACCTTTGGAGTGGGGTAATGGATAGAGGGGAGCAGCCGAGTGGCCTTGACATCCCATTCTTTAGTGGCTCGTCTCTGCCAGGAGACGCCAGGAAGGGATTTGATGGAGAGCAGGGAAGTGGATGGAGAGGCAGAGAAGTTGATGGGATCTATCCTGATTATCTCCCCAGGAACAGCTTTCACCTAATGGGAAAACAGGGAAGAGGTTGCCTGGGGATGTTGTTGGAGGAGCCAGTTTTAGTCCCACAGTTTTTAGGGATAATTGATCCCACAGGCTGGATGGATCCCATGTTCAGCACCTGGGGAGGGTGAAAATTCCCTGATTAAAATCTGGAGCAAATTCCAAATTGCCCAGTTGGGCACTCCTTGGACCCTGTGGAAAAAGTTTGGAAGGGGCAAACCCATGTGGAGACACCACTGCTCTCCCAAATTCCTTCCTCTGGGAAAACTGGGAGCCCCTGGCATGGCAGCCCCCAATGCGTGGGGTGGATTTGGACACATTGACACAGCCAGGAATGCTTTCCATGTCCTGGAGTGCCTTTGGAATCCCCAGATCACCCCTGTCTGAGCTGGAGATAAGGAAGAGGGTGGAAGTTGGCTGGAATTGGTCGGATCCACCACCCCAAATCCCGGCTGGTGTTCCTGGTGACCCAGGAATGGCTCCAGCCAGGTATGCTGGCAATGTTTAACAACCCATCCATCTTTCCCTGCTCCCACTCCCAGATCCCTTTGTTTGAGCCACGGGGCCCTCCAGCCTCACCGTTGTCCTGCTTATCTCTGGGATTAATCTCCCAGGAATCCCAGTATTAATGTTAAACCCGGCTTTACCATTCCCAGTCTGCTGGATCCACATTGGTGGGACTCATCCCATCACCCCAAAATCCTGACTCCCTCCCACTCATCTTCCCAAATTTTTGTTTGGGGGGATGGTATCCCACATCCCATCAATTTTTTGGGGATGCTGCATGCCCAGCACCATCTCCCCAGCACAGTGTGGGAGTGGGAGCAGCATGGAATATTCCCAGTGGGAATGGGAAGGGTGAAGGGGCCAAGGCCAGCGAGGCTGAGACATGGGGAGGGAGCCAGGAGCAGGTGGATGTTGGGAAGGGATGTCGGGCTCAGAATTCCTGGCGGAGAGCTGTGCACACAGCCCTTATCTCATCCGGCCGTGTTTGCCCAGCAGGAGCAGGGAGCCGGCTGATCCCGCGGGAAGGGAGCACAGCTGGGGTCCCCAGCTCCTGACTTTCCACCGTGGAGGGGCTTCGAGATGTTCTGGATGGAGTCTCCCAGTGCTTAAACACTCTGGATGGACCTGCTCACCATGACTCCAACCACATCCATGCCTTGGTCACATCCATGCCTTGGTCACATCCATAATCCAACCACATCCATGCCTTGGTCACATCCATGCCTTGGTCACATCCATAATCCAACCAATCCATGCCTTGGTCACATCCATGCTTTGGTCACATCCATAATCCAACCACATCCATGCCTTGGTCACATCCATGCCTTGGTCACATCCATAATCCAACCAATCCATGCCTTGGTCACATCCATGCCTTGGTCACATCCATAGTCCAACCAATCCAACATCCATGCCTTGCTCACATCCATAATCCAACCAATCCATGCCTTGGTCACATCCATGCCTTGGTCACATCCATAATCCAACCACATCCATGCCTTGGTCACATCCATGCCTTGGTCACATCCATAATCCAACCAATCCATGCCTTGGTCACATCCATGCCTTGGTCACATCCATAGTCCAACCAATCCATGGATTGGTCACATCCATGCCTTGGTCCCAAGTGTCCCCTCAAGCTGACACCGGCTCTGCATCCTCTGAGCCTTTGGAATATCCCCTCTGGAAGGGATCTGCCATGAAAATGTTGGTGCTGCACATCAGGATGATCCATGACTTCCTCAGTTTTCTGGGAGTGAGCCCAGCCTGTCCTTGTGGGATCCGGTGGGATGACGGTGAGGGAACACACGGAGAGTGGGAATGAGCTCTGGATCTGTGGGATGCAGGGACAACCGCCACTGGAGTTGCCAGGATGAGAGCAGGAAGGAGCTTTATTTGGGAAAATCAGGAAGTGTGCCACTCACCCTCTGTGCCCTCCTGGTTGTACGGAGATCCTTGGGAATGTCCAGCTCCTGATTAATAATGGACAACAATCCTGGACCTGCCGGTGATTCCTTCCAGCCTCTCCTCCATGGGACAAAGGTGTTTTTCCATCCCATTAATGGAATGGAGATGCCTGGAATGTGCAGGATGGGATGTGCAGCCACATCCCGGCCATCCCAGCCCTCTGGAGCATCCTCTGGAATTCTGTATTTCCCCACTGGAGACTCATTATCCCATTAACATCGGAGTGGCTCTGGGTCACCGGGAATGTCACTGGGAAGGGGCTGATCCATCCCCTGCTGCCTAGGGGCTGATCCTGAGGGGGCTTCCCAGGACATTCCCAGCAGGTTGGATGTGATCCAAGGGGCAAATTGAAGATCCTCACCCCCCCTTCCCTGGAATAACTGGCCTGGAATAACCTCATATTCCAGCAAATATCTGTGTGATTCCAGCTCCAGGAATGAGCTTTTCCAGCCCTTCCAGACAGAGCTGCTGTAGGAGTGACCCAGATTTTCCACGGAAACGCATTTTCCATGCCCACAGCCTGCTCCCCTGAGCATTCCCTCCCGTGGTCATCCATCCAGGGAGTCCTGACTATCCTGTCAGTGCAGAGCTTGGAAAGAGCCCCTCGGAAAAAGCAGGATTTCCACCCCACAGCTGGAAAAGCGGCCCCTTCCCTTTCCCTGCCTAATTCCGGGCGGAAACCCAGCCTAGGCTGGCAAGGGACAGAGGCTTCCCTGTTTGGATTCGGGATGGGGATTTCTGTGGCTGAAAGTGGCTTTGTGATTTTTCCAGGAACGCTTCCTCCCTGGCTCCGGCGTGGGATGCACACGGCAAACGGGCTGTGGCGGGGAAGGAGCAGGGAAAATATTTAAACAAGGATTCGGGAACGAGCTTGGATCGCTCGCTCCGAGAGCAGTTTCCGAGGCCGGTGTTAAAATGTGCTTTACCCTCGGAGCCTCTGGAGTTTTCTAAGGACTAGGATTGGAGTTTTGCGGCTGGAAAAGGCCATAATTAATCATTTGTGCTCCCAGTGTGGATGTGCTTCCAGCAGGTCCTGTTTATTTATCCCATTCATCCCATTTATCCCATTTATCTTCTCCCCGCTGGATCAAAGAGCCTTTTAGCACCCTGGAGTTTTCCTCCCGGGAAGCTGATCCCACGCTCATTTATCCATGATCCCAGGCAGCCCTGCTCCTGCTTCCAGCACACTCCAGCTCCAGGTTCCATGTGTTAAATTCATGGATATCCCCCGGAGCAGAGGCACATCCAGCTCCCAGCTAAAGCCAGTGGAAAGCAAGGAAAATCTTCCCTCTGGGAATTACAACTGGGAAGCTGCGCTCCTCACCTGGAAGGAGGGTGCAGCCAGGTGGGAATCGGGATATTCCCTCAGGAAACAAATAATAGAACAAGAGGGAATGGCCTCAGGGGAGATTCAGTTGGATATCAGTAATTTCTTTATGGAAAAGCTTGGAGTGGGACACTGGTGGAGTCCCCATCCCTGGAAGTGTCCAAGGAACAGCTGGAATTGTCACTCAGTGCTCAGATAAAATGGGAAAGGGACAAAGGTTGGATTTGATGATCTCTGAGGTCTTTTCCAGCTGGAATATTCCCATAATTCCATTATTCCAGAAGGACTGAGCAAAGCAAGGGCTTCACACCTCATCCCGCTGAAGGCTGTGGGGAGAAATCCAGAGGCTCCTTCCCACCTCCAGAGGCCTCTTCCCACCTCCACAGTGCCGGGAAAGGAGGGAAAATCCTGCTTCCCACCTTCCTGGTGGCCAATCCCAGAGAGCCTCACCCATCAAAGGGGTCTGGCCTCCTTTCCCAGCTGGAATCCCGAGGGTGCTGGGATCTGCTCTGAGGTGGGAAGGAGTAGTAGCGGGCTCCAGAATTTGGGCTCTGCTTCCCAAATCCTGGCTCCCCAATGCCTGTGTTTCCCTGGCTGCTTTTCCAAGGTTTCAAGGAGTCAATAATCGCGAGGGGTTGGAGCTGGAGGTGCAGGAACTGCAGCTCCCGGAGCGTTCCAGCCGTGACGTGAGCACGGAGGCATTTCCAAGGCCTGGAGAGCCCTTGGAAGTCTGGCCTGGGGGGGGATCTGTGTTCTCCACGGGCTGGAATCCTGGCTCTCCGGCTCTGAAGTGGTTTAAGTGGAATTCTTGGTTGGAGTTGCAAAAGAGTGGAGCCTCCCTGGGTGTTCCGACAGGTGAGGGGATCAAAGCTCTGCGTGGCCTTGGAGCTCCAACGTTTCCCTGGGTTTAGAAATTTTGCTCTGAATACAGGGCCTGATCCCTGAATTCCACACAAACTGGGGTATTGCAACCTGAGGTTCCTGGGGGGATGCAGCAGCTCCAGGGATTGCTCGAAACTTGTCCAGGCACATCCCAGTGGAGCAGGGAGCCAGTGCGGGAGAATTCCAGGCTTCCTGGCTCCTTCGCTGACCTTGGGATCTTTATCTTTATGAGTCACTGGGACCAAATCCCGGACATTGAAGGGAGTTTCCTCTTGGGTCTGAAAAATCGGGAGCTGGCCCCACATTCCTTTGTGGTTTTGGGGTGTGCCAGGATCAGGAGGGATCCGGGGGCAGAATTCCCTGGGCGAAAGTGGCCTCAAAACTCTTCCCAGAAGCTGCAATCCCTGGATAACTTTCCAGGAGTTCTCCCTCAGACATTCCAGAGCGAGCAGTGTCAACCCATGGACCCACTGAGTTTTCCCATTCAGCTTCCAGAGGCAGCAACATGGGGATCAAAAAATTGAGGAATTGTTTAATTCCTCCTTAAATTTGGGATTTGTGGTGCTTTCCAACTGCACTAGGAGTTGGGATGGAAATTCTCCAGCTGCGAATATGGGGGGATTCAGTTGGATTTGGATGCCTGGGTGGAATAAAAAGGGGGAACAGGGCACTGGGAAAACCTGGGAATCTGTTGCATCATCAGGAAGGCATTGGAAGCTCTCCATCTGGGAATATGGGGGGATCCAGCTGGATTTCCATCCCTGAGTGCTATGAATGGGGGGATCCAGCTGGATTTCTATCCATGGAGGCCATGAATGTGGGAACAGAGCCTTGGGAAGCCCCTGGCACAGCTCCCCCTCCATCTCTGTCCTGGCAGCTCCATGGAGGAGCTGTCAGGATTTGATGGAGTCAAGGAAAAGTTCAGGAACCTTGGAGTTTGACTGTGCCTCAGAGCTCTGGGAGCACAAATCACACTCCCAGCAGTTTTATGGGAACCCTCCTGTCCTTTGAGGGGGCTTCTGCTCCAAAATGATTTTACGGGAGAATTCCAAGGAAGTGGAGCCGTTGTGGAGCTTTCCCTCCTTGTGACCCCGGAACAACCGGGCCGTGGGCAAACAATTTGGGAAAAGCAATGGGGAGGCAGAAAGTTGGGAAGGGACGGTGAGAGCAGGAGAGGAGCGGGAGCAGCTGCATTCCTGTCCCAGCGCCCCCCAGTTCCTAGGAATCCAAAAGCTCAGGGGCATATCCCAAAGGATTTTTATCCCAAAAGAAGAGTGAGGTTGGGGCAGAGGGTTGGATGCACTGCAGGAAAACCCATGGATGGGCACAGGGGTGCATGGATCACCCCGGGAAGCGAATCCCAAGGGAAAGGCGAGCTCCAGGCAGGCTGCTCCTCAGTACCTGGCTCGGGGCGCCGCTGGCAAATCTGGGATATCAAAGGCCTGTCAGCCTCGGGAACGGGACAAAGGCCGGCGCATTAATGATTAACTCCGCTAAAAGCTGCGGCTTTTTCATTCCCAAGGCGCCGGGAAGCTCCAGGCCCATGTGACAATCCCGGGCATTTTGTGGCAGATTGGGAAAAGCTCGTGAGCAAACACAGGTGCTCCGGAGTCAGGGACAACCACAAACAGCCGCAGCTATTCCGGCCGAAATTAACTCCTGTGTTTGCCTCCCATTTTTCCTGCCGGGAGATTTTCCCTGTTGGTTTTTTTGTTTTTTTTTTTTATTTCAGGCTTTCAGTGTTCAGGGAGAGACAAGAAAAGGGTTGGGGAAAAGGGAAAACTCCCCCAAAGGCTGCTCACATGGAAAAAGCTGAGGGAAGTTATTAAACAAGCCCAGGGAAGTAAAACGCGCTCCTGGGGTTTTTAGGGAATTATTGGGAGATCCCAAGCAAACCCGCATGGGATGTTATGGGATAACCCTGGGGAAGCGGGAGGGGAGGGAAAAGGGGAATCTGGGGATGTCACCCCCCCGGAATCCCGGTGTGACCTTGCTGTGGCTCAGCCCGAAGGTCCCTCTAGTGGCTTTCTTTGCTTCCATGAGGAATTGCCGGGTTTTTATTCCTCGTTCCAAGATTTATCCCGGCTCCCGACCACAGCAGTGGGCAAACAGCAGAAAATTGGGATCAAGTCGCAGAAAAGGAACTCTGGGATGGGAGAAGTGGCGCAAAAATCCTGGGAGCAGCCTCGGGAATGAAGAGCAGCGCTGGGATGGGGAATGGGGGTGCTGCCTCTTCTCCCGGCTGGAAGGAGGAGGGAAGCATCCCGCTTTTCCAAAGGAGGGATTTGCAGCCTAGCAGCGCCAGGTAATCCCGGCTGGAATAATTCCGTGGATGCTGCAGGAAGGGCTTGGCTCCCGCAGTTTTATCCCTGTGGAGAAAATGTGGATTTGCACCTCAAAAATCGGGATAACTCCCCCAAAGGGAGGAGGATTCTGACCTGCACCATCCAAGGTTTTTTTTGGGATGGGGCTGAGTCTTTGGTGCAAATAGGGTGGGGTTTTGGGATAAGGGATGGAGGGATGGGATACAGGGAATGGCTTCCCACTGCCAGGGATAGATGGGATATTGGGAATTAATTCCTCCCTCTGAGAGTGGGAAAGCCCCGGCACAGTTTTCCCAGAAATGCTGTGGCTGTCCCATCCCTGGAAATGTTCAAATCCAGGTTGGACAGGGCTTGGAACAACCTGGGATAGCTGAAGGGGAATGATCCATAAGCTCCCTTCCATCCCAATCCATGTGGGAATTCTGTGATCCATTGCCTCGGTGACTGAAGCACAAAGTGGATTTAAGGAAAAATTACTCCAATCCAGCTGCTGGATCATCCGGAAAATCCAGGAAAAACAACCAACCTGCCCTGGTGGGTGGAGCAAGAGGAGAGTCGGGACAGAGAGCGGAATTCCACAAGGACAATTGGGAAGCAGCATCCAGGTTTTATCCCAAGGACAATGGCTGCAGATGGGGACATTAAAAGGGGACATTAAATTCCATGTGTTCCGTGGGATTATCCTGGAAGCCATCCCGATTTATTTTGCCAAATTGAGCTCCGGCCAATTCCTCTCCCAGGCGATGATGGATAAATATCATTAAATTGGGAAAGATGGAAGTGAGCGATGCCCTTGGATCAGTGGGAACAAACGCCCGGGAAGGGAAGGACAAAACTGGGAAATTGGGATGCAAATCATCCAAATGAGGCAGATTAAACACAAGGGAAAATGAGATGGAGGCTGCGAAAAGTGGGAAAACTGTCAGGATATCTTTGGAACTTAGTTTTCCAGTGAAAAAATGGGAAAAAATTACAGGAACAGGTTGGGAAAACTTTTGTGGGGGTTTCTTGAGGAGGGAAATATTCCTCAGTTTGGGAATGCTGTTTTAATGGATCTCGGCATTTTAGGGATTGCAGTTTTTTTGGGGTTGAGGCCAGAATTCCTGGGAATGAATTTAAGTCTCACAACAGGGGGGAAAATCTCAAGCACTTCCTGTTATCCAGTGTGGATTCCCATCCTGGAATATCCCCCTATTTCTGTGTTTGGAAAAGCCAAATCCCTGCATTGATTCAGAGCAGGTGGAATTTAACCCTTCCTTTGCCTCCTTTCCAAATAAAGGATTTTAGTCTCTGATTTTTTTCCTGTTTCAGAATTTTTTCCTACATAAATTCCCAGAATTTTTTGTGTGGGAAGAGACCTTAAGGATGAGCCATTCCCCCTCCCTGCCATGGATAGGGACAACTCCCACCATTCCCAAGCCCCATCCAACCTGGATTTACTCCTTGGCTGAATATTTCCCATTGATCTGCTGCTTTTGGTTTCCAGGGAGGGAAAAGATGGAAAACTGGGATCTGGGATGTGCTGGGTGGCTCTAGGACAGGGACATACCTGGGAATTGGGAAAGACAGAGCAGAGCCAGCTTTTCCTGCTTGGAAATATCCCCTCTCCCTTCCTGCATTCCCAGTGATTCCAGGCCCTCCAAGAGGGTTTTCTTTGGACACCAAGGGAGCTTTATCCCAGCATCCATAGGGAAATTCCAGGGGTTTTGTGGGTTTGATCCCATTTCTCCTGTTGGAACAGGAGAACTCCTGGCAAAGCTGGGTTCCCAATCCCAGTGTGGAAAAGCAGAGGGTTTGGGCTGTATCCAGGTGTATTTTCCCTAAAAAAAAGACAGGAAGGAGGGAAAAAAACGAGAAGTGATCCTGTTGGAATCAGGGTAAAGTTTTATTAGGAAGAAAGCAAATGAAGGGATGGAAGGAATTCCTTTATTCCCCAGATCCCAACTGGGTGTGTGATCAGTGACCTGGAATATGCTCAAATCCAGGATAAATTAAAGCTGGACAGAATTCCCGCCCCACACCTCCCCTCTCCCGCCTTTTGGGCAGCAGAGGGAGCAGCCAATTCCCGGCTTTCTTCGCTTCCTGCTTTTCTGGCAAATCAACAGGTTTGGAAAGGCTTGGAATTGAGGAACTCATGCTGGTTTAACTGAGGTCACCAGGGGGAAAAATGGGATAAAATCTGAATTTGGGAACAAGTTGCTGTGCCAGGCTCATCCCAAGGTTGATCCTTAACCTTTTTCCAAGGCTTCTCCAGGTGGAAGAGCTGAAAATATCCTAAATATCTCATAGATCCTGCAAAATGATCCCAAACCCAGATAGATCCAATTCCCCCCATTCCCGATGCATTTGCCCCTCGGAAACTCCCAAATCCCACTGACTGCACCTCTCCTGCTGGCTCTGGAAAGGCTGGGAATTCTTATCAGCTCCAGATTTTCTCCTTGTGGGGGTTCATCCATCCCCAGCTCCCTTTTCCCTTTATCTCCAAATTCCCTTTGTCCACCTGGATTTGCCCCTGGATTGCCCATTGTATTCCAAGTCCGGTGGGATCCAAGGAAAGGTCCTTTCAGATAAAAACAGGGAATTAGCACCTTGGGGTTTATTGCTGGGGGTGGAATTCCTGCTAGGAAGAAAAGCTGGAGGTGATTTCCAAGGAAATTTGCACTTGGAGACACCAATATTTGGGCAGCAAATTTTCTTGGAATCGGGAGTTTGGATTTGGAAAAGGTGTGGTGTTTTAATGGGAGAAAAGTTGGAAAAAACTCCCCCAAAATTTTAAAATCTCAGATTTTATTGGATTCCCGGCAAAGTAGGAAGAGGGAATATTCAGCTGTGTTTTCCTTCTCCCTTCCAGGATTATCCGTGGCGGTGGGAAGCAATTCCTGCGAATCTCCAGGAAGAGCCATGGATCTTCATTCCCAGGCTCATTTCCATGAAATAAATGTCACCATAAAAAACCAGGATCTCGGGAGAAGGCGGAAAACATATGGAGCTGTGCCAAGGAGGGCTCATTAATGTCCCACTTCCCAGCTGGAGTCCATAAAGGCTCCATTTCCTGGGATAATCGAGCTCCAAGGGCGCAGGGAAGGCTCCATGGGGGAGCCATAAAGCCTTGGAATTGCACATGGACACTGTGGAAAGCTGGGAGCAGGACAGGGCTCTGCTCATCCCGACAATGCTTCCCATAAAATCTGGGAGCAGCCGGTGTTGGAGGCATGGAAAGGGCTCCAGGAGGAAGCACAGAGCTTTTCCCGGTTATCCTGGGAATATAGCAATGCGGGGAGCAGGAAGCTTCTCCCAGTAATTCTGGGAATGGGAGGAAATCTGGAGCTTCTCCTGGTAATCCCAGGAATGCAGGGATGGGTGACATGGAGAGGAGGGGCTGGAATTCCTTTGGGAAACAGCTCCTGATCCAGTTTTTAGTTCCACCTCTCCCTCCCTGCATTCCTGGTGACTCCGGAGGGTTTTCCTTGGGATCCTCCCATCGTGGGCACCAAGGGAGAGGGATTCTGGCTCCAGCCGTATCCAGGGCTAAACTCCAGGGGTGTTGCGGGTTTGATCCCATTTTTTCTGTGGGACCAGGATGATTCCTGGCAAAGTGGAGGTTTTGGGATGTATCCAGGAGTATCTTTCCTAAAAAGAAGGAAGGGGGAAAAATAAGAAAGTCCAGCCTGTGACATGGGATGCACATGGAATATCATCCTCATCCCACTTCCTAGTCCTTCATATTCCTACTTCCCATCCCCCCATATTCCCACTTCCCATCCCCCCATATTCCCACTTCCAGCCCCTTGTATTCCCACTTCCCAGCCTTCGTATTCCCATTTCCTAGTCCTTCATATTCCCACTTCCCTGTCCATCGTATTCCCACTTCCCACACCCCCATATTCCCATTCTCACTTCCCAGCCCCTCGCATTCCCACTTCCCAGCCCCTCTCCCGTCTGCTCCCCACCTTCCATCCCACGCCTTTCGATGCCGCCTGTTCCCTTTTTCCCGCCTTGTTTGCTTTTCCCACCACTGGCCCCTCTCCCTTCCCACCCCGGCATTTATTGGATTTCTCCCGCTTTTCTTCTTTCTCCCTTTCCTTCGCCCTCTTCCAAGCAGGAAAAAAACTCCCAGGAGTTGCCGGGGCCTGGATGAACTTTTGACCCTCCTGGGTTTGGATTTTGGAAGGAATTTCAGCCGGGGCTATGTCCCTGCTCCAACACCTGGATCCCAAATTTCCTCCCCCCGGGATAATGGGGCTCCAAGTCACATCGCAGTGGGAAGACAGCAAAGAATCTGCATGGAGATTCCTGGGAATGATGAAGCTTTGAGGGTCTGGAAGTGAAGGAAAAACAAAATGGAGCAGGTGGGGCTGTTCTGGAATATTGGGAATGCTCCTGATTTTTAGACTTTTTTCGAAACATCATTCCCAATATCCCCTTTTTCCAAATCCCACAATGTTTCATCCAGGAAATATTTTAAAAATATTTTTAAAATCCCAAAGCCACAAAAATTAATTAAAAATTCTGCCCAAATTAACTCCAAATTCAACAAAAAATCTCCCATTTTAAGTTTTCACAGGAAAAAATATCCCAAAATCCCCAAATTCTTCCAGGCACCAGATCTGACTCCAAAAAATGCGTGGGGGACAAGATTTTAAAGGCACACAGAGTTTTTGTGGGATCTGGGAATTATCCCTGGATCCTGTCCAGCTCAGCATGGAAATATCCCTGAAAATTTCTTCTCACAATTCTCCAGGAATTCCGTTCCCGAGTATTTAGGCCCAGCTGGAAATATCCAAGCAGAGCCCTCTTTTTTTGGGATGGGTTTTGGGAAGCAAAGAGCAGTTCAGGGTCATTCCCAAGGAGTTTTGGAGGGAGATTTTGGGAAGAGGTGTTGCCAGGGAGTTGTTTCTCCAGCAGAAAATCCGGGAGGGGGCTCCGTGGGATTTTCTTATCCTCCCCCATCCCAGTAAAGGGGAGGAAAAGGGGGGAAAGGTGGAAATAGTAATTGTTTTCCTGGAATAGGAACAAATCCAGGAATTTTTGGACATGGTGCTGTTTTCCTGGATTTTCCCAGTCCCGGCTCACACCTGCCACCTTTCCCACCTTCCCAAGGGTGTTTTTCCTGCTAAACAAACAGCCGGATTTAACCGCGAAGTGGTTTTTTTGGGATATCAAACCCTCGGGATATTCCCACCCCACCGCCATTCCTGCTCCACCCAAGCCCTTCAGGGAGGCCTTGGAAAAGGGGGAATGAAATTCCATCCATTGAGCCAATCGCACTCCTCCCGACACCCTCCGGATCCCCATCCTGCTCCATAAAGGACTTTCTATCCGCAGCAACGGGGAAGCAGGAATGTTGTCCATGGTTTATGGCGGCTCCCGGGATAGGGAGCAGCTGCCCCCGGCCGGCTTGATTGGAAAAGAGGGAATGAGCCATAAATTAGGGAAAGTGGGAAGGAAAAAAGCGGGACCCTCTGGGACTCTCGTGGCTGTAGGGTCAGAATCAAAGGAAGGCTTGATTTGATCCCATAATTTCCACCGGCTCCCGGTTTTTTATGGGAGCAAGGACAAGGCCAGGCGAATTCCAGTGGCCATAATTCCCGGAGAAATACTGTACTTACACCAGGAAAAAGCTGGATAAGCTCCCGAGGCGCTCCAGGTCCTTTCGCTCTCAGAAAACTTGGATTTGGGAGTTTGGGGATATCAGATGCCTGTGGTTTTGTGGGAAAAGGTGTGTTTCTCATTGGTTCCAGGTGGGATGGGAAATCCAAAGGATCCCAGGGATGCCAGGGAGACCCTCCCGGCTCTTGGGATGTTCCTACAGGGAATGAGCACTCAAAGCTGGGAAAGAAAAGCATCAGGAGCGTGGGAATGGAAAATGCCAACAATCTCAGATTCTCGAAGGCAACATTGGCCACGCTTCTCCCAAGGAACTCCAAACAAAATTCTGATGGATACACATTAAAGGGAGGATGGCGCTGATGGAGATTCCTGGGATTTGTGGTGCTGGTGGACATTCCCAGTGCTGGGAATGCTGTTTTAAGGATAATTCTTCTCCTCCCACCTTGATCCAGGTGTCTGTGGGGACACAGGATGGAGTTGTCCCAGAATCCCACATCATCCTGCTCCCAACATTTATGAGATGCCTCAGTTTGGGATCTGGTTTTCCATGTTTTAGGGGCTGGATTCTCCCACATCCAGAGGGAGATCCAACCTCTCCTTCTCCTTATCTCCCCCAGGCACCAGGATTCATTCCTTGAGAGAGATGATCCTGGGAAATCTCCCTTTATATTGGATAACGAGCCTGGCATTTTGGGAATGGGAAGAACACCGCTGCTGTGGAAACGCCAGGAAAACATCAGGAAAAGCCCCATCCCTAAGGAACATCCTAATTGTCCTTGCCCCCAGGCAGTCGATAGCATCCAGCTGGCTGATCCCGAGTTTCTGGGAGCGCTTGGAATGCGCTGTTTTCCCCAGGATCAAGGAATTAAGGTTGGGGTTATTTGTATTGATTCCGGAGCCTCCGGCTCTGTCAGTCACGCTCGGATTTGTGGAGCACAAATTCCTCCTTTAAATGTCACCGCGCCTCAGTCCCGCTTCCATCAATAATTCCGGAGCTGGGAGTTGTTTATTAACCCCCAGTGTTCCCTTCCCACCTTGCTCCTCCTTCCCACATGGAAAAAAGGGAGAATTGGAGTTCATTCCAGGAGGAAAAATCCTCTGGTAAAATTTTTGGGCCCTCTAGCGGTTCGTGGGAATTCGGGATGGGATTTTGGGATGTGGTTTCCTTCTGGCAATGTTTGAATGGAATTTTGGGATGCGGTTTCCTCTTGGTAAGGTTTGGATGGAATTTTGGCATGAGGTTTCCTCCCAGCGATGTTTGGTTAATGGGATTTGGGATGGAATTTTGGGATGTGGTTTCCTCCCAGTGATATTTGGATAATGGGACTGCAGAGGAAGATTCCAGCAGGGACAGCTTCATCAGGAGCCTGCTCTGCCTGGGGATTCCCTGGAAAAGCGGGAGTGGCGGGGTTGCTACGTCATGCCAGGGCTGCCTCCCAGGATTCGGGATAAGGGCAGTATTTATGGAAGTTCTTTGGGATCCCTGGGCAAACAGCAAACATTCCCTGAGTCCTGGGCGGGCGCTTCCTTAAGCTCTGGCTCTATTTGGCCACGGGCCATTTGTAAACTTGCTGATGATATCAGGGAGCCATTTTCCAAACAAAGTCCCGCTCCCTCCACCTCGAAATTCGGGAATATTGACACTGTGCTGGGCGCACGCTCCACAAACATTCCCGCCAAGGCCGCGGCCAAATCCAGCGGCGTTGTTTGGAAAACCTTTCCCACTCATCAGCCTCCCCTCACACGCTGGCACTGTTCAATTACCATCACTTCCAGAGCCTTAGGAAAACACCCCGTGTCCATGTAAATAGAGAGATCCGAAAACTCCCCGGAATGTTGGCTTTTCCAGACTGGAGGTGATGTTTTCCTTCGCTCCAATTTGTTCGGGAAACTAATCAGGCTGGGATAAAGCCGTCGGCAAATATGGCAGAGATTGACAGGCACATGTCAGAGTTTACACAGCCCGGCCAAGTGTACAGATCCTGCGGGATCGTGCGCCGGGAATGCTGCGCTGGGCACCAGGAGCCTCCAGAGCAGCTCACACGGCCTGGAATGCGGAGGCTTCCCAGGGAGGGGGGAAAGCTGGGGATGAGGATGCTCTGCTGCATCCCGGATTCCACTGAGGGGCTGGGCTGGGCCTGGACTGGGGTGTTCCAGCACTGCCATGCTCCTGGACTGGGATGCTCCAACTCTGGAATGTGCCAGCCCTGGAATGCTCATGCACTTGGATGCTCCGGGCCTGTGGGATGCTCCTGGATTTGGATGCTCCAGCCCTGGAATTCTCACCCCAGACTGGAATGTGGAGGGTTTCACGGGACTGGGGGAAAAGCTGAGCATGAGGATGCGCTGCTGCTTCCCTGATGTCACTGAGGGATCAGGGACTGGGATGTTCCTGGACTGGGAGATGCTCATGGATTTGGATGTTCCAGCCCTGGAATGCTTCCGGACTTGGATGCTCCAGCCCTGGGATTCTCATCACAGCCTGGAATGCATCGGCTTCCCAGGAAGGGTGGGAG
>VZTG01006869.1:53340-65696 GCA_013397845.1 Melanocharis versteri | reverse complement strand
TTTTTTTTTTTTTTTCTTTGAGCATTCCTGGCTCCACCATTCCCGGCTCCAAACCTCTCGTTTCCTGGGAAAAGCTGCATCCCAACATCTCTGCGGTTCTTTTCCCCTTTCCTTTTTTTGCCCAGCAGATCCCGGCCTTGATCCCCGGGAATCTCAGCCCTGCTCCCGGGAATCTCAGCTCTGTTCCCGGGAATCTCAGCCCTGTTCCCGGGAATCTCAGCTCTGCTCCCGGGAAGCTCAGCCTTGCTCCCGGGAATCTCATCCTTGCTCCCAGGAATCTCAGCCCGGGATCTGCTGAGCCTTGGCTTCCCCCTTTGGCTCTACCCTGCCCCAAATATCTGTGAGCACCCAAAAAATCCCTGTTTTCCTTTGGAATGAGGGTGGAAAACTGGTGCCCCTTCCCCTCTGGGTGCATGAGTTTTAGGGACCTCCAAAAAATCCCGTCTTTCTTTGGAATCAGGCTGGAAAAGCAGTGTCCTTCCCCCTCTGGATGTGTGGATCTCAGGGACAAAAAACCCTCCCGTTTTTCCTTGGAATCAGGCTGGGAAAATAGTGTCCCTTCCCCTCTGGGTGTGTGAGTCTAAGGGACCTTAAAAAATCCCATTTTTCTTTGGATACAGGCTGGAAAAGCAGTGACTCTCCTCCTCTGGATGTGTGAGTTTAAGGGACCAAGTAAGTCCCGTTTTTCCTTGGAATCAGGCTGGAAAAGCAGTGCCCCTCCTCCTCTGGATGTGTGAGTTTAAGGGACCAAGTAAGTCCCGTTTTTCCTTGGAATCAGGCTGGAAAAGCAGTGCCCCTCCTCCTCTGGAGGTACAAGTGCAACGAGCTGTGGGGTCTCAGCCAAGCTCGATCCATAAATCCCACAATAATTTGTGTTCCTTCTTTGATCCATAAATCCCACCATAATTTATGTTCCCTCTGCCTCAGGTGCTGGGTAGCTCCCCTTTTTTGGGGATTTTCGGGAAGATTCCCATAATTCCCTGCATTTGTGGACCTTGGTGGAAATTCTTGCCCACGAGGTCTTTTATTCCTGGGAGATTCCTGGGAATGAGCCTCCTACAGCCCAACATTCATCCCAAACCTGGGACTCCACCTTGTCCTGCTGCTTTTATTCCATCCCAAACCTGGGAATCCACCTTATCCTGCTGCTTTTATTCCATCCTAAACCTGGGAATCCTCCTTGTCCTGCCGGTTTTGTCCCATCCCATCCTGAGCTTTCCATCCCAACCTGATCTTTCCATCCCAAACCTGGGAATCCACCTTGCCCTGTTGCTTTTATCCCATCCCATCCCATCCCAAGATTTCCAGCTGGAAGAGGCCGTCAATCAATTCTCCTTCTTTCATGCAAATACAAGGGGAAAAAATGGGAAAAGGCAGGATTTATTTGCTCAGCAGGAAAAATGACTGAGAGGTGAGCTCAGCCTGCTCGGAGCAGATAAAGGCGCTGGAAAAACACCGGGAGCACCCGGAGCTGGCGTTCCGGGCAGCCGAGCATCCAAGGCCGGGGCGTTGGGATGCAAAGTTGATCCAATTACAGCTGATGCTCGTTCCGTCATGTTCCTCTTCCCATTTGAATCCAAATCGCTGCTCCCTGCTCCCTGGCCTGGCAGCGGGAAGAGGGGGCCGAGCCCCCAAAGCTGTTTGATTTGGAGCCGGGAATGTTTGTCCAAGAGCGGGAATGCAAATGTGATTCCCGCCGCCGGATAAATTTCCATATCAGCTCCGGCTCACATGGAGAGAGTAAACATTCTGTTTATCTCGAGTGTCACTTGATGATTCCCGGAGAATATCAACCTGACCTTGTGCAGACATTGGAAAAGCAGGAATGAAATATGGAGGTGGCCATATACAATTGACTCCAGCAGGAGGCGTCGGAAAAGCCGGCGTAATTCAGGGAGCAGGGTGAGACAGCGGGGTCGCCGCCGGAAAATTGGGATAAAATTGGCCCCGAGGAACGGCTCCGCCCTTTGGAGTTGGCTCCCTAAATCACAGCTCTGGATTCCAGGGAGAAGCCAAACTCCAGGTGGGAAGGGCAAATTTAAGTGGGAAAATGAGGTTCAAACACAACACAACACTTGGATTTTGGGGGATTTTTTTTTAAGCTCCTGGATGGCGTTTTTCCCTTTCCTGAAGTTTATTCCTGCTCTTTACTGTCTGGCACCTGGAAATAGTGGAATTGAGGGTTATACAGGGAATTTCTGCACTGCTGCTTCCATGGGGTTTGGGATTTTGGTGAAGGAATATGGAGCTTTAACAGGGAAAAATGTCATGGTTAATGGGGGAAGTCAGTGGTTAATGGAGGGAAATTCAATGGATAACGGGGAAAATTCAATGGATAATGGGGGAAAATTCAATGAATAATGGGGGAAAATTCAGTGATTAATGAAGGAAAATTCAATGGATATTGGGGGAAAATTCAGTTGCTAAAAGGGGAAATTTCAATGGATAATGGGGAAAATTTAATGAATAATGGGGAGAAATTCAGTGTTTAAGTGAGAAAATTCAATGGATAATGGAGGGATAATTCAGTGGTTAATGAAGGAGACTCCAGTGGATAATGGTGGAAAATTCAATGGATATGGGAGGGAAATTCAGCAGTTAAGGGGGGAAATTCAATGGATAATGGGGAAAATTCAATGCATAGTGGAGGAAAATTGAATGAATAATGGGGAAAACTTGATTAATGAGGGAAAATGGAATGGATGATGGGGAAAACTTGGTTAGTGAGGGAAAAAGGAATGGGTAATGGGAATTCTTCCCCTGCTTACAAATCCTTCCAGGCTCTTTCAACAACACCAAGTATTTTTATGTCCTGCTCCATCCAAAGGTAAAAGAAGTCTGGAAAAGAAGGAGGATTTTTCCTAATGCTGCTTTAAGCAATGACTTTGGGTATTTAACAAGGAAAGGAGCCAGGACTTCCCAAAAAAATAAGGAATGATGGGATCTGACATCCCAAATCACAGGGAAATAAAACATATTTTCCCAGGTAACAAAATCCGTGGGAAATCACAATGATCCCCGAAAATCTGAGTTTCCTGTGTGGAAAGGGATTGACAGGACACAAGCAGGGGGATTCAGGGTGGGTGCCCACCCTGGATATGGGAAAAGCTGGAAGGATCCCGAGATGGAGCATTTCTGGTGCTGATCCCGTGGGTTCGGCACAGACAAAGGCTGGAAAGGGAACAAAAAGCGGAGGGAAATAAAGGAACTCATAGCACCTGTTTGGGATCAATTCCTCTCTTATCCACATCCCAAACCTGTCAGGGAATGTTTTGCCACTGCGATTTCCCAGGATTTAGGATCCCTTATTAATCCATAAGCGTTGATTATTGAGGGAATGCTGCACATCCCAAAACCCTGGTGGGGATGGTTCCAATCCCCTTCAGGTGCCAGAGCAGGGATGAGTTTGGGAAAAGAGACCAAAAATAGCCTGTCCCAGAAGAAGTCCAGGAAAAATAAACTGAAGTGGATAAAAAAGGCTCCTGCCCCATCCTTGATCTGTTCCCACATTTTCCAGGGAATATTTGCACACCTAAAAGGCAGGACAAGGCTGGAGAATCAGGGATTTGGGCTGATCCTGGGAATTCCCTTCTGCTGCTTTGTCTCAGGGCAGCCAAGGGAAAGGGGGACTTTTCCTCGTGGGAAGGGAGGGATGGATCCTCCCTCACTGAGGGAATTGTTCTGCTGGATGGGAGAATTCCCATCTTTTCCATTGGGATGCTGCATTTAAATTAAAAATTCCAGAGAGGAATAAAAAGTTCCTGGGAGAAACACCCAGAATTCCCAACTCCTCTGCCAGCCACGTTTTCCTGGAATTTTGAATCCCAAAGGAGATTATTCCACTATGGTTTCCCTGGTTTCTTGGAACCAAGAGGGTTCCCAATAAAAAAATTCTCGTCAATTGGGTTGGGGATGATCCCTATGGACCAACAGCATCCAGGATGGTCCAAACCTCCTTTAATCCTCTTGTTCCCAGGTGGTTTTCCCAAAGTTTGAGGAAAAACTCAGCTCTGTGGAAGCCACCCTGGAGCAACCTCTGTGTCATTCCACCTGAGAACCGAATTCCCAGTTCTTCCCTTGGCTCTGGAGCTGGCGGAATCCCACCAATCCTGCCAATCTCCCAAAGCCAGGCCCGGTTCCGGAATGTCACGTGGGAATGTCCCAACTCACCATCCCATACCTGGAAAAAGGAGGAATGTGGCCACTCCGGGCTGGTGCCATTGGAAGCGTCAACCTTTTCCTTCATGGAATCTGCAGAGTTGCTGACACCACCTCAATTCCTGCTCCACAATGAAGGAATTTTCCTCTTTTTCAGGGACTTCTGATTGAGCCAGAATCCAGCGCAGGAGGATGGTGCCATCTAAAGGAACCGGAGAACACAGAGAGCACACAGCATCAATGGATTCATTCCCTCTGCTTCCCGAGGGAATTTTGGATGGATGTGGGGTGGTTTCACACTTAGGGATAATGAGGCCCCCCATTTACATGGAATTTGCTTATTCCCAACAAAGCTGACATCCAGAGATATTTCCCACCTCACTCCTTTTTTCCATTGGCGAAAATCCAAGGGAATGTTGGACGTCCGGGATCCCCAGTCCAAGGAAAGCAGGACCAGCATCCAAAGCCACACTGTGTGATCCTGCAGGATTTAGCATCAGGTTTGGGAATGCCATATCCAAAGTGGACAAGCTCCATCCCACTCCAGGAGCTGCACTGGAGCATCGCGAATAATCACTGGGAACCGGAACCATAAACTCTGGCGCTGAATTCCAAAAAATCCTCTTGGTGCAAGCAGCCAACAAGCCCAAACCAATCCCAGCATTCCAATTCCACGTTTTTTTTGGACTGGCTGCACGCTATGAAAGGAATAGCCAGGATTTATGGAGTTACTGCAAAATTCTGGCAAGGTGGGACTTCCCGCTGAATTCCAGGTGGGGGAATTCCTTTGTTTTGGCAATGAATGAATTTTCCCCGGCTTTTCCCTTTTTCAACCTCTCTTCCCAGGTTGCTGAACTCCGAAGGGATCAGACCACCCGGGATGAGGACGTCACGTCCATGTCGTTAATCACTGGAGTTACCTTTCCACCTGGAGCATTCCCTTTGTCAGAGCCAAATCGGGAAATCCTGGAAAAACAAAGGGACACCACCCCACAGGGCTGAATCAACATCGCATTCACCTCCTTAATCCACAGCCCGGGCTTAGCTAAGGCCAGCTTTAAACCTCCATCGAGAGCTCCAAAGCAGGAGCCAGCCTTTCCCGCTGCAGATAATTGGGAATTTACATGGGGTGATGACAGAATCCATTGAAAAAGTTTTCCTGGGAGTCCCAAAGGCACACCGCGCATTCCCATCTCCGGTGGCAGTGGGAAGACACGCTGGGACACGTCCCATGAAAGTTTTCCTGGGAGTCCCAAAGCCATGGCCGCGCATTCCGATCTCCGGCGGCAGCGGGAAAACGCGCCGGGACATGTTGTCCCCTTAAAGTTTGGCTGTGGAGCAACAGGAGATGAAAGACCTGGAATCCATCATTGTCAAGAATCCAAAGCACACAGGATACGGATCAGGAAAACAGGTCCCAACAGGGTGATCCTATTTTTAGGTGGCTCCTGGATGAGAGCGATGTGGAATCAAGAGCCCAAGGGTCTAGGATCATCAGGGATGCATCCATCCATCCGAGGAACTCTCTCCAGTCTCCCTGGGAATGGCATTGCCTGTTTGCAGGATCTGGCACTTCTTGGGTTCCACTAGATCCACCATGGAATCCTGGAATGGTTTGGGTTGGAAGGGAGCTTAAAGCTCATCCCATTCCAAACCCCCTTGCCATGGACACCTTCCACTATTCCAGGTTGCTCCAAATCCCATCCAACCTGCCCTTCGACACTATCAGGGCTGGAGCAGCTACAGCTTCTCTGAGAGTTCCATTCCAGCGCCTCCCTGCCCTTGCATGGAAGAATTCCTTCCGTAATTCCAACCCTGAAGCTTCCAGCTCCAAACCAATCCTCCAGCCAGCCAGGTGCTCTGTTCTCCCGAATGCCAGAGCTTCCGCTGCAGCATTCCCAGCATTTTTGCCTGGAAGTGTCAGTTGGGGATCCTCAGCATAGTCCCACCTACTCAAGCCTATTTGCAAAGTAAATTTACTCGGGATTTCCAATCCCTTGGAAAGTTTTTCCTCCTCTATTGATTTAAAATTACTGGAGTTGACATTAGGAACAGCTCAAACAATTAAAGGAAGAAGATAAATAACTGCATCCAGGTTCATTTTCCAAAATGCAAACACACGGCTCTCCTTGCTCCATGATCCCTCAATGAAGTGCCGTGGAATTGGCCAATGCGTTTCCAACCGATAAAACGGGATTTTGGCAAAAAAATTCAGATTTTCTCCTGAAAAATCCCGATTTTCACCCCAAAACCTGATTTTTCTTCCCTGTGCCAGCACCTCTGGGTTTTTTGAGGGACAATTTCCTGATGGAATTCCAAGAGTTGGAATTTGATTGGAAAAGGATGCAATCCATGCTGTTTTTCCCATCACCGAACATCCCCCAGGAAACACGCTTGTTCTCTGGGATGTGATTATAAAAATTGGCTTTGTGATAATCCTGTTAGGATTAAAATAAAAGAGGGAATAACAGCAGGGTTATGTTGTCAGGTGGTGCCAGAGGGCTCGGGAAGAGTGAGTTTGGGAATATGCAAGGTATATCGAGAAGGAAGAACAGGGAAAATTAATTGGAAGTTGATGATGATGGTGCCAATTAACTTCATGAAGAAATGGGAAAAGAGGGACATGGAAAAATAATAACAAATACTGCCTAGCGTGGAAAAGGCAGGTGGGAAGATTGGGATTCTGGGAAGCAGAACATGGGGCCGGGATCCTCTGGAAGTGGGACAAAGCCAAGCAGAGCTGGTCGTGTGCCGAAAATCCTAGTGCTAAAAGCCAGGAGCACTTGGAATTAATTGGGGTGTAAGTTACGGATGAATCCCATCCTCGGGATCTCCGGGCTGGGCGCACAAAGGTCTGCAGGTTCTTAGGGATAATCCCATGAAACCTCATCCCACAGCTCTTTGAAGGCGCCTCCGGCGCTCAGCAATCCAAGAGGAGAGCAGTGTCTCCCAGCGGACTGAACATTCCAAAGGGAGCTCCAGCCTTATCCCATGCCTCCATCAGCTTCCCAAGCTGGATCCGAAAACGGAGGGACTCAGCTGAATCTGATGGCTGTCACCACATTCCAAATAATTCACCTGCCAGAATCCCAGTCCACAGGTGGAAAGCTTGGACTCTGCTCAACGACTGGGAAGCAGAGCGGGAAAACTGCAGAGAAATGAATGTGATGATGATGATGATGATTATTATTACTATTACTATTACTACTACTAATACTATTAACTTTACTATTACCATTGCTATTATTATTATTATTATTATTATTATTATTATTATTATTATTATTATTATTATTATTATTATTATTATTATGTTTCTGGTTACAGACAGAAANTTATTATTATTATTATTATTATTATTCTGGTTACAGACAGAAAATACCATTAAAAACATTGAATAATTATAATATTAATGTTAACGTTAATATTAATGTTAATAAGAATAAGAAACATTATTATAATAATCTCCTTATTATCATTATTATTGTTGTTTTAATGATATTAATACTTTATTGATATTCCTATTTTAATTGTATTATTATTATTAATGATAATCGTAGTATCAACATTATTCATTCAAGTTTTTTCTGCCTGCAGCCTGGGCTGAAACATTGCAGGGAAACGTTTGATGATGATGATGATGATGATGATGATGATGATGATTGTTATTATTGTTACTACTATTCACAATCATTATTATAATTATTATTGTTTTAATGATATTATTATTATTAATGATATCCATATTATCAACATTATTCATTCAATTTTTTTCTGCCTGCAAGCTGGGCTGAAAAGTCACAGAGAAATGCATTAATAATTAATTAACTAATCCTATTTATTTATTTATTTATTTGTCGACCTGCAACCTGAAACGTTATTATTATCATTATTGTCATTATCACCTATTTTTAATTATTAGTATTATTGTTATTGTTATTATCCATCATTATTATCATTATCATTATTGTTTAAGCAATACTAATACTTAAAACAATAACGTTAAATAATAAAATAATAAATGTTTAAAAAATAAACGTTATTATTATCATTATTAACTATAATAATTAATGATTATCATTATTATAATTGTTTTAACGATAATAATACTTTAATGGTATTACTATTTTAAAGACACTTATATTATTAATGATATTTGTATTATCAACATTATTAATTCAATTTTTTCTGCCTGCAATCTGGGCTGAAAAATCACCAAAAAAACTTATTAATTAATGCATTAATTAATGTTATTTATTTATTTCTCAGCCTGCAACCTGAAACATTATTATTAGCATTAGCATTGGAAAAGGAAAAGGAAAAGGAAAAGGAAAAGGAAAAGGAAAAGGAAAAGGAAAAGGAAAAGGAAAAGGAAAAGGAAAAGGAAAAGGAAAAGGAAGGAAGCCCTTTGGAACTATGCCTTTAGGCAAAGCTTGGTGTGCCTGGGAAATCCCCGGGCCGGGATGAACTTCCATAGTTCGGGAATCGGAATTGTCACCCTGGGCCATGGGCACGGAGAGGGGAAGTGCTGGGCCCGGCTGTGCCTTTCCCAGCCTCCAACCGGGAGAACCATGGGGCGCATCCCAGGAAAACCTCGGCACAAGTGCGATGGATTCCAAAGTTCCCCTGAAGTAGGCGGGATTCACCCCAGAAATCCCGCCGGGAGAGGCTCATTCCGCCAGGAATGCTCCCACCCCCTCCAGACGAAAGGGAATCCTTGGAGAGCGGAGCGGGGTCCTCACCTTTCCCTGTCGTTTCAGTTTCCCGGGACAAGCCAGGAATCTCTCTGGCCAAGTGCTCTCTGTGTTTGCTAAGCCATTATCCATCCCCTCCCGGCTCCCGAGGAGTTTCCAGGGAATCCAATCACAGCATTCCAGAGGCTTTCAGCCTCTCCTCTGGGCAAACACCACCATCCCAGCCCACTCCAAGATTTCTGCTTTTTGCTGGAGTTCAATATTTGTGGAGCCTCTTGGGAAAACATTGGGAGCACCGGGCACGGCAGGGCTTGCACAGGGAAAAGCCTTGGAAAAGGGTGGGTGGTGGGTTCCCTCATCCCAGCTAGGATTGGTCATGGAAAAGACAAATCCAATGGAAACCATTCTCCTTGGAGCTGACTTGATGATCCTTATGGATCACTTCCAGTTTGAAATGTACTATGAAATCCTGGAATGGTTTGAGTTGGAAGGACCTTAAATCCCATCTCATTCCAATCTTTTTCCACAGACAGGGACAGGGACACTTCCATTAATCCAGGTTTCTCCAAGCCCCATCCAATGATTATCCAATGGTTCTATAATTCCTGGCACATCCCTGGAAAATGGAACCTTACCCATGATCACACTTGGCTGGCTCCAAACCAATCAAACTTCCTGGGAGATTCCATCAAGAAATAACCAGATGCTGAAAGATCCCCTTGGAAATCCCTTGGACACCTCCAAAACTCCAAGCCCGGTGAGAGGCTGGAGTGGGAGAGGGTTGGGAAGGGAATCTTGGAATTCCAGCCGGATTTCATGGAGTGCATATTATCCACTGGCACATTCTCTCTTGGCTCCATCCCCAGAGAATCCCAGGGAAGAGGCACCTCCGGAGACTGAGGGATATTGTGGGAACATCCCCCATCCCAAATAAAACCAGGTTGTGCTACAATTCCCACTTTATTCACGGATAATTTTGAATCAGGGCTATTCCAGCCCAACTCGAAGCCTGAACCTTTGTAATTCTTCCCTCCTGGCATTCCGGAGCTTGGGAATGGGGAACCTTTTGTTCCTGCAGACAATTCCAAAGGATCCGGCTGGATTCTGCAGACAACCTGTCAGAAACCCGGCTGCACATTCCCATCAAATCCATGGATCGAGGTGAGGGCATCAGCCTTGCTTTCCAAAGGGAATTACAGCCCTGGGGATCATGATCCTGGTGCCATGAATTCCCTGGAAAGGTGTCTATGGACACTGGATCTGGTGGCAGCGCTGTCTCCAGGGAAAAGAGACTTGGAATAATCCAAAGAAATAAATCCCACACTCAAACTTGCTGTTCCAACCTTAAAAAAACTCTTTGGGATTGGAATGTTTTCCTGAGTCAGGGAATGATGGGAGGTGCAACCCAACTACTCAGGAAAACAGCAAGTCCTTGGAATTCTACTGGCTGCAGAAGATTGGGGAGAATCTTTTTTTCCCTTTGCTTGGCCACAGCAAAAACAAACTTCCAAGGGAAAAGTGGGATGGACAAAGGAAGCTGGCATTCCATCCCTAAAATCATGGAATGCCCCTGCTGGATGGACAGGGATCACCGCTACTTCCTTAGGATCAGATATCCCATATTCCTCTCCCAACAAAAGTGATAAAAAAGAGGGATTGAGCGTCTTTCTTTATGAAGGTCCTGGTCACTACTCCCAAACTTTTCCTTTTGCTCCCTCTTCCCTGTGCCCAAAGATTGACATTTAGGCATGATCTATAAATCTGGGAGCCGCTGGAGCAGCAGGGGAATTCCAGGAGAGTGACAGGGTGGGAATTAGGGAATGCTGCTCCTCTTCTCCCTCGTTTCCCTTCCAGTGGGGAAAACTGGAGCAGATTTTAAAGTACGGTTCAGCAAAATATTGGAATTTTTCCTATTCCCACTCAGCGGCTTCCACGGTTTCAGTGGATTTCATTTTCTCTCCATATTTTATTTGTTTAAAGTGCTGAGTTTTAAACTACATTAACTCTTAATTTATAAATTAATTAACTCTTAATGACGGCGTTATAAATTAAGGGAAAACTCCATAGATTTTCCCTGCTAAGTGTTTTCCCGGTTGGAAAACTCTTGGAAAGGGAAGAAATCCCAGCCCGGCACTAAATAAATCTAATTTCTCTCCCGTTTTTTATTTATTGAATATTCCTTGGCTTCAGCGAGGTCTTTTCCTCAGCCTTCCTTAAATTCCAACCTTTTTCCGGCCCGTGTCCCGAGTATCCAAAGGTTTGCCGGATGCTCCCTCCAGTGGGCAAAGGACCGCAGAGCAGGAATGCTCCGATTTTCCAGAAGAGCTGGGAGCAATTTGGGATTGACATCCAAAGGTTCCGACTGCTTTTCCATGCGAAAAATCCGCTTTTTTAGGATCTCTCACCCATCCATCCCTATGGAAGTGTGGCTGCCCCATCCCTGGAATGTCCAATGCCAGGTTGGATGGGCTTGGAGAAATCCGGGATTGGGGAAGGTGCTGGGGTTGGAATAAGATTCCCTTTAAGATCCCTTCCAACCCAATCCATCCTGGAATTCTGTGATCCCCTCCAAGCCTTAATTGGGAATTTCACTTCCTAAAGAATCCGCCCCAAAGCAAGTCTTCCTCGCAGAGCCGATATTCCACTAAAAATCCTGGATTTGCCACCTTGGAATGGCCACAACGCCCCGTAATGTTCCTCATAAATTCCAACACCGGCGGCTGCCAAGTTGTTCATTCAGTTAATGAACAATGGGAAAGGCATTGTTTGGGATTTGGGAAGCGAAGCGGGAAGAATGGCCACGGTCAGCAGCATTCCAGGATTCCAGAGGAACACCAGGAGAGCACCGTGACCCATCCAAAGGCAGCTTTCCTATTAAAGTGCCAAGTGTGCTTGGAATGCCCTCCGCATTCGCGATTTATGGAGCGCTCCAGGCTTGGAATCGGCCTTGCAGGGGGGTCACTGAGCCTGAGGAGGCTGGATCTATCCCAAATCCGTGGATCCTGGAAATGGGGGGCATTTCTTGGACACGCCGAGCCCGAGGTGTGCGTGGGGAATGTCATCCATGTGTTTATTTATCCCGGGATTTATCCCATCTCCCCCTAACCCTCAGCATTCCGCGCAGCCGTTATCCCGCTTTCCCTAAATGAGCCAATTTCTCCCAGCTCGGAGCGCCTCGGGAAGGCTCCTTTCCCGGGAATGCCGTGTCCATGTGCGGGATGGCTGCGCCAGACGGGTTTAATTTGGGATCACGGCCTCTGTCATTCCTGCTGGCATCGCATTCCTAGGAACAATGGAGCTCCTTCTGCTCCAACAAGCACATCCAGCAGGAGCGCAATCCAAGCTTTTTCCCGATCCCCCCCTTCCCGAGAAAACGCCGTTTTCCCATTAAGCCTGCAAGCAATTATCTGGGATTAGCAGCAGATCAAAAGGGATTACTTCCAGGATTGTTTTCCAAGCCCTCAGGGAAGGCGGGATGCTGATACCGAGCGTGTCGGGATGCGG
>VZTG01006869.1:9949-47746 GCA_013397845.1 Melanocharis versteri | reverse complement strand
TTATTTTTAATATAAATAAAATGAGGGATAAATTCTATCATGGTTAATTTAATGTATTTGATGTATTTAATTAATTAGTTAATTAAATTAGTCAGAGGAATAAGATCCAATTTAATTTAGACCAAGGTATTATTAATTTATTCCGAATTTTTAATTAATTCCTCTTTTTCACACATTACTAAAATTTGCATCCAGGTAGGAGCTAAAATCTCCTTTTTGGGACTGTTGGGACCAATCCCAGTGGGAATTTCAGAGCTCCCCACCCTTAATAATTATTATTTTTTAATATTTCATTAATTCATTAAAAATTTTGTCTTTTTATTTTTAATAATTTTGGGATCTGGGAATGGCTCCTTTCACTTCCAGGGAGTCTCCTCCTCCCTAAGGAATGAGGAAAGCTGGAATATCTTCCAAAACTGGGAATTTCCTGGCAAGAGTTTAAACCATTTATAAATCACCTGGATTTTGGGAAACTGGGATTGATTTTATCCCAGCCTTGCAGGATTGGGAAATCCAATGGGAAAAGAAATGGAGGGAAGGGGTTTTGTGGGATTTGCATGGAACAACAGCTGGAAAAACAGAGTTAAGGATTTCCAGAGCTTCCCATTCCTACAATTCCCCAACCACCAGCTGGGAATCCCTTGGGATTTGTGCTATCCCTCAGGACAACCCCAAAATCCCAATGTCACCTGGTGCTTCCAGGTTATTCCCAGCTAAACCTCCATCTTTCCAGGAATTCTTAGTCCAGAAGAGACTTCCACCTTTTTCTCCTCTTTCTCCTTTTCCCGCCGTTTTCCTCCTCTGTTTTCCCGGATTTCCGTGTCTGTTCCACGCCGAGGAAGCAGAGGGACAGAAATTTCCCCCGGATTGGGATTTTCTCTATGGCAGCCTCACACCCGGGTTCAAACCCCTGGGAATGGGATCGGGAAGGATTGGGAAGAGACAGAAGTCACTCCAAAGCCCTTTTCCCGGGAGAATTCCAGGAGAATTCCCATTCCCAGCTGTCGCCTTCCACTGAGGGAAACAGCGAGGAGCTCTTTTAGAACGCACGGTCAGGAAGGAAATGGAGCCAAACGTTGCGTCTGAGAAGCGTTTATTGGTAACAGAAAGTAAGAGAAAGAGGAGTTGTCCTGAGGGAAGAGGGCTGGAAAAGACAGAAAAGAAGGAAGGAAAATGGGAAAGGAATGGCGGGAGCACAGACAGAGAGAGGGGAGCCGCCCGATGGGCGGCACTCTGGGTCACAGCCCACGGCGCCCGGCGGCCTCCGCTGCTGAGGGAAACACCGGGACCCCAGGGACCTTCTGCCACCTTGTCACCGAGCCGTGTTTGCTCTCCCCCGCTCAGGGAAAGCCGGCGGACGCGTTCGGCTTCGCTGCCGTCGCGGTGCCGCCTTTCGTTAATGGCCGACCGCACGGCGCGGCGCGGCGCGGCGCTGGCTGATGGCGTCATCAGGCAGCGCCGCGGCAAGGCTCGCCCTGGTTTTGCCGCTGCGGGCTCTCGCTCTTCCTCCTGATTTCCGCGGGAGCGCCGGCGCTCGGTGATGGCGCCATCGAGGAGCGCCGCGGCAGGGCTCGGCTTTGCAGAACCGGGCTCTCTTCTTCCGGGTTCCGAGCAGGCGCCGGCCGTGACGTCATGGCGCACGCCGCTCGCTCGCGCGCTGCCCCAGAAGCTGCCTCAGGCCGCCATTTCCCGCCACTTCCCGCCATTTCCCGCCATCTTGGCTGTGGGCTTTGCCCGCAGGTCCGCAGCTCGGGGAAAGCCCTGCAGGGTCCGCGTGTTAAAAACGAGGTCCAGTCTCCTGTTAAAATTTAAAGGTTTAACAGAAGGACAATAAGGGACAGGGTATAGGGCAAAAGGTTACAGCGTCCAGGTGACACCGGGCACTCTTGGCACGGAGCCAAGAGCACACTTGCCATGGGGATAGACTCTCTTTATATACTTTTCTTATTACATCATTCTATTGCATATTCATAGACAAGTATACATATTCAACAACTCGTTAGCATGGCTCCTCCTTGGGTCCGCCTTCTTAAAGCATGCGTAGTTTTCTCCGAAGGAGTCAGCATGAGTCAGCATTTTATTCTGTCCGAAGGTGTCCGGCAGATGGTTGTTACTGATAAGGATGTCCTGTAGCAGGGGTCTTCGGAGAAGTCAGCATCTTCCTTTGTCCGGTGGTGTCCAGCAGAGGGTTGTTACCGATAGAGATGTCCTGGGGCAGGGGCCTGTTACACGCATGCTTATCTAACTAAGCAGGTGGTTTGACGGTTTTAAGCTAGCTACATTTTAACACAGTTACATTAGCCACTACATTTAAGCTAGAACAAAAAAAGCATTTAGAAGTAATTAAAGCATTTAAAAGTGATTACATTTCTATAACAAAAGCTGCTTCCATAAGGATTGACATTATACACATAGCATTCATTATTTGCGAAAAGCCAACACTTTAATATATGTATTTATAACACGCGCCAGGCTCTGCAAAGGCGCGACGGCTGCCGGCTCCTGGCAGCGCCCGGCATTTCCCTCCGGCACCGCGGCGGCCAGCGCCGGGCCCGGCACGGCGCACACAGCCGCTCCTGCCCGGCGGGCCCGGAGCTCGCTTTTGCCCGCGGAGCCGAGCCCCGGTCTGTGACACCCGGCATGCTGTGCCAGCCATCCCTGCCCGCTGTAGCCCTGGCACGGAGGGGCAGGCTCTGCAACTGCCCGGGAGGGCAAGTGAGGGGTACAGCACAAGCACTCATTGCGCTCGCGTTTCGAAACCAGGCGCCCCCAAAGAAAACACACGACAGATAACGCTTGGGCGAGGGTCACAGCTTGTTTTTAATTGCTTCTAGTTGGTTTTTTTTTGCACAAGGTGACCATGAAAGTCCCGAACTGCTCCAGGGTAAAGACTTTGTGAGAGAACACACCTTTAATTAGTTTCAGGTAAGGGGGCGACATGCTTCTCAGAAAGGGCCACACTGTAACGAGTGCATAATTGCCCTGAGAGGAAAAACACTTCCTGAGGGGACACACCTTAAAATAAGTGGCGGGCACCCTGTTTCAGGGAGAGTCACAGCTTTAGTGTTAACTTAATGCCCAGATGAAATGTCTCCCCAAAACACACACTAGGCGGTTCAAAAAGATACAACATTTTCGTTCACGGCCATCCCACCGCTGCCACCGATTTAAACTGTCAAACGTATCAGAGAACCGTTTATTGGTAACAGGAAAAGGAAAAAAAAGGTAAAAGAACAGAGGAGTTGCGCAGACGAAAGAGGGCTGGAAAAGACAGAAAGGAAGGAAGAAAAAGTCATTATCGAGGGAGGGGGGCCCGATCCCGATCGTTCCCAAACGTGTGTTCAGTTTTCACCAATGGGCTCGGCTCGGCGCTGGCTGATGAGGTCATCGGGCAGCGCCGCGGCGGGGCTCGGCTTCGTGATTTCGAGGGGCTTTTCGGATCCCAGCAGCGGTGCGACGCGATGACGTCATCGACCCGCGCCCTTGCTCCCTCAGAGCCCGGAAGAGGGAGAGCCCGCAGCAGCAGAGCCGAGCCCTCCGGCGGCGCTGCCCGATGACGCCATCAGCGAGCGCCGCCGCCGGGATGTGCGAAGTGCCTTGAATCCCCAAGCCTCCAAATCGAACGCTCAAAGAACGGAAGGCCCGTGTCCAAAAGCACCCAGCCAGAACGCAAAGTCCCCAAAAAGCACAAGGCACAAGACGCAAAAGCCCCCCCAAAAGACAACTCTCACAAAAGCCTCAAGCCAAAAAGCCCCCCAAAAAGCAAAGCGCAGAGTCGCCAAAGCCGAGAAGGGCCCCCATCTTGTGGTGCGGTTCCTTTTCCTGCCCTCGGGCTCCTCCCAGGGGCTGCCATCACTCCAGTCCGACTTTCCTCTGCCGGCCATTGCTGGGGACCTTTCGGTGTCTGATTGGAGAAGCTCTGCTCTCGCTTCCTGCTCCCACCTCACCTTCCAGAAAATTCCAGCCATCCCTATGGATCAGCCAACGTTGGCTCCGGAAGTGCCAAATGCTCCTTCCGGGCAGGAAAGCATTCCCATTTTTGGAGGGGAATCCCATTTTTCTCAGCATGGGGCTGCCCCATCCCAGGTGGAAGGCTTGGATTTAATGTTTTAATTCCATTATGCCTGGATATTGAGGAAATCCAGATGGATTGGAGGGATGCTGATCCCGTGGGAACAAAGCCACATTCCAGAGGGTGCCGCAGCCTCTGGCACCTGTTATTCCCTAAAATAATTCCTAATATGGAATTCCCAGCCTTGAGAAGCTGAGCTTTGCTCCAAGGGCTGGGCAGAAACTTGGGATTCATTGGTTCAAATCCTCTGGATTTTATTGTCGGGAATAACAATCAGAAATATTCCCGGCATGAGGAAATCTGGGAGGCTCCAAGCACCTGTTCCAGGCACCTTGATCCCATTTATCAGGGAAAAGTGGGAGCGGGGTTTTACTCCGGGAAAATCCATTGCTGACATCCAGAAACATCCGGCTGCATCCCAGGAATGCACCAGGAAAACCCCCTTTGGATAAAGGAGGGATCGGGGTGGGATTGGCAGGGCTGGGGCTTTTCCAAGCTCATTCCCAGGTGTCTCGGGGGCGTTGGAATGGGATGATCCCTTGCAAGGGAAATCCTTCTGGATGAATCCTGAAGGAAAAGCAGGAGGGCCGGATAATGAAGACCTCTCCAGGCATCTGGCTCCCATTTGAGAGCAGTGCTGGGAATCCCAGGTCAGGCGGGATGTGCCGGAGTGTCCCTGCATCCATCTGTTTCCACACGGCCGGGAATGCTGGAAGCCTCCAGCCCCGGAGGATCGTAAATCCCTGCTCTGCTTTTCCCTGAAATTCAGCCCTGTCCAAATCCTGCACAAAGGCCCAGCTCATTCCCAGGATTTATGGCCTCCCAGGAAGCATTGGGTGATTAAGGCTTGGCCACCAACACGGAGCAAACAGTAGGAGCTCCAACAGCTCCAACTGGGAACATGGGCAGGGATTTATCAAACAAATCTGGGAGAAATCTATCTCTGTTTGGAAAAGCGGGAGATATATGGCATGTCTGGGAGACGGATCCTGCTCAGGAACATTTGGGAGGGTTGGAATTCCGAGTCGGATCCGAGCCGGGTGTAGCCAAGGCAAATATACAACTCCAGGCAAGGAGCTTTTCCAAGGGTAACAACAACATTCCTGGGCAAGTGAGGTCATCCCGAATTTTCTGGGTCGGGATTAAAAAAGATGGGAGGAAAAAGTGCTGGAAAAATACAGGAGGGGGAATAAAAATAAGATAAAATATGTTGGAAGTGGCTGACAACAAAACAGGAGATGGGAGGGGAGGAGAAGGTGCTGGTGGTTCGTTCCCAGGGATTAAAATTGGATATTTGGGAATTTTTTGGGCTCAATCCCATTTTTTTCCTGACTTAATTAATCCATCCCACTCACCAGCATCCCAGTTATTCCCCAAAATCCTGTTGGAGATGGAAAAGCAAAGGGACAGAAGGGAGGGAGTGATGGAAAACTCCTTTTGGATGGATCCAGGTGGGATCTGCCTTTCCCATGGGATGGGCAGGGAAGGGATGCTCCGGAATGGTGGGAGAGGAGCTGTGCCTGGTAGGAGGGGATTTATGGGGTTTAACAGTGCTGGAAAGGGGAATTCCGATGGATCCCAGCATGGAAGGAAGGAATGATGGGAAGAGGGATCCCAGGAAAGTGCCTGAACATGTCTGAGGTGCACTGGGAACATCCTGGATCTATCCTTAGGGAATTCCTTATCCCGTGGCTCTGCCTGCCAGGAATGTGGAAGAACCATGGAATGCTTGGAATTCCACGATCCTTAAGATCCCTCCCAACCCAAATCCCTCTGTTTTTCCCCAATTTGTTAAAATCCTGGATTTTCTCTTCGATTCCAGTGATTCCCTGGAATAATCCTAGGTCGGGAAGGCACCGGAGTGCCATGGGTCTGGAATTCCCATTTTCCCAGGGAACAGAACCCCCACAGCTCCCATAAAATTCCCGGCGGCCGTGTTTATGAGGTGTGAAGCCATAAAGCAGCTCCTGAATTTTCCACACCTTCCTTCTGCTCCAGAGACCGATGGAGCACCGGGAATTTTTCCTCCCAATCCTCATGTTTATTTCCTGGTGTTCCAACAGGAGCTGATTCCCAGCACAGGAATCCTAAGGATCATCCCATGAAGTTGGGCAGGGACACCTCCCACTATCCCAGGTTGCTCCAAGCCCCATCCCGGATGGGAATTCCAGGGATGGGAAAAGGCTTAGATGGCAGAGTTATCCCAAAAAATCTTTGTGCCGTCGTTTCTCTCCCATCAGGAGAGGGAAATGTGGGATTATTTTTCCCTTGGGATGAGATGGAGCTTCCCAACAGGAGCAGTGAAATCCCTGGATAGTTTAAGCTTTCCAGCAGGGAATATTTGCCTTGGGAATGCTCCCGGTAGCAGGGAAAAGTGAGACTGGGATGAGAGACAAAACAAATTAGCTGGAATTCTTGGCAGGAGTGGGAAGAGGGAAGCACTGACGGAGATCCTGGCTCCTGCTGGAATTCTATCCACAAATTGATCGGGAAAAGAAGGATAAGCAGAGTCTGGATGGAAAACGTGGCTCTGCCTGTCTTGGAATTCCGGCTCTGGTGCTTCTGCATTCCCTGGACCTCTCCGGGTTGCAGCTCCCAGGACTAGGAGCTCCCAGTCCCAGTTATTTCCAGCCAGCCCTGGATCCAAAGGCAAGGGTCCCATGCCTGGCAGTAATTTGGGGATTTTGGGAATCCTTGAAAGTGTGTGGGAGCCACATGGAATCAAGTAATTCCCAGCCCTTGGAGCTGCCACCTGTGCCAACATCTCCATGTTTTTCCTGGGAATTTTTATCTTGGGTGGCACCAAACCCATCCTGATCTAAATTCAGGGAATTTTGAATATCCCACTTGTATATTTTCCTTATTTTTCCAGCTACAGTTCAAGCTGGTGGGAATTACATAGGACAAAGTCCTGGCAGCCACATTCCCATTTTCCATGGAGGAATTTGTTGGGAATCCAGAAATTCCAAACCCCAAAATTCCTCTTAAAAAAGGTGTGGATTTGATTACGACCTTTCCACGAATCCTTTGAGGATCTGCTGAGGGAAATTAACAAGGAATTCTTGGAATGGTGAATCCTTCATCCAAGAAATTTCAGGATAACTTTGCTTCCATGTTTGAGGTGATTTTGGGGATTTTTTTCCTGGGAATGATGGAATACTAGGGTTGTGCTACTGCCTCACAGTAGGAATGGTTTCCCAAGCCTGGATCCCATTGGATTCTCAGCTCCTCAGCTGGAAGAAAGGAAAAGCTTGGAATGGCTCCCCTTGGGGTGTTTTCCATACATCCAGGAGCAGATCCATAAGGTCTCTCTGCTTCCATGGGAAAAGGGGCAGGATGAGAGGAAAACACCTCAGGCTGTGCCAGGGGAGAGTCAGGTTGGATTCAGGAGGAATTTTTTCGTGGAAAGGGTGGTAAAGCATTGGGATGGGATGGATCCCCATCCCTGGAGATGTCCAAGGAATGTCTGGATGTGGAAATTGGGCACAGGTAGGGCTCTGATCCCAGAGGGCTTTTCCCACCTGAACAGTTCCCTAGTTCTGGGGCTGTCCCTCCCTTTCCAAGAAATTCCGTGTGTGCCTGTGCCCCCTGCCCACCCGGCCAATTAATTCCCAACTCCAACGGGACAAGACCAATGGAAAATGCTCCTGGAGCTCATTCCAAGCTCTATTTCTAAAATTCCCTGTTTTTTTTACCTTCCCAACATCCAACCGCAGTCGAAAAACTCATGAACCTCCAGCCCAGTTCAGCTGGAGAAGTCCAAATGGGCTCCAGGTTTTTCAGGCAGTTCATTCCTCATTTTCCGTGGCTCGGATTGTTTATGTTCCCTCTGCTTCCATGAAAACGACGTCTTCATTAAAGCTGAAAAATGGACTTTGGGATTGATGGGAAGCGCTGATTTCCCTCGGCCACCGGCAGGAATGGGAGTTCCAAGGAACAGCCCTGCGCTCATTCCCGGCTGATGGATGGCCTTGGAATGTTATTTATTTCTCTCTGGGTTTTTCAGCTGGTTGGATTAAAAAAAAAAAAAAAAGCAGGAAAAAAGCCAAGGAAAAGCCCAGCCAAGCGTTGGGATCACAGTGAAATAAAATCCTGGGCATCATTTTCACCCTGGAGCTGAGGGATAGAGAAAAACATTGGAATGGGTATGGAGTTCTCATCCCTGGAGGTGTCCAAGGATTTAGGGGAGAAATTCTGGGAATAACCAAGTGCTCTCTGCTTGAGCATCCAAAGGAGCCCCAAAATCCTGGATCCAGATGTTGGTCCCAGTTCCACCCCCAGCCATAGGATAATCCCAATATCGGGATTCCAGCTGTCCTGGACATCCCCATTCCATCCCCTTGGAGCACCAGGATTTAAGGATCAGGCTCCCAGAATCTGGGATTTAAAAGGAAAGAAATTCCCCAGATTCCAAGTGCCTCCCCTTTTTGGCCACTCCGGATTTGCCATTCCAGATTTGCCATTCCGGATTCGCCATTCTCAGTGCCTCTGGAGCGCTCCCTCTTCCCCCAAATGGAGACCAGAGGAAACTGTGGAAAACTGGGAAAATGCAGAACACATCCCAAAATTCCAGCCTCAGGAAGCCGTGACAGCTTTTCCTTCCCCTCACCCAATATTCCCAAAATCATGGGTAATGGTTTCCAGTTTGGATGCCCCCGATGTGCAACAGGGAATTCCGCTGCTGCCATTGGAATTGAGGGAAAATGCGGTGGGAAAAAGAGGAATGCTGCAGTTAATGCCGAACAATTCCTGGTTTTATACCACATTTCCCTGAGCCAAATTTTCTCTTTTTTGGGGAGGAATTCCTTCCCTTCTTGCTTGGCTACAACAGGTTTATCCCAAGCTCCTCTGGTTTTCCAGGATCCTGGAGGCTGGAAAAGGAAGGGGATGAGGCTTATTTTGGGCTGGAATGACAACTCCAAACTGGGATTTGATGGGATTTTCCCCCTTTTCCAGGCATCAACCTCATCCCTAAATTCTCCCCTTGGGATCCACCTGTATTCCAAGGCTGTTTGATTTCCTTCTGGAATTGTTGGGTCTCACTAAAAAAGCTGGATTTTTCCTTGCTTTCAGGTGTTATTCCCGTATTTTTGCAGGTGTAATTATTCCCTTTTCCCAAAACACTGAGCTCACAACCGTTTGGTTTTTCCTAACTGGGAATGACCAGGGATACGGGACAGGGAATGGGTGTCACATCCATTAGCTGGGGACAGGAATATCCATCGGAAAACTGAACATTAAATTCCCTTTTCCCAAGTTTTTGCATCCAGGTGTGTTTAATCCGGAGAGTTAAAATCATCTGGGATCAGGGGAGAATCCAGGTTATCCCATTTCCTTGTTTCCTTGGTGTGAATTTGGTTCCATGGGATTTTTAGGATTTGAGATTCCGCCACGCTAAAGGAAATGGGATGAGGGATGCATCTATTCAGGATTTATTTGGGAAGGGCTTTTCCCTGCCTTGCAGCAAAATCTGGGATTGCACTGCCCCCCTGGGCCAGGAATCCAAGGCGCGTTATTCCCAGGATTTTTCCTTTGCCTGGCAGCAATGCCTGGAAGCTCCGTCGTGGCACATTGGGCTTTGTTTTTCATTCCAGGCACCTCGGCTGGAAAAATAAGGAGAAGGAGGGGGAATCCAAATGCAAACAACCCAGCAGCTGGAATTTTGTCTAGAGCAAGGCAGGGAAAACTGATTTATATCGGCTCCAGGAGCAACTCCAAGCTCCTGCAATGGGAATGGGAGCTTGGGGTTTTTCCTGCCTTTGGAATTCTCAGGTGCCAGACTCCAGAGGGTGGCTGTGCGTGGCTTCTCCCTGATTTACAGCTCCTCCTGGCTCTCCCAGAGCTGGAATGGGTCCTGGCAGGGTGTAAATCAATCCCAATCTCTGAAGTCCCAGCATTCCCAGGGTTGTGTCCCTGCCGAGCCCTTGGCTTTCCTCCTTCTCTCAATTTTCACAAAATCCAGTGGGAAGCCAGAATGTTCAGCCGCTCCAGAAATGCTCCCGATGGGCAAAGCACTCCTTAACTCCGTAAAGGATGGGAAACGCTGGATTTGGGATGAGAAGTTGGGAGGGAGGAGGGCAGATGCCTTCTGGATTCAGGGATTTGGGACTTTTTAGAGCATTCCTGCTAAAAACCACTCCTGAATCCAAGCTCTGCCTCCCTGCTTCCGGGTCAATGGAATTTTTCCTTGTTGAATCCCTGTCCTTCCCCCAATGGAAGCTGGAATCCAGGCTCTCCCTCCTGCCTGCTGGAAAACTGCACAAATCCCAGAAAATGGATTTTCCGGGGCTTGGGGATTTTTGTGGAAAAACCAGAAGGCAGATGGAGTTTGGGGATTTAAGAATGATTCCTTGGGATCGAGTGTCCCCGTATTCCTGACTGGTGATTCCTGGAGATTCCTGGAAACGTGGGAAATGCCATTGTTGGGAACGGAGACCCACCATGGACAGCACGGGTGGGAATGGTGATGCCGAATCACTCTGGAATGCTGTGTCCACCTGGAGGCTGTTATTTTACCCCAGGAATGATGGAGAGGTTGGGAAAATCTTGGGATCGTGGAATAGTCTGGGTTGGAAGGGATCTTAGAGCTCATCCCATTCCACGGGCAGGGTCACCTTCTGCTATCCCAGGTTTCTCCAACCTGGCCTGGAACATTCCAGGGATGGGCCATCCATGCATCCTTTGATCCTTCCTGAATTCCAGGATAGGCTGGACTAAAACCCAGATTTTGGGAAGTTTGGGGATTTTTAAAAGGAATTTAAAGAAAAAATATTTCCAGCACCTTTAAAAGGAAAAAGTTTTGGGATGCGTCAGCTACAAAACTTGGGATTTGGGAACAAATACTGCATGGTTTAGTTGGATTTTCCTGGAACCTTTATGACCAGAAAGAGAATTGCTCAAAGGACAATGAGGATAAAACATCTGGATGGAAATAAATTGGACTTTTCCTTGAAAATTGGATTTTTAGTGGGAAATGGGCTGTGCTTGGCCTCGGGCTGTGCTGAGGTCAAGGGACACCATTCCAGATGGGTCCCTTTAAATGAAAACACAGTAAAAAGGGGGAACAGAGCCCAAAATTCCCTAAAATCTTTCAGAGCAGATAAAAATTCCTAGGGAACAGCTCAAAAAACGCCTCATCCTAAACTTGTTTTGTTCCTATTCCCAAATCCTTCCGAGTCACTGTTGTTTTCCTGGGATGTTCCTTCTGGCAGCTTCTCCAGCCCATCCCGAATGTGTTATCCCGAATGTGTTGGCTCCAGGATTTCATTGGAATTGAGTGCTGCATTAATCCATTGGCTGGAGTTCATCCTTTTCCTTGTAAATCCATCCTCCCCCGCCTCCGGCACACGCAGCCCAATATCTGGGGGGAAATGGAGCCTTTGATCTTTCCTTGTCAAAGAGGTTTCCTGGGATTCCAGGCAGATCCCTTTGCCTGGCTGCTGTCCATAAAAATTTGGGAGCACCAATGGATGGATGGAGGAGGAGGGGAAGGGCTGAGGTTTTCCATAGCTGGAATTAAATATTAATTAGTTCTAATAAATTGGATATTGGGAAGGAATTCTTCCCTGTGAGGGTGGGGAGGCCCTGGGAAAGCTATGGATGCCCCATCCCTGGAAGTAGCCAATTCCAGGTGGGATAGGGCTTGGGAAAACCTGGAATGGTGGAATGAGAGGATCTTTAAGGTCTCTTCCAAGTTTTCCCTCCAGCATTCCACTTCCCAAACTCCGGCTGGCATTTGCTGCTTCTCCAAAGGCTCTTTCCATGAAGCTGGAAAGACAGACCCTGGTCCAGCGGCACGGGATGGAAGCAGGGAAGCACAGCTGTGGAATGCCAGTGCCAAAGGATGCCAGAGCTTTTCCCTGGCTCCCAGGAGTGCGGTGATGGATATCCAACCCCAGCACGCACGTGCCAAGGGATTTGTGCTTTTCTGGGATGCAGGTGTTGTTTAGAGGGAAGGTGGGAGTGCAGAGCCAAGGAATATCTCATTCCCACATTCCTTCCATCCTATTTTTTCGGGAAGTGCAGGATGTGTCCCAGTGCCTGTTTCAAAAGTTCACATTCCATCAGGAGCTGCAGGTGGAGGAACCTGGAATGCTGACAGGGATGGATCAGGTGCTCTTGAGTCATCCAGGAGCTGGGAATTGATCCCCATTTGCTGGGTCCATCCATGAGATTCTGTTGAGCAGGGACATAGGGAATTGCCGTGGTGCTCCACAGGGATGCATCCCCGACCCTTGGGATGCAGTTCCAGGATTACCCAGACCAGTGCAAACACTGATCCTACAAATCCAACCCCTTCCTGTGCTGGAGTGCTCCTGGTAATGTCATAATCCCAGCTTTGGCCCTTCTAGCAAATTCCTTGGGTGGGTTTTGGGTTAAATCCCTGGATTTTGTGTCATGTTTTTACACACAACTGGTTTTAACAGCATCAAACCCCCGGGATGTGGCACTGTAGGGAAAACCTTGGAGAGACCCAGAGTAAAAAAATGGGAAGAGAAGTGAGAAGAGTCCAGGATTTGCTATTTTTAGTGTTGTGTTTGCCTGAATTCCAAGCTTGCTTTGTGTTTTCCTTGGATTCAGCCGATGCTTTTGGAACTCCTGAGGCTGCCAGGGCTAAACCAGCAATCCTTAACCCCAAAAGGAGCCAGCCAGGAATTCTGTGGGATGAGGGAGTGGAGCCTGGAGCTCTTCCCAGATTGTCCAGCAGCTGGGATGTGCCTGGGTTTGCTGAGCAGATTCCCATGGCATGAGGTGGGAGAATCTTGGAATCACATCCCCAAGGGCCACATCCGTGTCTGGGAAATCCCTGCCAGGGCTGGACAAATTTTTAAGGAATTTTCCCAATATCCAACCTAAACCGCTCCTGGGACAGCTTGAGGCCGTTCCCTCTTGTCCTGTTGTTCCCTGGGAGCAGATCCCGAACCCACCTGGCTGCACCCTCCTCTCAGGGATTGCGGGAAGTGGAAATGTCCCTCTAGAGCCTCCTTTTCTCCAGGCAGAGCTTTCCCAGCTCCCTCCTGGTGCTCCAGCCCCTTCCCAGCTCCGTTCCCTTCCTGGGACACGCTCCAGCACCTCCATGTCTTTTGTTTAGTGAGGGGGGACCTGGATTGCTCCTCCCCATCCCCACATTTTGGGATAAATCCACATTTTCCTCCATTTCAACACAACTAATCTAGACCTGATGCCAAACATTCCCAAACCTGCCAGGAACGAGGGGTAGAAATCAGAAAATCTGCAGTTTTTCTCCGATGTTTTTGTTAGGAATCATGGATTACAGGACTGCAAACCCCCAGGTTGGGATTTTTTTGGTGGCTCCGGACATTTGGCAAAATTTTGGGAAGGTCCAGATTTTGTCCTTGGAGCTGGAGGAGATAAGAGAAGATGGGGAAGAACCTTCCCTTTTCCCAGAAATTGATTTTGGAGGAGCAAATCCCAATCCCAAGGAACAAATCCTCTGGGTTTATCCCAAATTTTATCCTAAACTCTTTCCTGGCCTAAAAGTCCCTAAATTTTCCCACTCCGGAAAAGTGTCGGAGATGCTCCCATTTATCCTTTGCGGCCCTCTTTTGCTTCCCAAGAACCAAATATTTCCTTGGATTTGTTTGCTGTGGCTCCCCAAAACCACTGGAGAATAAACAGGATGAGGGAATATGAATAGATTGATTAATTAATTAATTAAGACATTTGGGGAGGCTTTGAAAGGTGATTTTCTCTGTTTTTATGATTTCCCCTGATTTTTATTACCATTTCCCGTCCTCCAAGGCTCCGCTTTTCCCTTGCAATTTTAAGGATTTGGGCTGTTCTCATCCACCTGTGCCAAGAATCCAACTTGGAGGGGATGGATCGGAGGTTATGAATAGGCTGGCAGCAGCATCCCAAAATCCTGCAGCAATTCCACTGGATAATTCCAGACTGGATCCATGACTGGCTTGAAAAGAGTGATGTTTCTATTCCTGGATATAACACAGGAGCTCTTATCCATTGGTTTTCCAGTGACTGGAATTTATGGTGGGAAACACTAAGCAGGGCTCAGCCAGGATTTGTCACCCCTTCCCTGTATTGGAATTATACTTCCATAGATTCCCAGCCTCGGGAGTAGGAAGTGTCTTCATGTGGCCATTCCTTGCTGGGGCATCTTGGAAGTTTGGGAAAGGGGAATTTGGGATTATTGGGTGGATTTGGGGCAATTTTTACAAAGCTACAAATCTGCCAAGGATTAAAACCAAAATCTCCATCCTTGTGTTGGCTTTGGACACTGAAAGATGGATTTTTATCCCTAAAAAAAGCAGGGAAGGAGTCTGGAGGTGGCCAGGCTGTGCAACAGGAGCCGACTGTAACATTTTTCCAAGGATTCTCCTGGGCTCCAGATGTGCGGGCTGGGAAAGCCGTTAACGGCCCCAATTAGGCTTTAATTTATCTTCGTTTCCTCAGCGTTGCCGTTAAAAGTCACACCCCGGAGCCATTAAAGCTCCGCATTCCCATTCCCAAGTTTTGTCAGGTGCTGGCCAGCAAATCCAAGCCCAAACTGGACTTTATTCCCAAAGAAAAAAAAGGTTTAAATGGGTCAGGAGCCTTTCCCTGGACATCTGCTTGAGGGATAATGTGAGGATATTTAAAAGGCTTGGAAGGAAAACAAATAAAGGCTTCCACATTCCCAAGGAATTTCAGCCCCTCATCCAGCCTGTTCCCGAATCCCCCATTTTGGCAGGAGAGCGATGGCATTAAACATCCAAGGAGATTTATTAGGGATAATTTATGGCCGGAGCAGCCGAGCCGTGGGTTTGGGGGAGCAGAGCTCGCCACGGGCAGTGTTTTCCTTCCTGCACATTCCGATTGTTTTAGTTTATTCCAGAGGCATGGCTCGGGAGCTCATTTATTCCCGGGACACATCAACACGTGGAGTGAGATCACTCCCATTCCTGGGGGTCAGCGGGCTGGAGGTGATGAAATCATGGATTTATCCACAGCTTATTCCAGGCGTTTGATTGAGCGGGATCTATTTGGGCTGAGCCGACAATGTTTCCCGATGTTCCCAAACAGCCGCTAAAATAATTATCAGGATCTGGGAGCGCGGAGCAGCTCCCGACACATGTTGGGAGTGAGGAGAGGACAGTTCCAGGCACTAAAAATACATCCCAGATGGAAAACTCATCCAACTCCGAGGGGGGAAAGCTCAACCTGTTGGAGGTTGTTATAAATCGGGAATGGGGCAGTGAATGTTTGGGATAAGCCGAGTCCCCAGTAGGTCTTTCCTGCCATCCGTGAACTCCTGACCTTTTTTCCTTGGAGAGCTGTTAAAATGGAGGCGGAGGGCAGAGGGAGTTGTTTTCCAGCCCCTTTTGCACTTGTGTGGTCTGGAAAGGGAACAGATTTTCCCTGCCCTTTTCCAGGAGACAGACATGGGGATGAGGGGAAAGCAGAGATGACTTAATGAACCTTCCTGAGGTATCCGGGGAATTGGGAGCTGCCTGGGACACACCATGGGAGCAGTGTTTCCATCCCACCAGGAATGTTCACTTTGCTGACAGCTTTGGATGAGATTTGGGATATTCCTGGTGGGGTGGTGGAAAATAGAGGGAAAGAGAGGGATTTTCTGCTCAGGAAGTTTAAATCCATGATCGGGAGGGGGTGAATTCCCTTTGGGATGCCCCTCACCTTGGAGAGTGGCCGGGAGGGTGGACTGTGGGATGCTGGGCATCACAGGGATGAGGGAATGAGGGATGGGATTACTTATGGACTAAGATGAGACCTGGGAATATTTTAAATTTATTTGGTAGCTGGACAAGGAGTCAAAATAGAACAAAATGGGAAAATGAGCTGGAATACACCCCAGGATTTCAGGAAATCATCTGAGAGCATGATCCTGTGGGCTGGAGCCAGGGAAAGGCGACATTCCCAGGAATTACCATGCTGGGAATATCAGGTATCTGACACCAGAAGGATGCTTGTATCCAACCAGACATGGAAGTGAGTTATCCCAGAAAACAGTGGAGCATCTTTCCGAAATGCATCCAAAGGGTAAAACCAGGCAGTGGGATCCCTTTGCCTCCAAACTGCCATTCCCTCCCATACTACAATTCCAAGGACGATCCTAGGGAACACCGAGTGCTTTCAGCTGTGCCGGAGCGTTGAAATATCCCAGACACACAGTCCCAGGGCTGATCCTGAGGTAGACGGTGCTTGGAAACACGGAGAAGGTTTTTGGGAATGAGCAGTGCATGGAAGTGGATTCCCAGCGTGTGAGGCACATGGAGGGCTCTGGGTGGAGGAGAGGGGGAATTCCCCCAGGAATTTAGGGATTTAGTGGCAAACTGGAGGATTTGTATCATGGAATTCCAGACTGGTTTGGGTTGGAAGGGATCTTAAATCCCATCCCATTCCAACCCTGACACCTTCCTCTATCCCAGGTTTTTCCAAACCCTGTCCAACTTGACCTTGGACACTCCCAGGGATGGGGCATCCACAAATTCCCTGGGAACCTGTTCCAAAACACAACCCAAAAGTTACTCCCAAAAAACTAAATCCCTAAAAAATTAAACCCCTTGGAAAGGATAAATTCCCTCCCATCTCTCAACACTTCATCCCTGGGTGTTTTCCCCTTGGAATGGCAGCTCCCTAGGATGTGCAAGAGATCCAAAGGTATGCCTTACCTCTGGATGTCACCCAAATATCCCAGTACTGACTGGGCAAAATCCCAGTGGTTTGGTGATCCCCTGGGTAAAAGGGATGGCTTTTCCAAGGGTTTGTGGAATTAGAATGGAAAAATCCTCCCTTTCCATCTGTAGCCAGTGGTATTTGGACGATTTGGACCTGCAGCTTAAGCAGGAATTGAAGGATCCACAGGAGCGTGAAAACTTCGTGAAGAGGGGGAAACCCGGGCAATAAATAGGATGTTTTTCTCCCAGAATGCTGGAATGCTCCAATGATCCCACCTGGCCCTCAGGATCATTGCAATGGCCTGGATTGGGGTGGGTGGTTACAAATGTGCCCAGAGCTTTCCCTGTGCCTTTGCAAATCTCAGACTTTTGTGGCTGGAAGGGCTTGGCTTTGATGAATCCAATCCCTCACCCAGCCCGCTCCGGAGGCAGAGCCTTAAATCAGGAATATTCCTGAGGCTCCCTTAAATCAGCTTTAAGTGACTTTAATTCAGCTTTGGCCGGTTCCCGATCGATTCCAACGACTCATTTCATCCCAACTTTCACGTCCATCCATCTTCCAACCTCACTCTCCTCTTCCCAGCCCAGAGAAATGGGATCCAGCTGTCCGTGTTTAGGTCAGGAACGGCTGCCAAGGCGGGGAATTGTGGAGTTATCCAAACATTCCAGAAGGTTGGCTCTTTGTGCAGGAGGCATCCCTGACAAATCGGACTGGAAAGGGTGTGGAGAGGTCTCCTCATCCAGCCCCACCGCAGAGCCCCTTCCCAGGAATTCCTTGCACCATAGCCAGTGGAAGGAATTAGTGACAAGTGTCTGGATGTATCCCAGCTCAAACCCCCACTCCCTGGGGATAGATCCTTCTCCATCATCCATGAGATACTGGCACGGGTTGGGAGTGGGTTGGAAAGGACCTTCAGGACCATCCCATTCCAGGTCCATGGAAGCAGGGACACTTCCACTATCCCAGGTTGCTCCAAGCCCTATCCAACATGTCCTGGAAGAATTCCAGGGATTTCTGCATCCACCACTCACATCTCTGGAGGTTTAATCCCAGTTTATTCCTTCCATGGAGCAGGACAGGGATTTGGAGCTCAGCCTGTTCCTTCCTGGTCCCTCCAAGGTGTCTCCATCCTTACCAAGCCATGGGTTCCATCCTTCCCGAGCTATGGATTCCATCCTTCCCCATCTTGGACTCCATCCTTCCTGAGCACACTCCGGGCTGGAGCAGAGCCACGCGTTCCGTGGCCAAATTCCCAGTGATAGATGCAAATGTCATCACTTATTTTTGTGGGAATTTCATTGTTTGTTTTCCTTGGTTTTCCAGCAATAACAACTCTTCTTCCATCCCGCCTCCAGCTTTTCATCCTCTGCCAGGGGCTTCCCCTCCCAAATTTCTCCCAATTATCTTAAAAACCTGGAATAATGGACTTAAAATATTTTTAAAAGGGCACTTGGTTGGATTCTCCAGATTGTGGGATTCCGACCAAACAGGAGAACAGCTGGAACGCAGGAGGTCACTTTATTTTTGGCACAGCCAATTAAAATAATCCATGGAATTCCAGCTTCTCCAAGATATCCTGCATTGTATTTGGGAGCTCTTCATATTTCAGGCTCTTCGTGTCCTGGGAAAAGTGGACAGTGTTGAATTTTAGGGACAATTCTGTGGATTTGGAAGCTTCCTTTTCTGTTTTTACTGTCAGAGCCTTAAAAGCCACATTGTGACCCAAGATGCAAAAATGTGATCCTAAATCCATGGATATATGGATATATGACCCTTTGGAATATTATCCCAGGATTGTAAATTGGAGTGGCTCCCCTGATTTCCCCAGCACTGCCCAGCCCTGACCTGCCCCAGGCTTTAAGCCCAGCCTAAAATCAATGGAATATCCAGCCAATAAATTTCCACGCGTCTTGAGCTTCTCCAGCTTGGAATATCAGGGATCAAACCATCCCAAACCCGGCCCCGTTGGAATTTTCCCCCTTCAGCCTCAGTTCATCAAAAGCCTCTGCGGTTCCTTCTTCTCCTCCTAATGAAGGTGGAAATGTCCATGGCAAGGGGAATTTATGGATGAAGGAATTCCAGTGGCCATCATTCCATAATAAGGCTGACAGCCCCGTAAAATATTGCCCAAAAAACCCTGGAAAAGGCTCCGGCAGCTCCCTGGAAGGTGACCCAAATATTTTATGGGGTGGGCTCTGACGACCTTCCCTTATTTATGAATTTTTAAATGAGCAGGATCTGTTTAAAGAGGGGGGAAAAAACCTGGGATATGGAAAAAAAAAAACCCAAACCAACTTCAGATGGCGACTTTAACCTCCTGTAGATTAAAAACCATTCCATCTTTTTATCCAAATTCCAATAAAAATCCTGTCTCCCATGGATTTAGGGACTGCTTCCAATGCCACTTAAAAGCTGATTATTTTCAGGGCAGGTTTTGCACTCCAAAGGTTTGGGTTTTTAAAATTATTTTTAAAATTAATTTAAGGGATAAAAATTTCTTTGGGAGATATTTTGGGCTGAGATAATTTCACCCAGGAAAACGGAGGGAATTTTAATGGAAAATCAAATCCATTGGAGATTTAATCCCATTATTTTATACAGGGAAAGTGTTATCTTATAAAGTAAAAATGTATTTTATGTATAAATATCTTCTATAATTAATAAAATATGGAAAGGGCCCTCAGGGAGAAACATTCCCAGGAGTGATGCATTTCAGACCTGGAAAACCTCTGAAGCTGAAGGAAAATCCACTGATTAGGAAGGTTTTGGGGGAATTCCATGCAGATCCTGGCAAAGCTTAGAGCTGGGCACCAACCTGGTGTCATTTGAAGTGAACCAAGGGATTTCACTCCATCCAAACATGGACATCCTTTTCTCCCACCTTTTTTTCCCCTTCTGGTTTATTCCAAATAAACTGGGATATGCCTTAGGTTTAATTTGTTTGTGGAAATCCTGGATAGGAGTGGGAATGGCTCCTTTTGATCCATTTCATCCCAATATTCCTACTGGTTTTATGATGGAGCAGCTGCAGGTCGCCATTCCAGGCTTTCCATCCCTGTTCCCTGCTCTGTCCATGGGTTTTTTGCTATTTCCAAAAGGTGGGGAATCGTAGAATCCAAGGAAAGTTTGGAATGGAAGGGACTTTAAATTCCATCCACCTTCCACTATCCCAAGTTGCTCCAAGCCCCATCCAACCTGGCCTTGAAGAATTCCGTGGATAGGGCAGCCACAGCGCCATAATCCAAGAGCTAAATCCAGCTGTTTGGAATCTCCCTTTACTCCAAAGGAAGCCAAAGTTATGGGGAATGGTGAAAATCCTAAAATACTGGGATAAACCAGGCCACTGATATCCAGATTCCTCCTCTGCCCATTCCAGAAACCACCATTCCAACAGCTCCAGGGAGGAATTCTGCAGCCAGAAATGAGGGGAAAACACTGCTTTTCCATCCAGGAGAGCATTTAAGGAATATTTTACATCAAAGCCCTTTCATTCCCTGCTGGAGGGGTTATAAATGGGACAATCCCGCCTCGGAATGGAGCCCTTCAAATGCCACAACATCAATATCCCGGCTTCTGGAAATCCAAGGAATATTTCTCCACGTCCACATCCCATTAATCATTTGGAAAGCCATTTATGGACCCAAATTACCAAGTGCCAAAACGCCCCTGACAGGGAGGGAAATTTATTCCTCTGCTTTATTAATGTTCTATTTATTATTAGAAATCCAATAAATTCTTCCCAGATTGGGAATTTTAACGGTAATTGTTCATGCCTGAGTCCCGTTTGTGCTCTGTGTGAAGAGGGAACAGGGAAGATAAACCAAATAAATCCTCAAGAATCTCCTTTTTTAGGATGTACTTGGTGGGAAAAAATCTCCTTCCAGCCTGGTAGTAGGGTTGGGATCAAACACAGAGATTCCAGGACCCTGATAGGAAAATTTGGAAAGCTCTTTAGCGTAATCCTTTAATCTGTTTGCCAGGAGATCCATGGAAAACGCTTTATTTACCCGAGTAAACAGCAGCTCCCATTTCCAACGGGAGGTTAAGCTGTTTGGAGAAAGGCTTGGGAGGAAATCATTCCAAGGATTTTAAAGCTTAAGGTGTCATTGATTATGACCATTGATTTTTTTGGGATTCTTTTCCAAGGAGATCGCGGGCAACTTTCAGAGGGAGCGGAATTCACTCAAATTCACCTGGAAGGGCTGAAAATCCTCAGTTATTCCACTTTGTGGGGAATCTCAGTGGGAATGGGCCAGTTTGGAAATGAGGCTGGAAGCTGGGAAGTGCCTGGAGCAGCATCAGCTCCCACTTTAATCCAGCTCCAACGCATCCCGATTTTCAGGAGATTCCATGATCCCCTTAATATTCCCTTTAATCATTCCATCCCTTCCTCATCCCAGGCATGGATCTCCAGCACTGCCTTCTCCTGAGGCCGGGATAAATCCCTTCCCATGTGCTGGAATTCTGCTCATCCTGTGAAAAAGGAAGAGGGGACATTCCCACTCAATCCTTCAGGATTCCCAAGCCCCGTTGGGAATGGCGAAGGGAGGAGCTGCTCCAAGGTGAAGCCCCAGGAATCTTTTGGCCACCAGATGCCCCTGCAGAGCCATCGCGGGTCCCTGAGGGAAGCTGGACTCAACCCATGGATTTTGGGATATCTCCAGCTCCTTTTCTGCCACCCTTTCCCGGTGCCACCGTTCTCCAGGGAGGGAGAGTGGAAGGGATTTCTTTGGAAGCTCCCACCACACTGGAAGTGGCCTCCTGGACACCAAGAATGGCTGGAGATATCCCAGTCCTCAGTGTAAAGGTTTTTGTGGCGAACTGGGAATTCCCGGGATTTCTGCCTGTGCCCAGCACGGTGCTGGATAAGGCTGGGAGAGGAGCAGGATAAAAGCCATTCTCCCAGTGGATAAAGCACTTTTCCTGCTGAATTTTCCCTGGAATTCTGCACTTCAGGGATTTTCCTACAAAAAAGTCGATAAAACCGAAACATCGTTGGAAAAACATCCTCCAAGTGCTCTCCCTGTAAATGTCCTCGCTCCAAGCTTCCCTTCCTTTCCTAAATCCCTGCTAAAGTGAGCTCCTGCTTCTCTCCATGCTCCCAGTGCCTTTCCCTTCTCCAGAAATAAATCGGGATGTCTCTTGAACTCATTTGTGCTCCTCCCTGCCTTCCTGGTCTAACTCATTCCATATGTCCGCAGCTCTTTCCGTGGAGCGCCTCCGCCCGGCTTCCCTCATTCACTTCCAAGCTCCTTAATTTTATGAACAATTTCCGAACAATTAGAATGTGGAAAAGTCCTCCAAGGGAAGCCGGAAGATCCCTGTCCCTGGGATAACGCAAATGCGGGGCAGACAAAGCCATTCCGCCTGGTCCCTGCGGAACAATCCTTGGATGGGCTGAGCTCATAAAGCTGAGATTTTCCATCTCCGCATTCCAGGGGCTGGATCCTCCTCCCAGTGCCACCAGTGTGACGTGGAATCACTTTGGGTTATTCCGGCTTCTTTTCCCAATTAGAGCCGCTGCTTCCCTCCCCTGTTCCCTTTCTCCTGTGTTTATCCCGAGTAATGCCCGACACATGCTTATTTCATGCTATTCCAGCGCAAGGAAAACATCGGGAACGAAACCAATCCACTTTTAATGGATCAAATACCAGCCTGCGAAAAGCCACAATTTTCCAATCAGAGTTTGGATTGAGGCAGCCCCTCGGCATCCCACGGAATCCCAACAGTTTTCCAACAGCCTCTTTCCTTTTCCTATCCCAACCAGGTCATTTTCCAATCAGCCCCATTACGCCAAATCCATTTATATTCCCCAAAAATACATAATGACAGGAATTAGCCCCAACCCCAGGGCTTTTTTTAATCCTTCGCCTGTTAAGTGGAACCACATCTATCTCCAAGCGGGAATTCTTCCGGAGCCCGATGGAAATGGATTCCAAACAATGCATTCCTATTCAAATTCTCCTCAGTTTTAATCAAAAAAAGCTTGGATTATCTGCAGCCAATATCTCCAAAGGCAGCCTGGAGTTGGGCCCCTTTGCTACCCCCTGGTTTTTATGGAATACACAGAATATATGGAATTAATCCATCTGAATATCCAATGTGATGCCTAATGACTTTGGGATCATAACACAAGCGAGTTGTTTGCAGTCCATAAATAAGGAATGGCTTTTGCTGGGATTTCCCAAACCAAAACAGGCTTTGATTGGAAACAGGAGGCAGATGCAGCTTTTCCCTTTTTCATGGCTGAAGGAATTTGGGCTGGAAGGATGGAGCACCCAAAAGCAGTGCTTGTCATGGGTTATTCCCAATTCCTGCTGTCCCAAAACCATGGATGATGGGAATATCTTTCCATGGCCTGGGATGAGGTGGGCTTTAAGTGCTTTCCAATCCAACCCATTCCATGATTCCATGATTCCATGATTCCATGATTCCACGATACTGTCTCTACCTGCCTGGAGCTGCCACTGAATCTTCTCCATCCCTGCCGTGTGGTTGTTGACAGGAATTCTGTCTCCTGTCCCAGCTGGAAGATCCTTTCTCCAGGGTATCTTGGAGCTCTTCTCAGCCCTGGCTCTGCAGCAGAGCTTCCTCACAGCTCCTGAATCCCAGTCCCTGAATTCTCTATTAAAGGAGACAGGAATAAAATCTCCCTGTCCTGGGTGGATTTACTCCCCATGATCCATCCCCTCAGCTCTCCACCTTTTCCTGCCTGCAGCTGAAATTCCAGCTCCTCATTCCCACAATTATCTGGATCTCACCTGGCTTTGGCTCAGCATGAAATATTTGGGAAAGAAAGGTGATTCCATAGGGCAGCTGAGATCACCCTTGGGAGATGCTGGTCTTCCACCAGGACCATGAGAGGGATCAGGGAGCAAGAGATACCTGGAGCTCGACTCCTGGGAATGCTGGTCCCTGGATAGCTGGCACATGGACAATGGGAAGGGGATGAGGGGCAGGAGCTTTCCCTGCCAGATCCCAGTCTCCATCCCAGGCTTTTCCTGGCTCCTGCTCAGGATGGGGCCAGCATTCCCCTCCCCCTGGGCAGTGGGAAATTCGGGAATCCTACCCGGCTAAATCCATTTGTTCCTCTGCTTGCTCCTTGATTCCTGGAGATGCTGAGCCAGCTTGGCAATATTTCGGTATTCCAGTAAAATTAAAGATTAATTTCCCTCTAAATGCTCCATAATTTGATTTTATTAAAACTTTTACAAGGAGACAAAAGGGGGGGATTTCTTCTCCCATCCCAAATATTTGCCAATAAATCCTTTACATCCCTGCAGGGTCAGGTACTCCACAGTTGGGAAACAAATTCCATGTAAAAAGGTAGATATTAGGGAAAGGATATAAAACTTTATTGGCACTAAAATTCCTACCCCCTTCCTTCAGGGAGCCAAATCCTGGAAAGGAGGAAAGAAGGAAATAAACCCTTTGGAGAACAGGGGAATTGCTGAGAGTGCTTCCCATCATTTTTCCTGGGAAGGTAAAACCTGGATTTGATGGTCTGGAGCCTCAGGAATTGAGATGGGATTAGAGCAGAGTCACCCCCAGGTCGGAGGTGCTGGGAAGGGAAATTCCTTGGCTGGAAATGGGAATTGCCAATGCAGAGAGGTTGCAATCCCAGCATTCCAGAATGGTTGGGGTTGAAAAGGACCTTAAATCCCATCCAGTTCCATCTTCCACTTTCTCACGTTGCTCTAAGCCCCATCCAGCCTGGCCTGGAACCCTTCCAGGTGTTTTCTCTGGGATTAAAAAGTACCTTCTGCTTTTTCATCCCAGAATTTTCAGCCCTGCTTAGACATTCCTTCACCAGTAGCTTTTCCAGAGTTTATCCAGTTTGGATAAACTGCACTAGCCACTCTTTATTCGAACTGGCCAAAGATCCACTCCAGCTTTTTAGTTTTTATCGAGAAAATTTGCTTCCTGGGTGAAGGAAACTCCAGCAGCACTTCCACAGCTCTTATTCCCACAAATCTTTAATATTGGATAATATTCCTTAATAAACGCTGTTACAAGGTCCTTAAACAACTCTTTATGGCCCTTCCAGGATTTATGTCCCAAGGAATCCCCGGGATGCAGATGTTTGATGTTATTCCAGATGTGTAAACTGATATTAATTGTACACATTTCCCCCTGAAAAAACAGGGACTTTTTTTCCCTTTTTCCCTTGGCTCTGGAAGCAGACATCTCATAATTCCCATAGCAAGGAAAAGCAGCGCACAGAGCGAAAAAAAAACGGGGTGAAAAATGTTTGTGCAGCTCGGCCTTTCCTTGGAAATGAAAATAAATGTCCCTAAATGCCATAAATTTCAATTCCTGCCAAGGCCGGAGCCCATCTTGGGATTGAATCCCGAGGAAAAATAGGAAACATTTGTTGGATCCGTCTGCTGAAAGCAGCGAGGAAATGATGTCATGGTCGGGAAAAATGAAGTTTTGGAAAAATCCAATTAACACTCCCAGCTTTGCCGGGGAAACTGGGATGGCTGGGAATGGGGGAGGCTCCTTCACAGCAGGGTTTTCCAAGGAAAATGGCTAAATCCAGGGGTTTTTGGGAGGAAAACACCCATCATCATCCTCAGTCCCACCTGCTGTGGCCATACCTGGCAAAACATTGGGATACAGGATAATATCCCAAATCACCAGGAATTGCATCCCGGCTTTCCAAGCCTGCAGGATTTTCCAGCCCCAAATCCATCTCTGCAGCCTGGGAAGCCCCGGCATCCCAAAGAAGGCAACTCAGTCCAGGATACCTTTCTCTTCCCATGGGATTTGCCAAACATTCCGGCATCTGGAACAAGGGACATTCCCTTTGATTATTTCCTGATGAGATTTATTCCATTTGTTATCCTTAAAGCTCTCCTTGTTTTCCCTTCTCTCCCTCTGTCCTTCTCTTTCATCCTGGGGTTTCTGTCCATTTGTCAAGCACACGGGAAAAAATCAGGGAGAGGGGGAAAAAAGATTGGAATATGTCACCAATGGGGCTTTTTTTTTGGCAACCCAGAAATCCCCCAATTCCTGGCTGATCCCGCAGTATGGGAGTGAGAATTCTGGTGAGATCACGCCTGGAATCCTGCAGGGATTCTGGAGCAGAATTACACTTAGGCTTAGGATATTTTAACTTTGGCCACGGAAAGCAATTCCATTAAAAAATGGTATTGCAGAAGAAAAGAGAAACTCTTCACACTTCGGGGTCAAACTCAGCTATTGATTCCAGCTCGGGAAAAGCACGGATTTTCCCTTTCTTTTTTGAGGGGATGTCAAAACATTTCACTGCAGACTCGGTAAAACATTTGACATTTCCCAAGCAAAACCTTTTGTTCCCAAAAGCATTTGTTTATTCCCGATTTGACCCAAATTAAGGGACAAAAGAGTTCAATAATTCGGGAAAACCAAATGAAGCCCTCAGGATGGTTCAGGTTGACCCAGCATGAGATGGTTGGGGTTTGAGATTTTGCCCAAAAAAATTTTGATTCAAAGTGTGCTGGGATTTTTTGGCCAAAAAATCCATTATGGGCTCAGCTTTTCCAAAGCTTCCGTGGTGGGGGGAGATCCCAGTGTTCCTTCTTTGGGATGGGAATGGGAAGTGGGAGAGGACCCCTTTTGGATGATGGGACAACACATGGAAGTGGAGAGGAAGGAGAGCTGAGGCAGGGTTCAATGGGATATTAAGGAAAAATCCTTCCATGAGAAGGTGAGGAGGGACTGGAATGGGATTCCCAGAGGAGCTGTGGCTGCCCCGTCCCTGGCAGTGTCCAAGGCCAGGTTGGGTGGGGCTTGGAGCGACCTGGGATAGTGGGAGGTGCCCGTGGCAGGATGGAATGGGATGAGCTTTACGATCCTTCCCGTTCCCTGCACTTGGGATTCCCTGCAAACCATTGAGGTGATTCCTGGGAATCCGTGTCATTCCAGGCGGGAAGCGACGCATCCCGGCCAAAACGCAGTTCCTGAGCTCCCTTTGCTGGGAAATGTTCCTGTGGAAACCGATCCTTCTCTAAAAGTGCAGCTCTGCCCCGGGGCCACCGCTCTGAGATTCAGGGATTATCCCTCTCTGGGATTCAGGGATTATCCCCGCCATGCTCCCACATGGATCAATGGGGAATTTAATCCCGGGAGATAACGAATCCCAGCTCCTCCCAGCACTTGTTGTTGGCATTTCCCAGGGTTTCAAGGGATTTCAAGGAATTAGCCAGAGATCTGTCTCCTTCCAGGTGCTTTAATTAACTCCAATGCTCCTTGGACACCTTGGAATCTGGGGATGCGTGGCCCATCCCAATTTTACTCCCAGGGAGCTTTAGGAAGCATTTCTCCATTTTCCTGGCATGTTTTCCCTTCCAAGTGGGAGGTTTGTAGGGAAAAGTCGGACCAGGTGAGTCAAAACCAATAATGCTTAAATTAATTTATACCAAAAATTACAGGAAACATTAAATCACACCGGATTAATTGATTAGTTAATTAATAATTATTTTATTCCAGTTTTTTATATATCCCTATTAAAATAAATTCTGGGATTACACCAGTTAAAATATAAACTGAGATGTTACCAGTTAAAACAACTGGAATTCCGTTGCCTTTTCCCGGGATTTATGAATGTGTGGCTTCCACAAGCACCTGGGCATGTTAATGTGAATGTCCCGCATAATTCCAGGGATCAGCAGGAATTCCTTCAGGATCATGTGATGGATCATCACCATCCCATCCTTACGCCCTGCTCCTCAATATTCCCTGATTGCCCTGCTCTAGAGGGAAGAAAATCCAGGAAATATCTGGGATTTGTGGGCGCATTCTGGTGCTTTGTATCCCTCATTCCCCAGCCCGCAGAGAATTCCAGGGCTCAGGACTTACCCCTAAGGAAGGCTGACCTATCCCTATGGAAGGCTGAGGACCCTGGAGCCGCCTCCCGGCAGATCTCCAGTGGATGGAGCGTGTTCCGCTCGGGAATCCATCCCCCCTGGAATATCCAGCGATCAGTTTTATTAACAAGGATCCAAGGAAATTTAAGAGCCTGGCTTAATTTGGGAAAATTCATCCCACTTAAGCATTTTTCCATGTCCTGCCCGAGCTGGTTTCTGATTTATCAATGACCTATTTCCCATCTATCCCGGCTTTCACTCCATAAATCACACTTCTGGCTGGAGAAACGCCGGGTTTTTTACAATTCCATAAAAACCCCCCCTCATTTCTTTCTTGGAGGCTCCATATTATCTGTGGAATATTGAACCATCACTTCCAATAGCGATGAGCCCGAGGATTTGCAGGATGTTCCGGAGGTTGCAGCGACCTTTGGAGCATGAAGTGAATTAAGGATTAATCTTTCCTACAAATAATCCTCATTCCCATCAATAATTGGCTGGATTTTTTATCCTTGCTCAGTATTCCATATTTCTGGGGGGAAGCATTACTTGGAGAGGGAGCAGCCCTTCCATTCCAGCCCTTTCCATGGAGCAGGGGAGATTTGTGGGAGTCTCTCCCTCCCCAAGCCTGGTTTTGGGAAGCACTCCCTGAACTGCTGCCTGAAAAAACAAACATGAGGCTCCAATCGCTTTTCCCATTCCCGAGGGATCCAACCCATTCTTTCCAGCAGGTGCTGGCCCAGGCTCTGGCTGGGTGGGATAATTCCAACAAGGAAAATGAACATTTTGGGAGGTTTCTTGTTAATCGTGTCCCATCCTGAGCCATTCCCAAAGACCTTCAAAGGTTCAGGGTAAAAATCCTGGCTTCCCGGAGGAAACTTCCATGGATTTAATGAGCTCCCGGGCTCTCCCCATGGCTGGTTATTTATGGAGTGGTTCCATGAAGGATTGGCTAATGGATATGGAGGAATGGCTCTGGAGGAGAGCGGGATCCCTGCGGCGCTTGGAGTTGTGTGGGAACGGGATATTGGGTTCTTTCTATCCCAAAAAACAGGGAAACAAATAGGGAGAAAGCTGCTGGTTTGTGGCGGCATTGGAAAAGGGAATTATTTCTTGGCAAAAATTCCCCAAAAGGCAGGAAATCTGTGATGGGAATGATCCAAGGCTGAATCCCACCATAAACCTTAGGGATCAACAGGGATCATGCAAAGAACCAATGGGATAATTAAGGGACAGATCCATGGATTCACCTGAAACACAATCCCAGGTGAAAATGCTTTAATTTGGAAGTTTGCACATGGCAAGAAAAGCAGGATCCCGGTCGAGGCTGAGGATATTGTGGAAAACTCATCCTCCAAAACCATTTTAAAGCAATTCCGGAGGAATCAGCGGCAGCATCCAAGGTGGCTCTGCCAGACCCCAGCTGGGTGCAGAGGCTTTGAAATGGAAACAACTCAGAAATTCCTAAAATATTCCTCCAAAAAAGAGATATTTTCACTTTCCCCCCAGCTCTGGTCTTGATTTTCCAGGCTGGAGGAGGAATGTTGTTGAATTTTATGGAAAGTGATAGTGGGACTCTCTGGAAGTGGCCATAAAAGATAACAGATTTTGTTTTAAAGGCAGATAAAAGTTACGGGCCCGTGTTCCTTGGAACAGGAATTTCCTTGGATACCAATAAAAATGTTGGTTATGAAGCATTTCCTGAGGAATGGCTCTAACCCCGAATGATCCTGGTTATTTGCTGAGGAAAATGGGTTTTATCCCGAACAATAAACCTGTGGAGATTTATTAACCTGGGAAGCACATTCCAGGCTCCAGTCCGCTCCCAGCCCTTGGAATTAATACCGTGGATAGAGTGAAAAATCTCTCTCCTGCTCCAGAGCCATTCCCTGCAGAATGTCTCCCATAAAAGAATTCCCTGAGCAGCCCCTGAGCTGGATTTTCCCAGTCTTTGCCTGGGTCCTTCATTCCCAGTGCCCGGGCTCTGTTTTAGTGGGAATATTTCCTCTGGATTGTGTTACTCTGAGGCTATTGCCTGCAGGAATAACAGGAAAAAGACTTGGCATAGGAATATTTGAAACAACCCATTAGTGCTGTCAAGGTGATCCCAACCCTCTTTGCCTCATCCAGAGCCTGAACCCCTGGGAATTCCATGGAAAAATAAATGGGAGAAGGCAAAGGGAAGAGTTGAGGCAACTCCTTTCTCCACAGCATCGAAAGCCCAGAGAATCCTCCAAAATATTCCAGCCTCACCTGAGCCAGGATGCCTGGAATGGGAGCCAGAGAAAGCACAGGGAGTCCCCAAAATATTCCAGCTTCTCCTGCCCTGGGATGCTAGGAACGGGAGTGGGAGGGTTAACAGATGATTTGGGATTTTGGATAAATCAGCACATTCTGCTCCTAAAAAACGTCTGGATGTGGAGCGGGAGCTGGGGCGAGCCCGAGCCTGGGTTTTGTAAATCTCGGCCTAAACATGCAGCCTGGCCTTGTGGCAGAGCAGGTAATTAGTGTTCATAATCAGTTTGTAAAGCTCAAGCGACTCCAGAGCGCCGGGCACTCCAGGAAAAAAGGGATTTTTTTCCTTCAGGATGCATGTGAATGCCAGCAGAACATCTGCACCCAATCTAGGCTCTGCTCAGCCCCCAAATATTGTTGTGGTTATGGGCAATTCCCTTAAAAGCCAATCCCTTTCCAACCCCGCGTTACTCGGGATGAAATGTTTGCTGTTCCTTTAACTCTTTTTAGTGTTGGGGTTTTTTTGAAGTTAAAATTCCACATTCAGGGTACTCCTATCCCACAGCTGCTTCCCAGTTCCCTCCAACAACAGAGTTTTGTTTGGGAATCTTCGTGCTTACTCAATCCTTCCAACCCCAAAAGAAACCCCACTTGTTCCTTGAAATGAGAGGGATCCGTGGTGTTTGGAAAACAATCGGATTCCTGACAGCTTTTCCATAACGTTGGTGTTTTGTTATTGCTTGGGAGACGGGAGGGAATTTAATCCTGGAGCGAGATGGAGTTTGACAGTTCTGGCTCTGGGAGCTCCTTCTGGCATGGAATTTTTCCTGGAGGTGATTCCCAGACTGGATAGAGCCAGGTGGCCCCGCCTCATCCAAGGTAGAATGACGGAAAGGGAATGTTCACAAGGCAGGGAAGTTCCTGGAGGCGCAAAACTCCTTGGAAGGGTCTTGGGATCAACCCAGCAGGTGAAATTCAGGGAATTCCGACCATCCTTCCATGGACTCCCTCGGCGGTTTCTCACCTCCCCCTTCAGCCTTGCTGGATATCTCCAGGCCATCCTGGAAGCATGGAATTCACCCAGGATCCAAGCTGGGAATCCCTCATGGATGTAGCTCCAAACCCCCCTGACACAGGACCCTTTGCTGCCGATTCCGGGTGGAGCGTTGGCTTTGAGGGACATGGCTTTGGAATTCACTGCCTGCCTCCAAAAGCAACCAAGTTCCTGCCAGAGGGAATTGTATTCTCCCTCTCCAGCACATTTCCAGCACTTTGCTGGGATTCTTTTTTCTCCCGGCACATTTCATCCTTTTCCCCAAACCTCCGGTTCTCCGGGAGAGGCTTTGGAGCGGCCTCATCCGTCACCTGACCTCTCCTCCTGTCACATTTGCGTCACTTCTCTGGGGGCCGTGCCTGGAGGCTGATAACCATTCCCGACCTTAAAATACGGCTCTGGCAATCCAAGGAAGCCAAAGACAAGTTCCCTGCTGGCTCTGGAGTGTTCCTGCAGGAAAAGGTTTGGGCGACCGGGATTCTCCAAAGCTGCCTGGTTTATTCCCACTTTATCCCATGGGAGCCCCAAGCAGCCCAAGGAATGTGGATCCATCTCCATGAGCCTCCTGTCTCCTTCTGGGATCACGAAAATCTTTGGCAAACTGTGCTCCTCACTATCCCGCAGGGCATAGATGCTCTGGGACCTTGAGTCTTGCACTTCCTAGGGATTTTTCATGGATTCATGAGGCTTGGCAGCTCCCGGATCAGCTCCGAGCTCCTTCCTGGCAAAGGAAGGTGTTGCCTGTGGGAAGGGGCACGGGAACAGCAGTGGGGCAGAGCAGAGGGATCTACAGCTCCTGAGAAATAAGCAGGGACTATTTTAGGGCTGCTTCCCAAGGTTTAGGAATCCAACAGTGCCCATCAATCCATCCCAGCTCCTCTTCCTCGCTCCTTCCGGCAGCATCCGCGAGGTTGGGAGCGACGGAGGCTCCAGCCAGCCCCGAAATTAAAAACGTAAATATGGAATATTAAAACCAGACCTGCTCCGGAGAAGAACTTTGACATTGCCACAAATCCGAAGAAGAAAGGGAAAACTCTGGCACAGAAATCCCGCATGACATCATTTTCTGGGACCACGCTGCCAAAACAGGGCTATCTCCGGGAGTGAAAGCTTCGCTGTTCCTTGCCAGGTCCATATAACTTTGGGATTAAAAGGACTTTCGTATTCCTGCTGCAGCAGAAGGGATGGCAGGGAGGAGGGAGGTTTTCCCCATGGGAATGATTAAGTTCCTATCAGTAATAACAAGGAAGAAAACGTTTGTCAGCCCTGCCATTGATCTTCCTTCCCAATTCCTCCAAAATCCATTGGAAGCTTTTGCAAGGAGCTCCGAACCCACAGAGCTGCTTGGTGGTGGAGTAAAACTATAATTAGGGCTCGGGGAATTTTTTCCTGCCATTTATCATCTCCAGTTTTCTGCAAATTATGGAGAGTTCTGTCAAAACTCTGCCATGGCCGCGCTCCTGCAGCTGTTCAATCCCAGGGAATGGCTGATCCCACACATCCCAGACTGATCCTTGACGCTTTCTCTCAAAACCTTCCCATTCCAAACCTCTCCCAGAAGGTCCAGGGAATAAAAGCCCCTTCTCCAGCCTCTCGCTGGGGAATGAGATGGGATTTTCCTGGGCCATGGGCTGGGAGCAGCAAGGAAAACTTTTGGGGAAGGTTTCCAGTGGTAAAAATCTGCTGGATTCCCTGAAAATGAAAAACTCTCTATTAAGAGGGAGTGTTATGAAGTGCCTGAGGGAGCTGGGAATCAAATTCCCGTTTCCAAGCAAAACTTAAGGAGTTGTGGGCAGGTTTATAACCCTGCAAATGATGGGGGGATTTGCAGCTTCTCCGGAGAGCTGGGCATGGATTTTTGTGAGTTCCTGCACAAGGAGGAGGATTTAGCTCCAAAAAACCCAAAGGATTTGCACTGATCCGATTTTGGGACTTTCAGATTGGATCTTTTTGAACCTGGGCATGTGATGGCCAAGCCCTTGGATCCTGGGATCATCCACAGGATGATGAGCCTGGATCTTCCCTGGGCCATCCCTGATCTCCGACGGGATCCCCTCCAGCCCCTTCCGGCTTCTCCATCCACAACCCGGAGCAAGGAGCGCTGGAATCCTGAGAAAGCAGATCCTGTGTTGGTGCCAAACATCTGCAAGCCCCACTCCCCCAGCCCATTCCTAAAGCAGAGGGATGGGTTTAAATCCTTAGGATTCCAAAGACGCCAGGAAGGAAATCAATCCGGGGTCCACCAGTGAGTCTCCAGTAACATTCCCCGTCCTGCTCCATGCTCTCCAAAGGGTGCTAAAGATATATGGAGCAGGTAGAGCTGATGGAAACAGTTCCAGCCTCCTTTTTTTCTGGACTGAAAACCCCATTCTATCCGAATTGCCTCGTTCTGAGGGATGGGATCGATTTCGACAGGACCGTGGCTGCAGAAGTGTCAGAGCTGATTGTTTCCACCCCCTCGCTTTGTTGCCATCAATTCCAAAAGTTCTGCCCCCATCAAGTCCAATTTTCCCTGCATTCTGTCAGGCTGCCTGGTTTGTGGCAGAGCAGAGCAGCACCTCACCTCACCCTGCCTGAAAACTCGATTTTTATTTATTTTGGGGATTTTTTTGGGGGGGGTCTCTGTTCCCAGCGTTTTTCCATGAGCTGAGGTGCACGGGGCAGACACTGAGTTCCCCCAGGGATTTTCCCCGTGCTCCCATGGGAATACAGGGCCCGAGGGTGTTTTCCCACCCAGCAAAGCTTCTCCTTATCCCTCCTCCCTGGGGACCCCAAGCCACAATATCCTGGATCCCCCTAACAGGTTGCCAGCCGGTTTAGGGCCACCAGGTTGGGTATTTTGGTGGCTCTGCCTGCCCCGGGAATTCCGCTGGGCACAGGGAAACATTTGGGGATGTTTAATGAGAAAATCCCTTCTCCACCGGAAGTCGTGAAAATGGCGTTTTTAACCACCCCCAGGGATTGCCCGGGAGCGGCCACCTTTGCCCTGGGGCTGTGGGGGATGCTCAGCATCCAGCCGCTTTCTCCAGGGTTTTGGCAGGTCCTTGGCAATCTTGGAAGGGAATAACTCGGGTGTTCGTGCGCCATCCTGGCAGGACAGGAGTGGGAAGGATCTGACTCCAGCCTTGCTCATCCCAGAGCCCCTAATCCCATATTCACAGGGATATCCCTGCCTGGGATGCGGGGACGAGGAGCCCCCGCGGGTGCTGAGAACCGGCACACGGCAAACACCACACTTTAAGGGTTTTGCTGTCCCTCATCATTCCCAAAGCTGCTCTTCCACGCGCTGGAATGCGGCTTTTAATGGGTAAACCCTGCAGGACACCCGCCAGGGTCACTCCTCCTCTGATTCGGGTGACTCCTCCATCCTCACGTCCCTAAAATCCACTTCGCCACGGTCAGGCTGCAGATCCTGCCCTGAGACTTTGCTCTCACCTCCTTGAAATTCCCAGCTTTCCATGCCGAGCTCCGCCGTTGGATGCAAAGCGCGGCTTTAGCAGAGGCAGAACCGGATTTTGCCACACCGAAGTTGGGGACAAGATCATTTCCCGGGATGGGATGTGTTTGGCACCTCCCGGCTGCCACCCTCCCTCTCTCCCTCCCTCCCTCCCGCCGAGTGGCCCTCTCCGCAGAAATCCCGGCGTGTTTTCTCCTGCCAGGATATTCCCTCCCTGCCCCGCTGCAGGACCTGCCCCTTCCCACACAATGAAGGGATCGACGCCAATGGCAGCGGCTGGAGGAGCCAGGGAATGCGAAACCCCATCCCGAACGCATCCCAGCCGGCTGCCCGGGACGGGGGGGACACGGGGACAGTCCCCTGGGGGTGGACAGCCCCCCGGGGCCAGGTGAGGTGGGGGGGAGGTGACCACGGACCCCCAGGATGCGGGAGAATCCCGGGAGGAAGCGCAGGGAGCGATTCCAAGGGATCTCACCGAGTCCTCCCGCTCCCGGAGAGCCCCGGAGAAGGGACGGTGCTCACCCCGGGGGAGGGAGGTCATCGCCGTGTGCCCAAGGTTGTCACTTTTTATTAAGGTTCCTTATTGTAAAAATATCCCATAAAACGTCCTGGCATTTTTGGTCCGTTTCCATCCCGGGGCAGAGGCGCTGGAAAGGGGCTGGAGGAAGGGCTCCAGCACGGCTGCTCCGTGGGGAAGCCAGAAATTGCTCCCCTGGGCTGGGACAGAGCCGGGAATGCTGCCGGCAGTGCCTGGGGACGGAGGGAATCGCTGCATCCGACAGTCCTCGGGAATATGGGGAAGGAGAAGGAAAAACTGGAAGCAAGGGGGGGAAAATAAAATAAAATAAAATAAAGAAGGAAGACTGAGTCTCTTCCGTCATCTCCTCCAAATCAATGGAGGCAAAACGTCCGTCCGGGAATGTCCTGCCGGGGATTTGCCTTGGCGGAAAGTCACCTGTCACCGGCCAGGCTGTCCCCTTGTCCCCGCTCCGGGCTTCAGTCCCGGGCTGCAGGTGCAGATTCCAAGATCCCAAGAGTCCCTGGCCAGCTGCTCGGCGGCTCTAGGACGAGGAGGTCGGGATGGAGATTCCATGGATGGCGCTCAGGGGCTCCGGAGCTTTCCCCACGGGGCTGGGGGGTTTTCTGTCCACCCCTGCAGGAAGGGGGAGAGGGAAAAGGACAGACTAGGCAGGGGATGGAGGGACTCCGAGCACAAGGACACCCCGAAAGTCGCCCCCAGAGCCGCTCGGGGTCCCCTCAACAGCGAATGTGTCCCGCCAGTGACAGGGACAACGCTGGTGGCACTGCCAGGGATATGGACTGACCTGGCCAGGTGGCCCAGAGCAGCCCTAGACACACACAGAACGCATCCCTAAAAATTCCTAAGATTTGGGGCGCCCTGGGAGGGGACTGTGCCGGGGAGGGGAAGGTGACAGGACGGTGCCACCATTCCAGGGGTGATGAAAATCCTGCTGAGCTTCATCCCACCCCAGCTCAGCCCTTGGGAATTCCACCTTCAGGGACCGGGATATTTATCCCGAGGCTGCTGGAGGCACTGGCATAAGCAGGGAGAGTTTTCAGGGAAAATCCAGGAATCTGGGTAAGGACTGAAATTATCTGGCTGGGTTTGTCTGGTTTTCCTTCCTTCTTTCCAGCCTTTTCCCACTTTCCCCTCTCGCCGCAGGTACCCCGAGACCACTCCAGCCCACCCTTCCTCCTCCAGCTCTTTTGTCGGATAATCCAATATTTTCCTCGTCCCAGACAAGTGGCAGAACCAGAAAACCGACCCAAAAGAAAAAATAGGACAATTTAAAAATAAACTATAAAGGAGAAAAATAAAAATCAATTTTGAAAGCACATGCAAAGAAACCACACCAAAAAAATTCAAAAACCTACAAAGGTTTAGAGAAAGTCTGGGGACGAAAGAGTTTAAAATTGGAAAATCAGAAAATTCAGGCTCCAAATAATTTTAAATACCTCGAAAATATATTAAATATGCAAAGGTGGCTTTGGTCGTTTTATATCCTTACTTTTTTCTTTCCTTCTTTCTCATTTTTTCATTCTTTTTCCTTGCTTCTCTGCCTTTCCTTTCCGTCCCTCTTTTTTAAAAAAAGTCTTTAAATAATTGGTTGAAATTATCTATTTTCACCCTCAATCACTCCTCCCGCATAGCTGAGGTTACGACTCGCAGCAGGTCAGATATGGTAAAATAATTTTAAAAAAAACCAAAAGCAACAGAAAAAAACAACCAAACAAAGTTTTTAAACTCCAGAAAAACAAACATAAAAAAGGACGAATAAACGGGGAATTAATTGCAAATTAATTAAAATAATAGAAAGTGAAATACCGCGAGAAAAATGACAAAAAATTTCGACGAGGATTTTATAGTCAGGGCGGAAAAATCGGGATTTTTAAAACGAGGGAATCGAGCTCTATTAATGAGGCGAAATAATTAACGGGAGATAAAAGCAACGCCCCCTTTGACAGCGTCAAATTGCTCCCGTGGGATTCCCGGCAGAGCGTTCGAATGGAAATAATTCATTAATAATCCCGGGAGCCAATTAAATAAAATAACAGTTAATTATGATAACTAATAACTGTAAACAAATCGTTAAATAATCGCTGTCAGTTAATAATTAATAGGTAGTTACTGGGAATTAATGATTCCCGGTAGGGGCTTCTGCCTTCCCGTGTCATTCCAAGGTTCCCGGTGTGAATTTGGAAAGGACGCGGGGAAAGGCTCCTGCTCTGTCCCGCCACATCCCCACATTCCCGGGGGGATGAGCGCGGGAATCTTCCCCATTCCCTGGCCGTTCCCAGCGGGCGAGGGGAGAAATTCCCATTTATAACCGAGACGTGCCGGGGATCCATGGAATACCGGCATGGGGAAGAGGACGGATCATTCAAATCCCCTCCTGAGGCTGGGGGTCCCTCCCGGCCCTGTCCCCGCGCTGTCCCCGCGCTGTCCCCGCTCACCTTCCCTGCCGGGCTGCTTGAAGGCCATGGCCAGGTCGCCGCCGGGGACGGTCACGCCGTGGCCGTGGTGGCCCAGGGGGGTCCCCTGCGGTTGCCAGGGCGGCCCCGGGGCGATGTAGGCGCCGGGGGAGCCGCCGTAGACGCCGGGTTGGCTGGAGGGGGGGTAGGCGCAGGCCGGCAGGAAGGTGCCCATGGAGGAGAGCCCCGCGCCGGGCTGGGGACAGGGACAGGGACAGGGACAGGGGCTCAGAACAGCCCGCCCGGCGCGGGGGTCCCGCTCGGCGGCGGACGGGGCTCCCTGTCCTCTCTTCCCACATCCCTGGCCCCTCCCTGGTCTCCCCACCTCGTCCTCCCCTGCCCCGTTCCAGCCTCACTCCTGCCACCCCTCCCTGTCCCCTCCTGCCCCCAGCGCTCCCCTGCGGGTATTTGATGTCCCCGTCCGTGGCAGCCTTGTCCTCCCCTGCCCCGCTCCCTGCCCCCCTCCCTCCCCCTCCTT
>VZTG01006868.1:120066-145458 GCA_013397845.1 Melanocharis versteri | reverse complement strand
GTGGGATGCTGGCAAGAGCCCTGTGCAGTGTTCCTCCTGGAGAGCCTCCTCTGCTGCTCTCGGGGAGAGCCTGGAGAGTTGGGTGAGTTCTTTTGGTGCCCTGCCTTTGGCTTCAGTCCCGTTCCATAGGATTGGTGTGGTGTGGGCTGGAATCACAAAGCCCAATATATGGCAATTCCACCCAACTTCAAGTGCGGCGGTGGCTGTGGCACCTTACAGACGTCCCCGTGCACGCTGGCATTGGCCACCTGGGCGTTCACAGGACTCCACCACTGCTGGACACCATTGGTGCTTTGTCAGTGATGAAAACGAAGCCAGAATAAGGCCCTGAATTGTTCTGTGGAAAGTCCCCCTTTAAAAGGTGCTCACAAATCCCTGCTCAAACCTCGTAGCTCACAAAGCCAACCATTGCATGACCTGAGCCAGGTCTGGGACACTGGAAGTGCTACTTGGTGTGGGTCATGCGTCCTGCAAAAAGCTGGCATCATCCTTCCTTCTTTTCAGTCTTCTCAGTCTGGAAACCATTTTAAAGAGCTGTTCCACAGCTGCTGTGGGGTCTGGGTCTCCTAGAGATGAGTTTTCCAAGGGAGAGGGAGAGGGGACAGGCCATGCCTGGGGGAATGGAGAAGCCTCTGCTGGTCTGAATGGTGATGTGCATGTGACACATCACCTACATGTGACACATCTCCTGAACATGCAGAAGGTCAAGCCAGAGGGAAGGAATCCAAAGTGCAATCCCCAAGCCACACCTGCCGCCTTCTTGGGGCACTCCTTGGCGTTCATCTGATAGAGATAGATGGGAGTTACCTGGTGATTCTATGGGCTTGGCAGGAGTCCCACGCTGGTTCTGCAGTCTTTTATCACACCAGGATTACACATTTACCACCCAGCACATAAAATAGGGTTCCACAGCTGGGCTGTGGCACAGATCATTTGAAAGCGCGGAGCGGGTGCCGCTGCTCCGGTGCTGCCGCGGGTTTCCTTCCTTGGAGGCACTCAGCTGATCCCTGCAGGAATGGCCCCGGGGCTCAGTGCTTCTCCACGAGCTGTGGTTCTGCTCCTGGCCCTGCTGGGTCTGGCTGCTGCTGGGAAGCTCCTGGTGGTGCCGGTGGACGGGAGCCACTGGCTCAGCATGCGGGAGGTGCTGGACGTCCTGAGGCAGAGGGGACACGAGGTGGTCGTGGTGGCACCTGAAGTGACTATGCACATCAAGCCATCGAAGAACTTTGTGATGAAGATGTACTCGGTCCCCTACACAGAGGAAGAGATGGAGAAAAATTTCAAGGAATTCTTACAGATTTCTTTTGAAGAGGGATCTTCTTTTGTAAAATTGCTTAAAGTGTATAGAAGTATGAAAAGAGTCACTGACTTTGGGGTCTCCAGCTGTGAACATCTGCTGCAAAACAAGGAGCTCATCAGGTACCTTGAGGAGAGCAAGTTTGATGCCCTCATTACAGACCCTTTCATACCCTGTGGGGCGATCCTGGCAGAGCATCTTTCAATTCCTGCCATGTATTTCCTACGAGGAATCCCGTGTGGTTTAGATGATGAAGCCACTCAATGTCCCAGGCCCCCTTCCTATGTCCCCAGGGGCTTTACACACCTTACAGACCGCATGAGCTTTCTCCAGCGGGTGAAGAATCTGCTCTTTGTTATCCCAGATGGCTTCCTCTGTCATTTTGCTTTTCAACCCTACTCAAAACTGGCTTCAGAGTTCCTGCAGCGGGACGTGTCTGTGCTGGATCTCTTACGCAAGGGCTCTGTTTGGCTCCTGAGGTTGGAATTTGTGCTAGACTATCCAAGACCTTTGATGCCCAACATCATTCCAATTGGAGGAGTAAACTGTGCTCACAAGGAGCTGTCACAGGTGGGTCTGGTTTTAATCCATGCCTTGACAGATTTCTGTGTTCAGGAGGGGGGAATTCTGTGTTGCAATAGGAATTGAGTTCCTGTTTCAGGTTAGTGAGGTGAATCCTCACGAGAGAAAGTGTTTTTCTCTGACTTTCTTCCTAGCTTTCCACATCCTGTGTAGGCAGCTGTTGCCTCTGGCTTTTAAACCATGTTCTGTTGAAAGGAAACACCAGGGTCTTCTGGTGAAGGTCTGTGATGGGACACTGGTTCCACCAGCAAAGGGATTGTCAAAATTTGTGGACAGCAAGACAAAATGCTGGGTTCCTTCAATGAACAGGTCCCATGGGTAGTCCCAGAAAAGCTTGACAACTCTTTTTTGAGTGAAAAGCCTAGCGCTGATGCCTGCAGCAGGTCTGATTTGACACATCCAGCATGGCTTGACTGGCACTGAGGGTTTGGGTGCAGCCTTGGTGATGATGCCAAACTTTGGGTTCCCTGGCATTCTGGCAAGAGCCCTGTGCAGTGTTCCTCCTGGAGAGCCTCCTCTCCTGCTCCAGGGATGAGCCTGGAGAGTTGGGTGAGTTCTTTTGGTGCCCTGGTTTTCTCTTCAGTCCTCTTCTTTAGGATTGGTGTGCTGCAGTATTGGATCACAAGGCCAGTGTGGCAATTCCAACCATCCCCAAGTGTGGAGGTGGCTCTGACATCTGACAGATGTCCCTGTGCACAGTGGCACTGGCCACCTGAGCATTCACTCCTGGACATAATTGGTGCTTTGTCAGTGACAAAAACGAAGCCAGAATTAGGCCCTGAATTGTTCTGTGGAAAGTTGCCCTCGCAGAGTGCTCAGAACCGTGGCATCATCCTTCCATCTCTTTTGTCTTCCCACTTTGGGAACCATTTTAAGGAGCTGTTCCACAGCTGCTGTGGGGTCTGGGTCTCCTAGAGATGAGTTTTCCAAGGGAGAGGGACAGGGGACAGGCCGTGCCTGGGGGAATGGAGAAGCCTCTGCTGGTCTGAATGGTGATGTGCACGTGACACATCTCCTGCGTGTGACACATCTCCTGAACATGCAGAAGGTCAAGCCAGAGGGAAGGAATCCAAAGTGCAGTCCCAGAGCAGCACCTGCTTCCTTCTTGGCGAACTCTGGACTGTTCATCTGATAGATAGACGGGAGTTACCTGGTGATTCTGTGGACCTGGCAGGAATTTCATGCTTGTTCTGCAGCCTTTTATCACACAGTGATTACATATTTAACACACAGCACATAAAATAGGGTTCCACAGCTGGGCTGTGGAAAGCGCGGAGCGGGTGCCGCTGCTCCGGTGCTGCCGCGGGTTTCCTTCCTTGGAGGCACTCAGCTGATCCCTGCAGGAATGGCCCCGGGGCTCAGTGCTTCTCCACAAGCTGTGGTTCTGCTCCTGTCCCTGCTGGGTCTGGCTGCTGCTGGGAAGCTCCTGGTGGTGCCGGTGGACGGGAGCCACTGGCTCAGCATGCGGGAGGTGCTGGACGTCCTGAGGCAGAGGGGACACGAGGTGGTCGTGGTGGCTCCTGAAGTGACGATGCACATCAAGCCATCGAAGAACTTTGTGATGAAAATGTACTCGGTCCCCTACACACAGGAAGAGATGGACGAAGTTTTCAAGGCATTCTTTCAGACTTCTTTTGAAGAGGGATCTTTTTTTGAAAAAATTCTTAAAGTGTATAGAAGTATGAAAAGAATCACTGACCTGGAGGTCTCCAGCTGTGAACAGCTCCTGCAAAACAAGGAGCTCATCAGGTACCTTGAGGAGAGCAAGTTTGATGCCCTCCTTACAGACCCTTTCATACCCTGTGGGGCAATCCTGGCGGAGCATCTTTCAATTCCTGCCATGTATTTCCTACGAGGAATCCCGTGTGGTTTAGCTGATGAAGCCACTCAATGTCCCAGGCCCCCTTCCTATGTCCCTAGGGGCCTTACAGACCTTACAGACCGCATGAGCTTTCTCCAGCGGGTGAAGAATCTGCTCTTTGATATCCCAAGTGTTTTCCTCTGTGATTTTCGTTTTCAACCCTACTCAAAACTGGCTTCGGAGTTCCTGCAGCGGGAGGTGTCTGTGCTGGATCTCTTAGGCAAGGGCTCTGTTTGGCTCCTGAGGTTGGAATTTGTGCTAGACTATCCAAGACCTTTGATGCCCAACATCATCCCGATTGGAGGAGTAAACTGTGCACACAAGGAGCTGCCCCGGGTGGGTCACACTGTTTTTAATTTGTGCTGTGATGGATTCCTGTGTTCAGGAGGCTTGAATCTTGTGTTGCAGATGGGAATCCAGCTCCTATTTCGGGTGACTGGATGAATGCTCCTGAATTTTTCTCTCCCTTTCCATTTGTAGGCAGCTGTGCTGTACCTTCTCACGTACAAAGTGTGCTCTGCAATTGCTGTTTTCATTTCAGGTATTCAGAGCCATTTTGTGTATTTTTATGTAATTTGGTACTCTCTTAATGAGTGATGAACGAGTCTGTGGGGCTGTCAAAGACTTGCAGTCAGGTGTAATCCCTAATTAGCAAATTATTGTGGTAGGGTCTGGTGTTTACTGAGAGATGCACCTCAGGCTTCTGTCCTTGTCGCCGCACCACTTCTTCCTTTGCCGGTGAGTTTTTCCGCTTCTTCACCCAGGCATTTCCAAAGCTGGAATCCTGAGGAACTGGCAGGTTGGGGGCTCTCAGGCTGAGAAGCAGCGTCTCTGTTTGCAGGCAGTCTTGGAAAATTTTGGCTTGGTGATGGCTGTGTGAGGTCTAACAACAAATTCCAGTAGTCTGAAGGGGCTCCGGTGGCTTGGCAGGTCCTGCTGGAAGGTGGCAGAGCTGCCAAAGTTTTGTTATAGAACACGAGGTTTATCTGGTGCATCCCTCACGTGTATCAGCTGCCTGAACTCTGCTGCTTGTTCCGCAGCAGCCTTTTACGCCACCAGTGATTACACATTTACCACTCAGCAAATAAAATAAGGATCGAAAGTTAAGCTGTAGCAGAGATTGCCTGAAAGCGTGGAGCGCTCACCGCTGCTCCGGTGCTGCCGCGGGTTTCCTTCCTTGGAGGCACTCAGCTGATCCCTGCAGCAATGGCCCCGGGGCTCAGTGCTTCTCCACGAGCTGTGGTTCTGCTCCTGTCCCTGCTGGGTCTGGCTGCTGCTGGGAAGCTGCTGGTGGTGCCGGTGGACGGGAGCCACTGGCTCAGCATGTGGGAGGTGCTGGACGTCCTCGGGCAGAGGGGACACGAGGTGGTCGTGGTGGCACCTGAAGTGACTATGCACATCAAGCCATCGAAGAACTTTGTGATGAAGATGTACCCAGTGCCTTTCACTCAGGAAGAGATGCATGAACTTTTCCAAGCATTTATAAAGGATGTATTTGAAGAAGGATCTTTTCTGGAAAGAGTTATTAGACTTTATCAGCGGGCAAAAAAAAATTCTGCTGTGTTCCTGACCATGTGCGCCCACTTACTCCACAACAAGGAGCTCATCAGGTACCTTGAGGAGAGCAAGTTTGATGCCGTCCTCACAGATCCTTTTCTCCCCTGTGGGCAGATAGTGGCAGAGCACCTTTCCCTGCCTTCTTTGTTTTTCGTGCAGCAAATGCCATGTGGTTTGGAATATCCAGCCACCCAGTGTCCCAGGCCCCCTTCCTATGTCCCCAGGTTCTTTACAGGCCTTACAGACCGCATGACTTTTCTCCAGCGGGTGAAGAATCTGATCTATGACATCCCAAACTTCTTCCTCTGCGACTTTGCGTTCCAACCTTACGCAGAACTGGCTTCGGAATTCCTCCGGCGGGAGGTGACCGTGCTGGATCTCCTGCGCCAGGCTTCCATTTGGCTCATGAAGCTGGACTTTGTCCTGCACTTCCCAAAACCCTTGATGCCCAACATGGTTTTGATTAGCGGAGTAAATTGTGCTTACAAGAAGCTAAATCAGGTGGGTCATGCTCTGTTTTGTCTTGTTGTTCTTTCAGGCTCTGGAATCCTCTGGGAAGCTGAAACAGATTTTATTAGAAGGTTCTTTCTGTGGGTGGTAGCAGGAGGATTTCAAACTGCTCTTGCTTTGCAGAGGGGTGCTGGTTCTGCTATCTGGGAAGGATAATCGGAGTATAAAGGTGGAGAAAGTGTTGTGTATGGAATTAGCTCTGGGAGACTCCCCTTTGGTCCTGTGCCTCTGCTCCAAGCCAGCTTTGGATTGGAGTAGGTTCCTTAGAGCCTCTTCCCTCCAGGCTATTGATGTGAAACAAGACACACTTTGATTTGAGGATGTGTTCATTTATCCTCTGGTCCAACTTGGCTGCTTTCCTCTACAATTCTGTCTTCATTTTTTCCTTTACTGAAGGATTCTCTATGCTTTGAATTGTCATAGGCTTATCAAACATTGTCTTCTGGAAGGACATTTGAGGTCTCTCTGAGAACCTCCAGTCAAAGCACGTCCAGTTAGGTCAGGTTGTTCCTTTCTTGGTCTTGTCAAGTTTTAAGTATCTCTACAAACTCTAATTTTTGGGAGCTTTGTGTCATTTGGTACTCCCTTAATGAGTGATGAATGAGTCTGTGGGGCTGTCAAAGACTTGCAGTCAGGTGTAATCCCTAATTAGCAAATTATTGTGGTAGGGTCTGGTGTTTACTGAGAGATGCACCTCAGGCTTCTGTCCTTGTCGCCGCACCACTTATTCCTTTGCCGGTGAGTTTTTCCGCTTCTTCACCCAGGCATTTCCAAAGCTGGAATCCTGAGAAACGTGGCAGGTTGGGGGCTCTCAGGCTGAGAAGCAGCGTCTCTGTTTGCAGGCAGTCTTGGAAAATTTTGGCTTGGTGATGGCTGTGTGAGGTCTAACAACAAATTCCAGTAGTCTGAAGGGGCTCTGGTGGCTTGGCAGGTCCTGCTGGAAGGTGGCAGAGCTGCCAAAGGTTTTGTTATAGAACACGAGGTTTATCTGGTGCATCCCTCACGTGTATCAGCTGCCTGAACTCTGCTGCTTGTTCCGCAGCAGCCTTTTACGCCACCAGTGATTACACATTTACCACTCAGCAAATAAAATAAGGATCAAAAGTTAAGCTGTAGCAGAGATTGCCTGAAAGCGTGGAGCGCTCACCGCTGCTCCGGTGCTGCCGCGGGTTTCCTTCCTTGGAGGCACTCAGCTGATCCCTGCAGGAATGGCCCCGGGGCTCAGTGCTTCTCCACGAGCTGTGGTTCTGCTCCTGGCCCTGCTGGGTCTGGCTGCTGCTGGGAAGCTCCTGGTGGTGCCGGTGGACGGGAGCCACTGGCTCAGCATGCGGGAGGTGCTGGACGTCCTCGGGCAGAGGGGACACGAGGTGGTCGTGGTGGCACCTGAAGTGACTTTGCACATCAAGCCATCGAAGAACTTTGTGATGAAGATGTACCCAGTGCCTTTCACTCAGGAAGAGATGCATGAACTTTTCCAAGCATTTATAAAGGATGTATTTGAAGAAGGATCTTTTCTGGAAAGAGTTATTAGACTTTATCAGCGGGCAAAAAAAAATTCTGCTGTGTTCCTGACCATGTGCGCCCACTTACTCCACAACAAGGAGCTCATCAGGTACCTTGAGGAGAGCAAGTTTGATGCCGTCCTCACAGATCCTTTTCACCCCTGTGGACAGATAGTGGCGGAGCACCTTTCCCTGCCTTCCGTGTATTTCCTGCAGCAAATGCCATGTGGTTTGGAATATCCGGCCACCCAGTGCCCCAACCCCCCTTCCTATGTCCCCAGGTTATTTACAGGCCTTACAGACCGCATGACTTTTCTCCAGCGGGTGAAGAATCTGATCTATGACATCCCAAACTTCTTCCTCTGCGACTTTGCGTTCCAACCTTATGCAGAACTGGCTTCGGAATTCCTCCGGCGGGAGGTGACCGTGCTGGATCTCCTGCGCCAGGCTTCCATTTGGCTCATGAAGCTGGACTTTGTCCTGCACTTCCCAAAACCCTTGATGCCCAACATGGCTTTGATTAGCGGAGTAAATTGTGCTTACAAGAAGCTAAATCAGGTGGGTCACGCTCTGCTTTCTCTCGTTCTTGCAGGCTTTGGAATCCTCTGGGAAGCTGAAACATAGATTTTATTAGAAGGTTCTTTCTGTGGGTGGCAGCAGGAGGATTTCAAACTGCTCTTGCTTTGCAGAGAGGTGCTGGTTCTGGGAAGGATAACCGGAGTATAAAGGTGGAGAAAGTGTTGCGTGTGGAATTAGCTCTGGGAGACTCCCCTTTGGTCCTGTGCCTCTGCTCCGAGCCAGCTTTGGATTGGAGTAGGCTCTCGGTGTGGTGCAAGACATACTTTGATTTCAGGAGGTCTTCATTTATCCTCTGGCTGCTTTCCTCTACAATTCTGTCTTGGCTTTTTTTCCTTTGAGAAGGATTCTCAGTGCTTTGAATTGTCGTAGACTCATACAGCATTTTCATCTGGAAGGTCATTAGAGGCCTCTCTGAGAACCTCCTGTCAGAACATGTCCAGGCCGGGTAGTTCCTGTCTCTGTCTTGTCAAATTTTAAGTATCTCCTGTAGCAGACACACCTTATTATATCCAATTAATTCCTGTATCCAGTTCAAATTTTCCATGTTGCAGCTTGTGTTTGTTGCTTCTTGTCCTGTCACTGTCAATCTCATATTTTTGTTCAACTTTTCGTCATCTCCTGCCCTCCAGCCGTAGTGCAGCCTGTCATGTGGGATGGGATTATCCCATTCCAGAGGCAGGATTTTGCTTTTGCCTTTGCTGGCCTTCATGATGCTGCTCTTGGCTCATTTTTCCAGCTCGTACATCCCAGGCCGGTGATGTTCCTTAGTTAGATTTTCATCCAGCATCAAAAAAACAAAGTATAGGTTACTTTATTCTTCTAAAATTAATGTTGCATTCATATCAGCCTTTTTAAAATGTGTTTTCAAATAGATTTTGTGGTTTGCAGAGTATCATCATAGATTCTGTTTTTAATAATAACTATTCCTGTTGGGTTTTTCAGATATTTGCTTTGCAAGATAATGAGATAAAGCAGATTTTTCAGAAAAAGCCCAATCTCATACAGTAAAAACAGAGCATTTTTAAGAGGATTCAAACTTGGCACTCAGGCTAGAAAAGCAGAGATGGAATAAAGTGCACAGCTAAACCTGTGAAAAGAATTATGGCAGAGGTCTATAAAATCTGGAAAACCATGGCTAAATGTGCAAGGGGAGCTGATAGTTTCTCCCAATATTTGTCCTATGACTAACACTGAAGTGCAGCAAGCTTAGAGCAAACAAAAGGGAGTATTTTTTCACACCATGCCCCACAAAGAACCCAAATCAGCCTCTCAAGAGCTGCAGATTTTCTTTTTTGCAGACAAATCCTCTGAAATTAAAAGGGATTCAGGGGGTTAATAAGAGGTGCAGGCTGCCTGCCAGGATTTGTAGGCTTACAGGAGAGATAATCACGGATTCCCTCAGCTCAGATATTTGCTGTACTGCATCCAGCTTACAACCTTGGCACCCAGCTCCGTACTTTAGCTCGACTTTCTCCTGCTATCTCACCTTTGGAATGGGCTGGACTTGTGGACTTCAGTCTCTGCACTCGTAAACACGTGGAGGGTGTTTGCATGCTTGCTCAAAATCCAGTGTCCCAACTTTTATGAACTTCTGCTGAACTTTTCTGAACTTTGGTTTATTTTTTTTTTTAACTTTTCTGAGCTTGGCCTCAAGGGTTTGGGTTGAAGGGGTTTTTTTTACCTCTTTGGTGTTGTTTTATAGGGTTTTGTATTAGTGTCTCACAGATGATACACGTTTGGCTGAAATGTTAGCAGAACTTAACTAGGTGGGAGTGATTACGTATCGAATATGAGATTTGAGAGGCCTTTGTGCAGGGTAAGGGTGTTCCTGCAGCTCTGAGTTTACTACCTGAGTGTGTACTGCCACCTCAAGGCTTGATTAACGCTGCTTCACCGCATTATTTGAGATCTTTTTACCACAGAAATGTGGAAATGCAGCCCTGGCAGGTGAGAATCCCTTCCCTCCACCTCCCGTAGTTTTTGGTCTTTCAATGCCACCCCACTGCCAGCTACAGCCAGAGTTCTGCTTCACCAGCTGCAGAATGGGACTGCACCAAATCATGGAGTTGTTAGGGCTGGAAAAGCCCTCTAAGACCAGAGTCCAACCGTTAATCCAGCACTGCCAGGTTCACCACTAACCCGTGTCCCCAAGTGCCACATCCACACGTTTTTTGAATGCTTCCAGGGGCAGTGACTCCACCACTGCCCTGGACAGCCCCTTCCAGTGCTTGACAGCCCTTGCCATGAAGAAATTTTTCCTAATATCCAACCTAAACCTCCCCACTGATGTCTGAAATTCCTTCCTATTTAGTGCACTTTCCATAAACATTATAGTCCCTCTTGCTGGCTTATAAGAATCCCTTGTCTTCAGTAGGCCTCATGGAGAACCTCCTCTCCAAATAAACATTTTAGGATACACTTTGTTTTAACCTTGGGATAACCCTTAGGATTAGCCTTGGAGTGTATTTCTCACACTCAGAGCTAGCCATTTCATGGATCAGGTTTCCTGTCATTCCTACCTGCTCCAAGGGAATTCTTTCAGGCCTGGAGAAACTGCTCAGAGTTCACCTTGTTCAGGTGTGCTTGGCTGGTGGGGGGGCTAAAAGAATCTCTCTTCTCCAGCCAGCTCTTGTCCAGGTACCGTACAAGATACAGGTATCTTGTATTGCTTTTGTAAACTTCCAAACTTTTGGCATCCAGCTTTTCCCTATCCGTGTGGAATATGCCACAATGGCAGGTGAGATCTTCTTGGCCAGGCCCTCCTGTCCACGGGCGTGGACTTCCCTGGGCTCAAACCACAGCCAAGCCTTCTGAAATCTGGGAAAGGGACTGTTATTAAGAGCTTTCAAACCCATTTGTCCCATCACCTCTCACCCATGAACTCCCGTGGCGCCTCTTGAGCAAGAACCACAAATTCTGCTGCCTCATCGCTTTCCAGAAAGATTCTTGGCCTCGAGCCACTCACCTACGAACTCTGATGGCCCCTCTTGAGCACAGACTGTGCCTTCTGCTGTATCACTGTTTTGCTCAAAAGGTGAAAGGTGGCTGGTTGATGTGTTACCCGAACTTTGGTGACTCCGCTGCTCCGCGTGCCAGCTCCTGCTTACAGTGGAGAACATTCTCTGTGAACTCCAGGCGCCTTCCTGAGCAAAGGTCGGAGGTTTAGGTCTTGCATGTCAACAGAGCAACACAATTTTCGTGGTATAAGCTCTGTGGAGTGGCCATAAATTTGATTCCTGGCTTGAATCTGGCCTGGGACAGTTGAGTGCAGGGTGAGTCACTTGAAGCAACCCTGACACAGCAAAACCCCTCCACGAACAACTGCTTTTTCTGCTGATTGTTCTGAATCACTCGAGATAACTTAAATGCATAGAAAAGCTTCTTTAGGTGCCTTCATAGCACTTTAATCAAGGCTTTTATCAGCAACGTGGTCTTCGAACCCCAATAAGCTGTCTCAGTAAACATTTTGTAGAGATAAACATTAAAGTCCAGCACGATATAAATGAGGTACAAGGAGATTTTGCTTCATATGCTGCTGAAAAAATTAAGAAGGAGCAGCTCGTTTCTTTTCCAGCCCCACGAGAGTTATGTGGAGGCACCGGGTACAGGCTGGGCTTGTTCTTTTCCTTGCTTTCTGCAGCCTGGCAGACGGTGGGAAACTCTTGGTGGTGCCTCAGGACGGAAGTCACTGGCTGAGCATGCGCATGGTCCTGGAGAAACTCTGGGAGAAGGGGCACGAAATCGTGGCCGTGGTTCCCGATGCCGCCTTGTTCTTGAAAAGCTCCCAGTCCTTCACCATCAAAACATACTCGGTGCCTTACACTCAGGAGTTTGTGGATCAATGCTACCAGGAGCTGGGGGAAAAGAGCTTTGAGTTAACGCTCTCAGTTTTACTCAGCAACATCTCAGGGCTCACCAACATGTTCTCTTCCTCTTGTCGGCATCTCTTGTACGACAAAGAGCTCATGAGGTACCTCCAGGACAGCAAATTCGACGCCGTCATGATGGACCCTGTGCTGCCCTGTGGGCCAATTCTGGCTGAGTATCTCTCCCTCCCCTCCGTGTACTTCATGCGTGGCCTTCCGTGCACCTTAGACTACAAGGCCACGCAGAGTCCCAGCCCCGTATCCTACGTGCCCAGGACCTTCTCGTCCGCTTCCGACCGCATGGCGTTCCCGGAGCGCGTGAAGAACTTCCTGATCGGGCTCTCGGAGCCTCTGCTTTGCCACCTGTTTTATCTGAACTACGAGAGCTTGGCCTCGGAGTTCCTGCGGAGGGATGTAACGATGCAGGAGCTGTTCAGCCGAGCATCCGTTTGGCTGATGAGATACGACTTTGTTTTCGAGTATCCGCGCCCTGTCATGCCCAACATGGTCTATGTTGGGGGCATCAACTGTCAGCAGAAGAAGCCGCTCTCAAAGGTTTGTCGTTGCTCAGCCTGAGGGTGGTGCTGGTGTTTGTTCAAAAGGTGCTTTTTTTTAGGTGTTTCCTGTAGTGATATTTGCGCTTGAGCGTGATCGAATCCCAGGACGGCATGGGAGTGGGAATCTTAGGCTTTGCGGTGATCACAAGGCTTGCTGAAGGCTTTCTCTCCAGGAGAGCTTAGGTCAAGCTGTCACCATCATATTAGACACTTGTGGCATGCTCTGCGTCCAGGTAAATGACAAAATAATTCTAGGCCACAGGATTTAATATCTCTAAGAGATGTGGAATACCAGTTAATTGCAGGAGACTTGACCGGACGAAAATTGGAAATACGGAATTAACCCTGTGGCTATACCCAGGCACTTCTGCTGTGCCACAGAGCGTGAAGCTGGGTGAAGCACAGAGCGTCGAGGGAGGTTTAGGCTGGATTTTAGGAAAAGGTTCTTCCCCCAGAGGGTGCTGGGCACTGCCCAGGCTCCCCAGGGAATGGGCGCGGCCCCGAGGCTGCCAGAGCTCCAGGAGTGTTTGGACATTGCTTCCAGGGATGCACAGGGTGGGATTGTTGGGGTGTCTGTGCAGGGCCAGGAGCTGGACTGGACGATCCTTGTGGGTCAGGATATTCCAACTGAGGATATTCCATGATTCCATGGGCACCAACTGCCCAAAACCAGGGGTGTGCAAAGACGGCAGAGGGATCTCTGTTGCCTCTGGATTTGTGCAAGCAGCAGAGCAAGATAGCAAATAAGAGGATGGTTGGGAAAGGAAGCCTTCAGGATTGGAACTACTGTCCCTTGTTCGAATTCCCCTCGTGCTGTGCAAATAGTGCAGATATCCCTGGTTTATTCTGCTTCCAGACCATTGCAGTGTGGCAACAGCAGGAGTTATTGCTGAGCTTACGACACATTTACTACTGTAAACTCAGGGCTTTCACTTTGATAACTGCTGTGATAGAGCAACAAATCTGGAGATAAACCTTTACAACCCACTGTGTATCAAACCTCTGTCAATCTTTGCCTCTTGGTTACGCTCCGAGGGCACAGAGCAATCCAAAGGTCGGATTTGTGCCGAGTTCCGTGTCCAATCAGTGCAGCGGACTCAAGGCAGGGGGCTGATCATTAACTGGACGTTAATGATGTAGTGATTGCTGGGTCAGTCCCATTCATGGCTCTCATTCAGCCTCTCAGCCCCACAGGCTGTTGGTCACTCCTCCCTCCTGGTGTCAATCCAAACATTCAACTTCATTCACTGAAAACCTTCCCTGAGCACAGGTGATAAACCCAGTATTTACCCACGGTTAAAAATTACCCCCAATTTCTGCCTGTTAAAAATTAAAAACCCACCTGAGTTAAAATTCAAGTGGGAAGCACCCTGCGATTCATTCCTCGCCCCCAGCCGCAGTTTCGCCGCTGTTTAAAACTGCGCTGGCAGCTCCAGGGAAATGGTTTCTCCAAAGCCAGGATTTCTTTCTTTTGCCTCTTGGGCTGTGTTTTTCCTGCTGCTGTGGACCTCTGGTGAAGGTGGGAAGCTCTTAGTCATACCCATCGATGGCAGCCACTGGCTCAGCATGCGCCCGGTCGTGGAGAAGCTCAGGGGCAAGGGACACGAAATTGTGGTGCTTGCGCCGGAGACAAACTTGAGGATCCATTCATCCCCACTTTACACCTTGAAAACCTACTCCGTGTCCTACACCAGGGAGTTTGTGGAGGCAGCGTTTAAGCAGATGGGCAACAGGAGTTTTACACCTCAGCCTTTCTCGGAAAAACTCTCCAAAATAGCCAGTTTTACAAACATGTTCTTGGATTCCTGCAAACGTCTCCTGTCCGACAAAGGGCTGATCCAATACCTCGAGGGAAGCAAATTCGATGCCGTCTTTATGGATCCCTTCTTCCCGTGCGGGCAGATCTTGGCGGAACATCTGTCCCTGCCCTCCGTGTACTTCCTGCGGGGGCTGCCGTGCAGCCTGGATTTCCAGGCCACGCTGTGTCCCAGCCCTCCTTCCTACGTCCCGCGGTTCTTCACGCGCTCCACGGACCGCATGTCCTTCCTGCAGCGCCTGGGCAACCTCCTGGCCACCCTGGGCAGCTCCCTGGCCTGCTCCATCCTTTATTCCCCCTACGACCCCTTGATCCGGGAGTTCCTGCGGCGGGAGGCGACGGTGCGCGAGCTGTTCAGCCACGCCGCCGTTTGGCTCATGAAATACGACTTTGTCTTTGAGTACCCCAGGCCCCTAATGCCCAACATGGTCTTGGTCGGAGGCATAGGCTGCACTCGGGAAAACAAATTATCCCAGGTTAGTTCCCGTTTTTTCCCCTGCCCCGAGTTTAGCTGCGGGTGCGCTTTGCGCTCTCTCCAGGAGATGGAGCTCCCCGGCTGGAATAAGTAATTCCAGGTGAAGGTGGCTGGGAATGCATTTTGCACCTCTGCATGCATCCCTTGAGCAATGAAGGAAAAGTTACTTTGTGAGGCACCTCTGCATTCCCAGTCAAACTTGCACAAAAAAAAAAAAAAAAAGGGAGGCTTTTTCTTTTCCCATTTTTCCTGTCTCTTTCCATTCCTTTTTCCTGTCTACAGCTTCCGTAAGAGGGGCAGTGGAGGGACAGCTCCCATCTCTGCTCTCTGTGAGCAGGGCCAGGACCCAGGTGATGCCTTTTCCTGGTCTTAAAAAATTGAAAGCCAGGCACGGTTAAGGGGTAAGGGGTTTTTACCTCGGTGTTTTAATAAGGCCGTTCGCCAAGGCGGAACGCGTCGGAACGCACCCGTGGGGCAAATCGTGTGTACAATTTACTGACCTTACAAATTAGCATATCTAACAAGGGGGACCCAATGAGAAGCTTGGGCAAATGGCGTGACATCCTCCCCATCCGTGGAATTCCCCTCTGGATGGGCCAAATTTCCAGTTTACAGGATATGTTCTAGAAGGGACTTTGGTTCCCAGATAACAGTGGGTTTTCCGGCCTCCCGCTACGAGGCTTTTAGGATGTTTGGTCTCCCGGCTTAACAGAACATCAGGACTGTGCTAAGTTATCAGACTGGAAGAATTACAAGTATGCACGCTAAGAATACTGTGGATACCCAAAAGCTGTATAAAAGGTATCGTATGGAAAAGGCAAAAAACCATCTTGGCATCACAGGGAACGGCTGGAGCTGTGTCAGGGCAGGGCCAGGGTGGATATCAGGAAAAGGTTCTTCCCCCAGAGGGTGCTGGGCACTGCCCAGGCTCCCCAGGGAATGGGCACGGCCCCGAGGCTGCCACAGCTCCAGGAGCATTTGGGCAACCCTCCCAGGGATGCACAGAGTGGGATTGTTGGGGTGTCTGTGCAGGGCCAGGAGCTGGATCAATGATCCTTGTGGGTCCCTTCCAACTGAGGATATTCCATGAATTTCCGACAGATGAGGCAGGCCCAAATGAAATCCCCGCCGCCAGTGAAGCTGCACATCTGCCACCTTCCTGTAAAATACTCTGCACTGTAACTATATTTTGCTTCAGCTGTGCCCGACTTCCTCAGTATGGGATATCTCCTGCTTTCCATGAAGAAATCCTCCTAATTCTCTTATTTCCCCATGAGTGTCCACTGCAGATATTTCCTATAGGTATGAGCAGGTGCAGATTAAAACCACTACTCAAATAACCTGCATATCCCCAAAGCAGGGCTGCAAAATGTTTCCTCATAGTAGGAAAACTTCTGGGCAGGAAGTTGGACCTTGGAACTCAAAAACATATAAAATACAAAGTAAAACTGATGTCCCACAGAACATAAATAGGATTAACTATGCCTCTAGACAGCCACAAAAACATGGAAAAGAGCATAAACTGACAGAGTCAGTTTCTGTTGTCCCTGCCTGTGGCAGGGGGGTTGGAATGAGAGGATCTTTAAAGTCCCTTCCAACCCAAGGCATTCCGTGGTTCTCTGGTTATCCCCTCAGATCCCAGAGATAACATGGCAATTGCCAGACTTACAGGAACATTTAATTCATTGTATTCCACTTATTTAACTCTGATGCCTGCAACAATTTCCTCCAGTTTTGCCTTTCCTTCCTTGGCTCGACCAAACATTTTTCTATTTCAAAGAATTTTTGCTCCAGCCTTGGGCTGTTTTTTCTGCTTCATTGGAATCCTTTTGTTCCCGGATTCCAGTGCTAGATCTCCTTCTATTATTTAAATCACTCAAACAAAATAGAGACAGAACTGGCAGCAGTTCAATGTTATCACACCCAAAGCAGATACAATAAATCCAGATATTAGAAACTTGAGTTACCTGCTGTCAGAACCCTTTTCCAGGATTTTAATTCTCTCTTGTAGCTGCGTGGCCTGAAAAGAAGAACATCAGCTCTGAATCCAGGCTTGGGTTAAATGTGCCCATTTTTCCTTCCCCAGGACCTCATTTTCCTGTAGGATCATAGAACAGGTTGGGCTGAGAGGGATCTCAAAGCCCATCTGATTCCACCCTCTACCATGGGCAGGGACACCTTCCACTATCCCAGGGGGCTCCAGCCTGGCCTTGGGCACTTCCAGGGATCCAGGGGCAGCCACAGCCTCTCTGGGCACCCTGTGCCAGGGCCTCCCCACCTCACAGGGAAGAATTTCTTCCTGATATCTAACACGAATTTCCCCTCTTTTGTTTTGAACCCATTCCTCCCTGTCCCATCACCCCAGTTCCTCATGAAGTGTCCTTCTCCAGCTTCCTTCTGGGCCTCTTCAGGCACTGGAAGGGGGCTCTGAGGCCTCCACACCACCTTCTCTGCTCCAGGCTGGACAGCCCCAATGTCCCAGCCTGTCCCCATAGGGGAGGAGCTCCTGTCTCCTTGTCAACTCCATGGTTCTCCTCCGGACTTGCTCCAGCAGCTCCATGTCCTCCTCACACCGATGAGCCCAGAGCTGGATGCGGGATTCCAGGCGTGGTCTCACGAGAGGGGGAGAATCCCCTCCCTGGACCTGCTGGCTGTGCTGCTTTGGATGCGGACCTGTCCGTTTCGCCAAACTCATTGTGCTGATCCGAATTTTGTTGCGCTCACTGCTTTGTTTTGCTGCCTTTCCAGAGAGTTTCGTGGGAGCGCGGTGGCAGTTCCAGGCTCTGACGAGAGAAAGGGCTTTGACTGAAGGCTTGCTTTCCTTTGGCAGGAGTTCGAAGCCATTGTGAACGCCTCCGGAGAGCACGGCATCGTCGTCTTCTCGCTGGGCTCCATGGTCTCCGAGATCCCCATGAAGAAAGCTACGGAAATCGTGGAGGCTTTGGGAACGATCCCTCAGACGGTACCAGCTCCCTCTTCCCCTTCCAGCAGAGCAGCTCCGCGCTGTCCTCGCTCCTCCCTCCCTTCTCCTGCTGGGATCTGACGCGGGCTCTGCTTCCCTCTTGCCAGGTCCTGTGGCGCTACACGGGCAAGGTCCCCCCCAACCTGCCCAAGAACGTGAAGCTCGTCAAGTGGCTGCCTCAGAACGACCTCCTGGGTAGGTCTGGCACGCCTGGGTAGGTCTGGCACGCCTGGGTAGGTCCGGCACTCCTGGGTAGGTCTGGCACGCCTGGGCTGGCACCAGGGTGGTGCTGGCACGCCGGGGCTGCTGTCGTGAGGCCCCAAGGGCGTCAGCTGCGGGTCAGGTGGGAGTTACCATCCCCTGACCCCTCGCTGTGGGGCACAGACCTTCCTTGCAGCCCTTGCTGTTGCAGCCGGGGCTTGTCCTTCAGGAGCTTTGCTGGGAATTGCTGAATTATGAAACAACTCCCTCTGGAAAGGTTTTCCAACACCCCAGTACTAGTCAAAAATGGGAGTCTTTGTGTCTGACTGAGCAGTCTCAACACCCAGCTGTGTTTTTGTCCTGTCTTTCTGAAATGAAACTTCATGGTCCCCGAGGGAGCACTTCCAGACAGGTCTTTGGGCTTTTAAAGTGGTGGAATTATTCGTGATGTTGCCCAGAGAGAATCTGTCGGTAACAGAACAGGTTCAGCTGCGAGAGACAGCTTCACTACCATGGCAGAGATGGTAAAACAGTAAACTATGGTAACATCCTCTTTAACCTCTCCTGGCTCTCCTGGTTTAATCCTAAAATCCTTGGAGGATTACCCAAAACCAAGACGGAGGTCTACAACCTTCCAATCCCTAAGTCTGGCCATGAGGGATGATGTCCACAACAGCCCCGAACCCTTGATTCACCCCAACCACGGCCCTTTTTTGTGCAAGTTGTTCCCCCAGGGGCGCGTTGCTGGGAGTCAGTAATTCCAGGAGCTAAGCCAGCCTGTGCTTCCCTCCACAGCCCACCCCAAGACTCGTGCCTTCATCACCCACGGAGGCTCCCATGGTATTTATGAGGGCATTTGCAACGCGGTGCCCATGGTGCTGATGCCTCTCTTCGGGGACCAGATGGACAACGCCAAGCGAGTGGAGTCCCGGGGAGCGGGGCTGACCCTGAACATCCTGGAGATGACTTCCGACGACATTTCCACCGCCCTGAAAGCAGTGATCGAAGACAAAAAGTCAGTACCAGAGGCACAGCCTTCCCCCTCCTTACCGTGTAGCCCCAGCACGTTCCCTTGCAGCTTAACGCGGTGTTTTCCTGTTCCTAAACAGCTTCTTTTATCCAAAGTATGGATTTGATAGCAGCTTCTTCCACGGAGAAGCTGATGCTCGCCCTGGGTTAACTTTAGGGGACAAGAAGTGGCTGAGAAGGGAGAATGCAGGGATCAGAGGAGATGGGCTACGAATGCAGGGAACGAAATCAAGCTGCCAAAAAAATGCGTCGCCTTCTTAAAGCCAAGGCAGCGACGCACAGGGCTTTGACACAAGTAGCAAACAGCTTTTGTTCCCAAACCCGTGGTGGCACAGGTCAGTGGGGAGCCTGGAAAGGTCGAGTGGTTTTCTTTGCACCTCTTGCCCAGAGGTGCTGCCTGCACAGCAGCAGGGGGAGGGAGGCAAGTGGCAGTGGCTGGGTACAGTCCAGAGGCTGTGCTCCCATCGAGGATGCCAAGGAATTAAGGAACCCCACCACATTCCTGAGAAACAGCAGCTTATTGACACTGTTTCCCAACCAATTTTTATGGCAATAATAGCAATAATACTACTACTAACAACGACAATGATAATGCAGCTGGAAAAGCTGGCCAGCTTTTTACCCCTTTCAGCCAGAGATCTTCACCCCAGAGATTTTGCTGAGAGCTCAAACTAAGCTTTCCCTCCTTTTTTTTTTTATTTTTTGGTCACTGGAAACAGCACTTCCTGGGCCTGTAGCTTTGCCATTATCCTTCTCGAGGGGCTCGGTTGCACAAGAGGCCAGAGCAGCTGCGGCTGCCGCATCCCTACAAGTGTCCTGGATGGGGTTTGGAGCAACCTGGCCTGGTGGAAGGTGTCCCTGCCCGTGAGGGACAAGCTTTAAGGTCCTTCCAACCCACCCCACCCTGTGATACTGGTGCTTTGGAGTGGCTACCTAGAACAGAGGCTAGACAAGATTAAGAGAATAAAGAGGGTATTGAGAAAAAGCTGGATGTTTTTCTGGTCCAAGGGTTTTCCAGAAGCCTTTCTTGTCCTGTCTGGGGTGCCAGAAAACTGATGCCTTGGAGTGGCTCCCTAGAACAGAGGCTAGACCAGACTAAGAGAATGAAGTGGGTATTTAGGAAAGGTCTTCAACAGGTGCACCTTGGGCAGGCAGAAGCCTCCAAGGGGCTACACCCAAGACGGACAATGGTCACGAGATTTTCAGACAATTATGAGTTTGGTCCAGTTGTATATCAGGGGTTAATCCTCCCATTACAGCTTCAGCTAATGAAGTCATACACCCCTGGTTTGCTCCCCCACCAATTTCCTTTTGTTTATACTTTTCAGGGCCTGAGGATGTGGGGTGACCTCGAGTTACAGGCCTAGAGGGATTGTTTTGTCTGGGTAAAACGGGAGAACAGCAGCTGACAAGCTACAGAGTTTTAGAGTTATACCCTAAAGCAGCACAAGATTTAACAATAATAAAAGCTAAACCCGTAAGGCATCAATTCCACATGTGAAACCCCCCCCTCCAAACGCCTTCTCTCTCTCGGCAGGTACAAGGAGAACATCCAGCGCCTCTCGGAGCTGCACCTGGACAGACCCATCCACCCTCTGGACCTGGCCGTGCACTGGGTGGAGTTCGTGATGAGGCACAAGGGGGCCCCTCACCTGCGCCCCGCCGCCCACGACCTCAACTGGGTGCAGTACCACTCGCTGGACGTCATCGCCTTCCTGGCGGCCGTGGTGCTCCTCGCCCTCTTCATCTCCTACAAGTGCTGCCTCTGCTGCTGCCGCAGGTGCTTCTGCAAGAAGGGCAGGACGAGGAAGGCCACCAAAGCCAAGTCCCACTAGCGCCCGGGGCCGGTGGCAGGTGGCAAAGCTCCTGCTCCAGTTTCACTGCAATGAAAAAAGCTGTGTGATTTTCAGTCGGGGAATGGTAGGGATCCTTTGAAATAGCACCACGAGAAGGGTTGTTCCATTGGTGATAATTCTGGCCTTTTAATTAAGAGTGGGTTGTTAAAAATGCCTTGGGTAGGAGTGCTGCAGTCGCTTGGGAAGGTCTGAGTGCGAAATCCAAGGCTCCTGGCTTCCCCCTCTCAGTGTGCAGAGACTTTTTCTTTTAACCTCTACCTGCAGCAGTGATGCTTAAGGATTTTGGATCACTTTAGGAGAACCATCTGGTCAGATTTCTGTTTGAAATCTCTGTGCGGCTGCTGTTTTAGGAGAGGTAAATGTTGTGCACTCACAGTTCCTGTCATGCAAACCAAGCTCGATGCACATCTTTGTGTGTGTTTACAAGACAAAACGGAGGTTTCTGGCAGGGAAGCTGCTGGAAAACCTCTGGTATTTCCCCCAAATTCCCCATCAGGCAGATGTGCTGTACCTGGAGCTCACCTGCTGGTGAGAAGATCTTTGTAAGCATTGCTTATAAACCCCAACAACTGATTTGCTCTTTTTAAGTGATGCTCAGGGAAAGACCCCAAACCCCAGCCCTATAAATAAACCCCAGATACTAAAAATAAAGGCTGCTGTGCTTTCTGTCTTGAGAGATAAGGGCGGGATGCTTGTTTGTTCATGGAGAAAGAGCTGGAGAAGGGACAGATTCAATCCCCCACGGTGTAAAAGCCACCTTGATACACAAATCCCCTTCATTCCTGCCCCGCTGCCTGGTGACCTGGTCCTTGCTGAGAGGTGACATCCCGAGGCTGCCACAGCTCCCAGTGAATATTCCAGGCTCGGAACTGGGGTATCCCAGCACGTCAGGGCAGCACGGGTGTCCTGCTGAGTACCTGCTGCTGCTCTTTTCTCTGGCTGCTTGGAAAAGCAGGAATTTCAGAGGAAGCTGGGTGAAGTTCAAGGCAGTCTCTGTCCTCAGCCTGTCCCCACTGCGGCGCCCAAATCTCCTGGACACCCACGCCCCCCTCCACAGCCTGTCCAGCACTTTTCTCCCCCTCCTTCTGCCCACCAGGAGCAGAAGGAAAGCTTTCTTTGGGGTGTGCAGACTCCCCGTGGTGTGTGAGGGCTGACCTGCTTGGAAAACGCAGCTCCTGCAGCTCCGCGCGTTCCTGCGGTGACAGCTCTGGCAGTCCCCGAGGTGCTGGTGACAGCAGTGCAGCTGGAAAGGAGACCCTGCCAGACCTCTCAGTGCTGTCACAGCACAGCCACGGTGGCTTCAGTCCTCTCTGAGCGTCCCTAGCTCCCAGCAGTGTCCAATGCCAAAAAAAAACAACCTACTTCAAAGTGTCCTTGAGGAGAAGTTGTCCGAGTGCCCTGCTGCAAACTGGCTCTGCATCAACCCAGGGGCTTTCTCTGCGTGGGCAAGGGGAAAACTCTTTGATTTCAGATCAGAGCAGCACAATCAGGAATAAAATACAAAAACATCCCAGCTGCAGCTCAAACCCCCTTGTGCAGGGAAACTCAAACTGAAAGGAAGGAAGGATCAAAATGCCCATCCCACGTATTACTTAATTTCAGGAATATTTTTAACACAGCCAAAGGGAAACACCAGCAGAATCCAGGTATCCTCCTCTTCCTCCCTCTCACGGCTTTATCCTGCTCCTTCTTTTCCCTTGGAGAAGGGATGTGGCCAAGCATCCCTGTGCCCAGCAGAGGACACTCTGGGATCACCCACAGGCAGGAGCAGAGGTGCAGAGGAAGGAGCTGGATCATCACCCACACCTTCCCGGGGAAGGGTTAATCAGGGCACGATGTCCCCTCTTATTTCCCCTTCATTGGGGGCCAAAAAACCAGGGCAGAGCCGCCAGCCCAGCTTCCCTTGCTGGGAGACGGAGGAATCCACAGCCACAGCCCAGTTCAAAGCACCAGAGCTGAGATTGGGGCACTTCCCAAAAGGGGAAACTGAGGCAGGGCCAAGCATTGCTCCTCTCCCCGAGCTCCCCAGAGCCCCAGGCACCGCAGGCTGAGCTTTTCCAGCAAATCCTTCAAATCTCTGGGAAAAGGCAGCAGCCAAAACGCCCTCACTGCCCTTGGAGAACGGGGGTACAAACACCTCCCACCTCAGCAGCTTCTCCCCCAGAGCTGCTGATTTCTGCTCCCACCCGGGCACCTTCTGAGTGTTCATCTTATTTTTCCCTGGATTTTAACATCCAGTAAGTCTGGGAAAGTGACGGGGCTGCTTCCCAGCTCTTCTGGACTGCTCAGACCCATCCCAGCTGCAAAATATGGCCACGGGGCTGTGGTTTTGGGATGGGGTGTCCTGGGGGACGCGGCAGCCCTGGCTCCAGGGGGAGGATGCAGCCAGCATCTCTCCCTGCTTCCCACCAGCCAGAGCACGGGAAATGACAGGAATTGCTGGCATTTTTCTGCAGCCACAGGGTTTTTCTCAGCCTCAGCCCAGCCCTCAAGGGCAACAGCGAGGTTTTTCCGCTGCTGTGGCAGCTCCGAGTGGATCTCAGGCTCCTCCACCTCCCTGGCGTGGGGGTCCACAGAGACTCCTGGCTCACAGGGACACACCAGGGTCCTGTCCAGCCTGGCCTTGGACACTTCTAGGGATCCAGGGGCAGCCCCAGCTTCCCTGGGCAACCTCACCACCCTCACAGGGAAGAATTTCTTCCTAATATTCCATCTAAACTTATTCTCTGCCCACTGAAAGCCATTTTCCCTGAGAAAGATGTCCCTACAAATAAATACCCGGCTTACCCACAGGCACAGGAACACTCCCTCTTCCTTACCTGGGCAGGGCTCCACCCACAGGTGGGTCCCTTGCCCTGGATGCTCTCACTTGGATGCTCACACTCAGACCTGCAATTAATCAATTCATTCGTTTATTTGGTAATAATCTTTTGTAAAAAGCAAATACTTACTGCTGCTTTTACCCAGTCACGACTCCAGTTTGGGGAGCTTTTCCAGGAGCTCGTTTGCCACGGTGGGAAATCATGGGAGGATGAGGAGCACATCCCACTTCTCTGAGGAGTGTGGATGAGGGAAACCGATCTGCCAGGGGCAGCTCCAGCCTCGTTTAACAAAAACCACCCAAACTCACCCCAAACCCACGTGCATCCACAAAAAAAAGCGGCTTTGGGATTGCAGCTGTGATGGTCCAGCTTGGGGAGCAGTGCAGGGATAACAACCATGGGAAATGGTGCAGAACGTGCCTTGGCCCCTGCATCATCCCCCAGATCATTCCTGCAGCATTCCAGAGGGTTTGGAACAGGAGATGTCCAGTTTGGATGCCAGGCCCTGCCTGAGGGTGACAGGGAGCTGGCACCAGCAAGCCCAGGCAATTTTAGCTGGAGCAGCCACAGAGGCCTTGGATTAATTATCACCTGCAGAGGTGTTTTGGGGAGTTATTTTTAGGTGAGCGGGATGAAACCTGGGGAAAAGGGATTGCCAAAATGTCTGACACAAAGGGCTGGACAGACTCTCCCTCCGTGGGAGGGAGCACCAGTTCCCTTTCTTTTAAGGAAGGATGGAAAGTCTCCTGTGCCAGGATTGCTTAGGACGATAAAAGCGAGTCATCCAGCAAACCCCAAATCCCCCCAGCCAGACCCCGCCTGGATAAAAGGAGCAAATTCCATCCCAGGAATGCTACCAGCCTGNCACTCCCAACAGCCTGACATCGAGCGAGGCTGTTAAACACTGAAAACATGACACCCTTCTCCCCCCCAGCCAGAGCCCTCTTCCTTTCCACTCGGACATCAGGGTCCTTCCCACGCAAATCCAGCCACCAGCCACCCCTTCAGAAAAAACACACCTTTACATCCTTATTTCCCCCCCTCCCCCCCCCTTCTNGTGCCTTGGCCCCTGCATCATCCCCCAGATCATTCCTGCAGCATTCCAGAGGGTTTGGCACGGAAGATGTCCAGCTTGGACCCCAGGCCCTGCCTGAGGGTGACAGGGAGCTGGCAGCAGCAAGCCCAGGCAATTTTAGCTGGAGCAGCCACAGAGGCCTTGGATTAATTATCACCTGCAGAGGTGTTTTGGGGAGTTATTTTTAGGTGAGCGGGATGAAACCTGGGGAAAAGGGATTGCCAAAATGTCTGACACAAAGGGCTGGACAGACTCTCCCTCCGTGGGAGGGAGCACCAGTTCCCTTTCTTTTAAGGAAGGATGGAAAGTCTCCTGTGCCAGGATTGCTTAGGACGATAAAAGCGAGTCATCCAGCAAACCCCAAATCCCCCCAGCCAGACCCCGCCTGGATAAAAGGAGCAAATTCCATCCCAGGAATGCTACCAGCCTGGATTATCGTAGGGAAGGGGGAGACGTGGTCCCTGCTTCACTGGGGCAGATCCAAGCATCCCTCTGTGGCTCAGTCCCAGCGGCTCGATTTGCGCTGGACGATGCCACGGAGCTGGCAGCTGCAATTAATGTTCAACCAGGGGCATGAAAGCAGGGCAAGAACCCACAGTCCCATTCCAGAGGCTGCTGAAGGGGTGCTGGGGCCGTCCTTGGGGGGCTGGGTTGGCCCCAAGCCCTTGGAGATGGTTTCAGCAGAGCAGGAGGGAGGCGGCCAGGTGATTCAGGGCTGGGGTGACTCAGGGAGGGGCAGGGGGAGGAAGGGGAAACCACAACCAGCGTCACTCCCAACAGCCCGACATCGAGCAAGGCTGTTAAACGCTGAAAACATGACACCCTCCTCCCCCCCAGCCAGAGCC
>VZTG01006868.1:88134-119975 GCA_013397845.1 Melanocharis versteri | reverse complement strand
CATCCTTCTTTCCCCCCCTCCCCACCCATTATAATAAAATAAAATCTAAAAAAAAGCCCGAAGGTGCCATTTGTTACTCAGAAGCCCCTGAATTCCAGCAATGGATTAAACCCGCTGAGCTGCGAAGTGGGGAGCTCCGGGGGGATGCTTTGGGTAAAGCCTGTTGTCAAAAAAAAAAAGGGCTTTTGAAAGGAGGCTTGAGCGGGTCCTGCTGTGAACATGGAATGGGAGTTGCATTTCCCGGGATGATCGTCCTCTCCCTTAATTTCCAGCCATTGAAGCCCTTTTTTTGCGAGGAACCAGGCCTGATTAAGTCACCTCGGGCTAGTAAGACTAAAAAAATTAAGGATCTAGCAAACAAAGAAACCCAAATGTGGAACAGGACCGCTGAGCCAGGTGTGTTTGGAATGCCAGGATTCCAAGTGACCCTCGCTGAAGGAGTTCCTACCATGGTTTTCCACAAACCAAACCATCAGCCCTCCACCTGGCACGGGAATGTGGCCCCCAGAGGAGGCTGGATGCCTGGAGGCCCCCTGGGAAGGGGGGGTTTGCTGGCAAAAGAAACCCGAGGAAGACTTGGGAGCAACCCTGCTCCTCTAAACACTCACAACCAGCTCCTCACGTCATGTCCTGATAACCCACAAGAGGTTTTTAACGGAGAGCTGGGGAGGAGACAAATCCACTGATTTCCAGCGGGGATTCCTAGGGATGAAAACAAACGCCTGGAGACCTCCAGGGCCTTTCATCCCAGGCTCCAGATTTCCCTGCAAACCACGCTTTGTGTGCAGACCCAGGGGTGACTTTCCTCTCCCTTCCCCTCCTGACACCTCTCCCTCAGGCTTTTGGTGCTGGATGAGCCCAGGGAAGATGATCCCTCGCTTGTGATGGCTGAAACAGAGGAGAAAATGCTGTGGGGATGCATTTGTGAGGTGAGCTGTGCTGAAGAGCTTTGCTCCCTGAGGAATAAAAAGCCAAATCCTTTCTTTCCTTGAAGCTGGAATCCTCCAGGGAGCCAGGAAGCAGGGAAGCAGCCAAGGGGGAGCTCCCCAAATTATCTGCCTGGTGTCCCTATTTCCCAGAGCAGGGAAAGGAGGCACGAGGCAGGGTATCCATGGTGGGGCATCACCTGTATCCATCCCACAGAGCTGAGAGCCCCAGCAGAAACCAAACTTCTCCGCAAATAATTCAGGAAAAATCCAGAGAAAGCCCCAAAACGCACCCTAAAACAAAGCATCCCTTCCCTGGCTTGGCATCTGAGCTCCACTGGGATTGGGAGCACCACAACAGCCTTGGCTGAGCACGAGGGTGTTTCCTCCAGCCAGAAAACAACCAGGAAAACTCCCCCGGGCCAAAACAAATCCTGCAACCCCACCTCGCCCCACGTCAGGAAGTTCCTTACCCAGAGCTCGAGCACAAGCAGCAGTCTGGGAGGTGAGATGGCTTCCAGCCACTTTTCCTTGGAGAAAATGGGATTGAGGAGCACTGGCTCTGGGTGCTGGCACAGTGGAAACCCCACTGAATTAATCCCACTCTGCTTTGGGATGAAGAGACAACAGCAGATGACATCTAACCGGGAGCGCTGGAGAGCAACAGCTTTAATTGGAATCTTTTTTTCCCCAAAAACTCCTTTTTCTTTAAAAAAAAGGACCATTAACAATAAGAACAAAAAAACCAGTTACTGCACGAGGGTGGCAACGCAAAGCCCAGGCAGATTTTTAGGAGGAGGCCTCCACGTTTAGCTCATCTGGGGGACACATTCCCAGTCCCAGCACGGGAGGAAGGACTGGATTGCAGACTGAAAACGGGGAGAAATTAATGCAGCCTCACCCCATGGACCCCAAAATGTGCTGGCCGTGGTCCCAGGGGCCCGGGGAGGGCACAGGGTGGTGAGGAGCTGAGCCCAGGGTGCCTGAGGCAGACAGAAAAACCAAGGGGGGGTAAAAAAAAACCAAACTGGGATTATTCATGGATCATGGGAGGCTCAACCTCCTGCCCTCAGCTGCTGCTGCCACTCTCCCAGCACAGCCTGCCAGGAGAAAGGGGGGAAAGCTCAGATTTGGGGGAAAGCCCAGATTCGGGTAAAACCCCAGATCTGGGGGAAAACCGCAGGGGAAAAGCATCCTGCTGGCTGCACCTGGAGGAGGTCACGCTCCCTGCAGCAGGGATTTTAGCTCCTGCATGGAACAGTGGGAGCCTCGGGGAGAGGGGAAGGGGCTGAGCTGCTGGCAGAGCCTCTGTGCTGTGGGCAGCTGCACAGGAAACCCTTAAAGCCCCTAAGGAGAAACTGAAGGTGCTGTTGTGGGGTCCATGGAGAGTGATCGCCTCTGGGAAGAGGAAAATACACCCTTCCCTCCACCACGTGCCTTTCCTACTCTTTTCCTTCCATTATTTTTTAGATTAACCTGAAAAGAAAAAAAATCGCCCTTTATGAACTTTCACACATCCTCTGGTAGCAGCTTTTCACTAAAAAGAGCCTTTGCACTTAAAATAATCTTTCTGTGCAAAAATATTTCCCTCCCAGGTGAAATATCTGAAAGCTGGGGAACAGAAGGAGGAAAGGAAGTTGTTCAGAAAAACTCAGATTTAAAAGGAACAGGGGAAAAAAAAATACGGGCGCTGGGTGCCACAAATATTGAGCTTGTTGGCACCAGGTTAATAACAAAGATTATTTACAAATTAAAGTGGATTTGAGGAGCCTTGAAGAATTAGAAATCAATAGCAAGGAGCAGCTGGAACATCCCCAGCAAGCTCAGATTTCAAATTAGGAGAAAGATTCTTTCTTTTCTCTTCTTTTTTTTTGGCCTGTAGAGGGATTATCTGGATTGCAACAACTCCCTTCCCTTTTTCTGGCCTCTTCCCCAGAGCAGGAGCACCTAGGGAATTTGATTGCCTCTCACCATCCTCCTGATCCATCTCCTGAGGTCTCTGGCAAGCCTCAAACCTCCGGCTTCTTCCAGAGGTGTCCTGCACCACATCCAGGTGGGAAGAAGTTCCTCCTGGTCAAAAAAACAGGAGCAGGCATCTCCCTGCCCACAAACAAGAAAATCCACGTCTGCAGAGACATGAAAATAACCCAAAAATCAACCGAAAGGCTGGCAGGGCCTGTGAATAAAATAATAATTTAAAAAAAAGGTCTTTTTTGGTGCAAGGTGCTGCTTGGGCTGAGCACATCCCGAATTTGGGGACATCCCAAGTTCTTACGGTGCTTTAGTCAGATCTGGTAGCCCAAAACCTGCCTGTGGTGGGGGGAAAGGGCCTTTACTGTGCTTCCTCTTCAAATACGTATTTACAGGACTCAGATTTGTCTCAAACCCCATCATTTAAAAGCAGTTTTTACAACCTAAAAACAGCCACAGCTTCCCCCCCCCAGCCCTCCCCAAAGCGGTTACAACTTTTACTGCTCGTTACAAAAATTAGACTTTTATTTGTAAATGCCTAAAAAACGCGATCTCTTTTGGGGTCCCTCCCCACCCCCTGCCCTCTGGAAAGTTCTTTTTTTTTTAAAGTAAGAAATAGTTTAAGTGGACGAAAAGCCATCCCCTTCCGGATGAGTTCCCATCAAGGTGGGATTATCTCCCGCTGATTTCCAGTCCTGGTGGAGAACTTTGCAAACTTTGGCCTCTTCAAAACCCGGGGAGAGCAACCTCCACTTCTTCTCTCGAAAGTCAACTGCTTAAAAAAGGGAGGGAGGCGAGGAGGGGAAAAAAAGCACAGGAGAAAAATTCCCCGCCAAGGAGAAGCCGACGAACGCGGGCTAGATGGCAAAATCCTCGTGGTCCTGGGGGCTGAAGGCGGCTGCCCGCAGCATGTCCAAGGAGTTGACGAGGATCAGGGTGCCCGTGAGGTGCTTCCAGCGCTTGGTGATGGGGTTCTTCATCTTGTCCAGCCCCGTGTGCAGCTCCTGGATGACGTCCCGGTAGCTGTCCCCCATCTGGCTGCTCCAGGTGAGCAGGAAGTCGTACGCCGGCTTCCACATGGCCTGCGGAGAGGGGAAGGCATCAGAGCTCAGCCAGCACCCCCAGAACAAGCACATTCCTGGGAAAACAGCCCCCCAGCACCCCCGGGATCCTCCAAGAGGAGCGTGCTCTGGAGGAAATTCCGGAGAAACGCGGAATCCTTTGGGTAGGAAAGGCCTTTAACACCACTGGGCCCACACTGATGGAAAAGCCTCTCGGACCATCGGGCCCAACCATTGACCCGCTGGGTTTGGCAGTGCTGGACTCAAAGCATCCTGAAGGTCTTTCCCAACCCAAAGAATTCTGAGGCCTGGGTCCCCGCGGGTCTTTCCCAACCCGAAGAATCCCGAGGCCTGCGGCCCCGCGGGGAGCCAGGAGCGCCCGCTCTCACCTCGCTGTCCACCGCGCCCGTCTTGTCGCGGTGCGGGGCCTCGTAGGCCTCCATCTGCTGCCTGGACACCTTGGCCAGCTTGTCGGCCAGCTCCCGCCAGCGCTGGGCCACCTCCACGGCCGTGGTCAGCAGCACGAAGTCCTGGATCAGCCGCACCACCAGCCCCTGGCAGTCCATCTTCAGCAGGGCCTGGGGGACGGCGGGGAAAAGCGAGCAGGGGGTCAGGGCCGCCGAGCTCCCTCCAGCAGCGTCCCAAAAAACCCTCCCGCCTCCCTTCCAGCGACAGCTGGGGGAATTAGGCCACCGGGCTGGGCAGGAGAGTAATCTTGTTAATTGAACAAAGAGCTCGACCCCTCTGGGATGGGGTTTGCAGCACGGGCTGGCCAAGGCAGCCTCATTTTCCAGGCCCCACCTTAAGCAGTTTAAAGCATCCCAGGGGCTGAGGACAACAGATGCTTTTAATCAAGAGAGCTAATCCAGACTCCATCCCAGAGCTGCAGGAACCCTCAGAGCAGGGGGCAAGGGACAACCGGGACATTTTGGGATGGGACCTGGACATCAGCCCTGTGAGGGGGTGGGACCCAGGTAAAGACTCCAACAGTACAAGTACTGCTCAGCTTGGGATGTTCTTCCCCTTCTCTTCCTGCATTATTTATTGTCCTAAAAGCCAAGATTTTCCGCAAATGGTTTTGAAGTGGAAAGAGCAACTGCATCAGTCAGGGTTTTCTAGGTAGGAACGAGTTAGCCAGGAAAAAAAGGACAGAGTAGGGTTAGCTCCTGCCCTAAAGTGTCAAATCACATTAAAATCCCCTCAGAGCGGGATGGAGCTGCAGTAGGGGAAAACCTCCAGGAAAGGAAGGGTTTAATGGCAGTGCTCAGCGTCAGAGGATGGGATCTGACTGCCAGGATCATCACCCCACTCCCCAGGGCTCCCCCAGCCTCTGCCAGAGCCTCTGGACCACAACAGTCCCAGCAGCAGCAACCCCAGGCCTTGGGCAAATCCCACCCTGAGCCTTGGGAAGGGGTTTGATGTTATTAAAAACGGAAATCAAGCAAACAGACCCCATCCCCTCCTCCACAGCAGCACGGGGATGGTTCTCCTGGAAATCACGGATAAGGTGGTTCCCCACATGGCCAGAATCCACCTTTCTGCCACCGTGGGTCCTGACACCCTCTCCCAACACAAGGGTCTGGGCAAATCCAGGTTTGGCTCCGGTGCACGGAAGGGTTAAATCCTCCCACCGGAGATTTCACGGGGACAGTTGGGGGAGGGAAGATGGGAACATCTGAAACCACTCCAGCGATTTGCAAAGCAAATGCACGTTGATTTTCCCCTTATCTGCTCCCAGCTTAAAGCTGAGCTGGGTTCTAATCACAGCTGCAGCCCAGCACGTGCCTGCTCCTCCAAAGTGCTGACACCGGCTTCCTGTGGGAGCCAGGGAGGCCATAAACCCCCTTGTTCAACAAGCAAGGAAAACCCATCGAAAAGAGCACTCGTTTGGTTTTTGCAAAAGACGTTAAGAAGCGTTTCGATCTCACGCACCTGTGCCAGAACCGCCTCCTCTCCTACAGCCCTGGGATCCACCACCCTCTCTGGATCCACCACCCTCTCTGGATCCACCATCCTCTCTGGATCCACCATCCTCTCTGGATCCACTATCCTCTCTGGATCCACCACCCTCTCCAGATTCACCATCCTCTCTGGATCCACCATCCTCTCTGGAACCACCACTCTCTCTGCAGGCGAGGGATCTGCAGGGTCCCACAGCCTGAACCTCCTCAAACCTGCCCTTCCAGGCTGCTGGATCCCAGCCCCGTGCAGAACTTGGCATTCAGGAGAGCAGGTTGAAGGAGCTGCTCCCACCTCCTGCCCGAGGTCAGAGTTGGCAGAAGAGGCTGCCCGGAGCCGGGAGTGCTGCAGGGGTTAAGAAGGATAGAGCTGCAGGAGATGGTTTCTCCTTCTCCTTTGCTGCAGGAGATGGATTCTCCCGCTCCTCCTGCTGCTCCAGGTGAACAACAGAACAGCAGCGAGGACGCCACCTCACCAAGAACTGCAAAATCACTCCAAACGACGACTCCGGAGCGCTGCGCGTTAACTCTGAAACCTACTGATGGCCTCAGCACAACCAGCTGTGCCCTGGCAGCTCTAACCGCACGGGCACAGGTGACAGGACATGGGGACAGCACCAGAGCCACGTGGGGACGGGGTGGAAAGCATCCCAGACGCCGAGGTGGCAGCCGGAGGGGGAATATTACTGGAAACGGCGACACACTGGGATTAGCTCAGCAGACTTAATCCGCCAGTGGGATTATGCTACAATTTTTTCCATCCTCCTCCCTCGCCCTGGACGAGTCTCCCGGGATAGCTGGATCCAGCCACTGCGTCTCCATCCCTCATCACCCAGGTGTGACCCGGGCTGTGCTTTGCCAGAGCCCTCCGAAATATTTACTATTTATTATTTATTCCCCTGGGAGCAGCTGGGAACCGGCTCTGCCAGCCCGGCGAAAAGCAAAGAGGCTGTTTGATATTCAAATCCCAGTTCAAAGCAGAAACACCTCAACTTAAAAGGCATCCAGGAGAGGCTGAATTTACATCCCAGCTTTGAAATGCAGAATCCCATTTCCTAATGAAGGCAGGCAGCATTGTAGAGGAAAACAGCTCCCCCCTGGGACTTCCTCAAACACGGGGGAATAAAGGCCCTGTGTCCCCTGGGAGACCATGAGACCCACGGGGTGAGAGGATGCTCGTGCACAGACTCCTGGCTCATCATCCTCTCTGGCTACAGGTTAGGTTTGGACCCAAAAAAGTTGGCTCTGTACAAGTGTTCCCCGAAATAACCCTTGTTCAGGCATCAAACATCTCTTTCTCTCATTTTTCGTCTGTCGCCACCTCCAAAATCATCTCACACGTTTAAAATACGCACTCTCAGCCTTAAATACTGATGTGTTTTCTTCTACCTCATGCAGCCATGCACTGCCTCCACGGGGTAATTCCCTTGGACATGATGCCCAGCTGGATCTCAGCGTGCTGAGGGTGTGAGGCCCTGGCACAGGGTGCCCAGAGAAGCTGTGGCTGCCCTGGATCCCTGGAAGTGTCCAGGCCAGGTTGGACGGGGCTTGGAGCAGCCTGGGACAGTGGAAGGTGTCCCTGCCCATGGCAGGGGTGGAATGGGATGAACTTTAAGGCCCCTCCCAACCCAAAGCCACGGACACCCTGAGCTGCAGGACTTTAGGACAGCTCCAGCCCCCCAGCTGCTCCCTGAGACCTGCACACACCAGGGACGAGCAAAAACTCTCGGCAGGAGACAGGCAGCACATGGATACCTGGATACCCGGGAGTCAGAGCAAACCAAACAATGGGAGGGGAAGAAAAATATCCCAACCTCGTCTCCTGTGTGACCTTTACTCCAAGTAGCCTGGAGAAGAACAAGCTCATCGTTTCCTCTGCACAGCTCCCTGCTGCTGTGCCAGGGGCCATTCCCAGCAGAGCCGTGTTTTTCCCAACAGCAGTGTCTGCTGGAAGGATGATAAATGAGAGTCTCTCTTAACAGCCAGAGAGAGAAATGCCGTGTCTCAGGGCAGGTCTAAGCCCACGGGCCAGGCACCAGGGGCAATGAAATCGCCTTGAATCCATGCCCAGCTTTTTTATCCAAACCATCCATGTGCTGCCTGGGCAGAGAGGAGGGAGGGAGAGCCTTCCCTCTCTGCTGAGTAACTCCTGAGCCACATCTCCCCGAGTTACCTTCACACTCCAATGCTAGTGCCTGATTAGAAAAATACTAATTAAAGGCAGATTACTGATTAACCAGTCATCATGACCAGGCTTTTCCTTGCTTGGCTGCTGGTGCACGACTCTGCCACTGGCGTTTTGTGTACTCGACACTGAACTCGGATAAACCTGCTTCCACTTCTCCCTTCCCAGTCCTTTTGAGGGGAGACAAGCAACTTTCAGACAAAACGGCCACCCTGGAGCTCAGTGCAGCTGGTTCTTCTTGCCAGAAAGCCAGTCCATTTGTTACAAATAAAATCAGATTTAAACACAATAAAATCCATTACTGCTCCACTGCCATCCCCTGAAACATCATTATTTTCTTCTTGCAACGGGCTCAATCTAATTTCTCCATAGGCTAAGGAGGATTTGACGGCAGCCAGGGGTTTGGAAGCAGCATCGTGTTCCACCAAGAAGGGAGCTCATCCTTTATCCCCAGGCTCAGCCTCACAGAGAGCAGGATTAGAGAAACAAGGAGAATAAAACCTGCCCTGGGACTCTGCTCTCCAGGCAGCCACAGAGGAGCAAGATGTTTTCCTGCAGCTTCCAGCCCTCCCCTCAGGGAGCTGCTGGCTCACCTTTCCCTTTGTCTCCCCAGAGAGGATTCTCCATGACCTACAGACTGTCTGGGATCCCTGAAAACAATGGGAATAGATAAAAGCAACACCTACGGGGTGTTGCAAACAGGTAAAGCGAACAGCACAAAGCTCCCGGAAATATCCAGCGAGAGCAGCACGGATTTCACCCCAACATCCACTGAGCCTGATGATTAAAGGAGCAAACCCTCCCTTGGGGGAAACGGGGGGATTTTCCAATCCTGGATGAGGAAAGGGGCACTGATGGCCAGGAGAACCCTGCAACAGAAGCAGCGTTGGTGGCACGACCTGAAAGCTGAAAGTCAAAGGTAAAACGTCGCCCCACAGCCCCAAAGTGGTGCCCGGGCACAGGGAACTCTGCGGACAACATTTCCATAAAAAACAGTGGATTCAGTACTCTTCACAACACCTTCTACTCAATCCTGCAATTTCCCCCTTCTCCCTAAAAGGAGTGTGGGAACTGAACTCCTCCATTCAGCTCCAGTCCCCTTTGCCATAATTTCATTCTGCCAAGCAAGGCCGCCGCTATTCCTTAATCCAATTGACATTTTAAACCACGCTGTTCTCCGTAACTCAGTTATCTGCTCCTGCGGGAGAGCAGGGAACGGGAGAGAGCTGCAAATCTCTTCCAGACATTTTGCCCTGTATTTTCTTTGGCTCACTTCCTGTGAAATGCTAGAAACGATCGTGGAGATGATATTTCGTAAGGGATTTACTTGCTAATGGCATCCTAGAAGTACTGGCAGGCAGCACTCTCCCAAACTCCTTTCAGGACAAAGAGCAAGCCATGCATTTCCATTTGCAATGTACAAAACATCCCAGCCCAGAGGTGCCCTTGGTTTAGCTGCAACTCATAAAAAAAGGCTCCCCACCCCTGGAAGTGTTCCAGGCCAGCTTGGACAGGGCTCGGAGCAACCTGGGATAGTGGAAGGTGTCCCTGCCCGTGGCAGGGGGTGGGACTGGATGAGCTTTGAGGTTTCTCTCAACCCAAGCCATTGTGTGATTCTGGAACTCCACGCACCTCAGCGTGTCCCTCGTTATTGCCATGATCCCACTAAACCAAGAGTTCACCCCGATCCCCCCGCAGAGCCGGGAATGAATCCCCCCTCCGCCAGGCCTCAGACTCACCGTCATCAGCTCCTTCTGGAAGGATTTCCTCTCCTTGTTCTCCACGCTGTTGCAGTCTTCCTTCAGCTTCTCCAGGACGGAGGCCACGCGCTCCGGCTCGCTGTCCAGCTCCGCCCGGCAGAAAAACGTCAGCGGCAAGTTCAGGTAGCCCAGGGCGTCGGCGAAGGAGCGCCAGCTGCTGAGGTTCTCCATCAGCAGAGTCCTCACCGAGGCGTAGATGTAGGTCAGGAACTTGCAGGGCCTCAGGATCTGCTCCAGCAGCAGGCTGGTGGTGAGATCCGGCCCGGAGAAGTAGCTGGGTTTGACCTTGCCGACCACCAGCACGTTTTTGGTGTGCACGAGGCCGACTTTCCCCTGGTAGTAGCCGATGTACCACTCCTTGGTCCACAGCTGGCCTTTCAACCTGATCTTCTCCTCACTGAGGAGGGCTATGACGTCTCCCTTCTTGTACTCCAGCAAATAGTGGTTCTTGCTCTGCCTCACCACCGTCTTCAGCAGCTTCCCGTACTTGAGGCTCAGCACCGGCCGGTCCTGAAAAACCGGATACTTGGCCGTGGCAGCCAGAGGGGAGAGGATGATCTTCCCCACCTCGTTCTTCTTGAGGAACCGCCTCTGCCCCGTGGGCTTGATGGCGCTTTTCGGAGGCGGCTGCGGCGTCTGGACGCAGAACTGGGTCAGGATGGCGTCCTGGTCGTCCTTGACTTGTATCCTCAGCGTGAAGTCCGAGAGCTCGTTGGGGTCGTGCGACGCGATCGGGAAGATGAGGCGGCTGACCTTGCCCAGCTTCATCTGGAAGCCCCGGACCACCTTGGCTTGCTCGCTGGCCTTCACCTCGTAGTTGGTCATGTTGGAGAACATGCAGAGCTTGAGGTCCTGGGGCCGGGACAGGGCAAACTGGTGCTTGCCCCAGAGCTGGAGGGCGACGGGAGCCGGGCCGTGGGACTGCCTGGTGACCTCGTTGACCAGCAGGGTCTTGGGCGCGCACTCGTGGCCGAACATGGCCACCACGGTCTTGAAGGAAGGGTGGATGTGCTTGGGGCCGTAGACGCCCACCGTGATCTTCTTGCTGATGTAATCCCACACGGTGTAAGGGTAGAGGATGTTCTGGCCCTGCGCCACGGCCGCGATGTACATGCAGGGCTCCAGGTTCTCCAGCTGCACCTGGATCGTGTCCCCGTAGGAATAGCTCAGCTGCATCGGCGTGTACGGCCCCTCCTTCATGTCGCTGCGCAGGCACTGCAGCCCCACCAGGCTCTTGCTCATGATGTCGTTCTTGACCTCCGCCGACACCTTCATCTCCAGGATGATGAAGGTCTTCACCTCCATGTTGCTGAGCTTGATCTGCAGGACGGGGCTGATGGTGCTGCACTTGTCGCTGTTCAGCTCCAGCGGCGGGTCCAGCATGGCCTTCATGGAGATCTGCTGCGTCTCCCCGGGGCACACGTGGCCCTCGGGCACGTGGATGCTGATGTTGGTGTCCGGCAGCTGGACGGCCCCGCCGGAGCTGTCCAGCTTGCACACGATGTTGGTCTCCACCGGTTGCGTCTGACCCCAGCCAGGACTTTGGCCGAGCAAATCCAAGTCGTGGCAAGACCGAGCCAGCTTCCTGTGGTTCAGCCACGCTGTCCTAAAATCTTCCCTGCTCTGGAACTGCTCAGGGGTGGGAGACTTCAAACCGCCGAAGAAACCCGACGACGCCGGCGCGTCCGACTTGGCCTGGAGGACGGACAGCTCGGACAAGCTGTAGGAGCGCTTACTTCGGAAGAAGGGGTTGTCCCTTCTCACGGGCTGTTCCACATCCAGCCTGTTTGTGGAGGGAAACTCATCAAAAAGGTTCCCCAGGCTGCTGTTGGCGGCCGAACCGGGAAGAGCCGACGGGGGAGCCCCCGTGTCGAAGAGCAACAAATCCACGGTGACGCTGGAGTCGGACTCTTTACCCGGGCCGGGCACCGCCTGCAAATTCCCGTTCAGGAACGGGTTGGTCTGCACTCCGTTCAGGAAGGGGTTGTTGTGGTAGGATTTGGCAGAGTTTCTCTTCGCATCAGTCCACTCCCCGAGCAGGTCCAGCTCCTTGACGCCCTCGTCGGGGCTCTCCAGCAGGTTGTCGATCATCCCGCTGTCCGTGAGGGAGGAGTTGCGGCAGTTCACGGGCTGCACGTAGGAGGACGGGATGTAGCCCATCTCCGTGGTGTTGTGGGCGTACCACCACTCCCCTCCCGACGTGTCCAGCACGTACAGGTGGTCCCCCTTGGAGAACTTCAAGGTGGTGAAGTTTGTGGGGCAGTAATCCTTGATTGCTACGACTTCCTTCGCGTTCCCGAAGGACGTGGGATTGTCCGCCAGCAAGGCACTGGGAGAAGGCACTGCAGAGGCAAGGAGGAGACAGCACGGTGAGAGATGCACAGCGGAGTCACCACTGACTCGGAATCCTTTACTCCAGGTCACCCCTCCACGCTGCTTCAAGTGATGAAGGTAGTTTTAGAATCACTGAATCACCAAAGTTGGAAAAACCCTCCATGGTCATCGAGTCCAACCACTAACCCAGCACTGCCACGTCCACCACTAAGCCATGCCCCCAGGTGCCACCTCTACGTGTTTCCTGAACACTTCCAGGTCCCCTAATTCCCTGGGCGACCTCTCAAGCCTGCAGGTATTTTTCTCCATAAAATTTTCTCAAGAAAACTCCACTACTTCTGGTACATTCACACCTCTCTTCCCTAAAGGGCTCATCCAAACCCAAGATAACTCTCCCTACAGGCTAAAAGCCCTCTTGCTCTGCTGTAACCCCTCTCCTGGATGTCAGACACGCCCAGAGAAGCTGTGGCTGCCCCTGGATCCCTGGAAGTGTTCCAGGCCAGGCCGGATGGGGCTTGGAGCAACATGGGATAGTGGAAGGTGTCCCTGTTTTCCGGCCCCTCCCAAATCAAACCATTCCGTGATTCTAAAGGTCACCTAGTTTGAACCCCCACAGAATCCCAGCATCTCCCTCCCACACTGCTGTCGTGGTCCTGGCAGCATCTCCAACCTCCCTTTCAGTGGTGCCAGTGGAAAGGTTTTCCCAATTTACATCCAGGCTGGGCTGAGCCTACACTGCCACCCTATTTATTGGCTTTGCTCTCATTTTCAGGGCGTGTTTCTGTAAAAAGCGCTAAAACCAAGCTGTGGATGATGTTCCATCAATGGTTAAATGCGTGCTGTCTCCCTAGACAGGCTGAAGAAAACAAGGAAAGCTGGATTTTCACCAACAGGGAGCTGCAAAGGAACTGGGACAGCACCTGCTTCAACACGCTCGAGAGCTCTCTGGGAGGAAAAGGGAGTTTAGAAAACACAAGAAGCCCCTAAAATCCCGGAGACAAAGGGATGGGAGCTCAGACTGCACATCCCTGCAGTCACTACTTCTCACCACAGAAATAACAAAGCAAGGAAAGATACAGCTGAGCAAAGAGAACCCTTTAAGTACAGCCTGGGGATCGAGTATTCAGAGGAGAAGAGTTTTGTACACATCCTGAACAACTCATCCGCCAGCAGGCAAAGATGTGAGGACATTCATCCAGTGGAAAACTACACAGAAACTCTAAATTGGAATGATTTTGGCAGCCTGGTAGGTTGGAAGCTGCTGTTAACTCGGTCATCCTGCAGGATGGAGCATTTTTGGTGTCAGATCAGGCAGGCAAGTGGCTGTTCCCATGTCCCTCCAGCTGGGCACGCAGGGGTTAACAGGGAGGTGCTGAAACCCCTTGGAGAAGAGGAGCCATTCCTATTTTTGCATTGAAACCCATCTCATTTGCAGCAAGTGTTTGATGTTCAGGTGCTACACCTGCAAAAACAACCGCGTTCCTGCGTGTTTATTTTCAAGGCCCTCAGCGCACTCCAGCTTCCACCTGGGGTTTTTCCTTGGGATGCTCTCCTGCCAGGGGAGCAGTAATTCCCCTCCCACCCGACCACGGCTTTAATGCTGGGTAAGGAAAACGCAGCAGGAAAAGAAAGCAGTAAAAGGCGGGGAAAAAAAATTATTGGAGCAACCTGCAGGCTCCCAGCGCCGGGGAGAGGGAACACCTTTGCCAGCGCCGTGCTGGAGTCACCGAGCCCTCCCAGGGGGGTGGAATGGGCCCGAACTGAGGAGGGGGGTGATCCCCACGCACCTTTGACGTCGCAGAGCGTGGTTTCAGCAAAGCCCTCGCCCAGGTTGATGAGCGTCCCCTCGGACTTGCAGCGCGGGAGCCCCCCCGAGTTGGCCGCCCGGATCCTCTGCGCTGCCATCTCGGCTCCCGGCGGGCACTACGTGGCCATGGCCCCTCTGCCGGCGACGGGGACCCCGGCGTCACCTCGGGGAACCAGCCTGGGGGACAGAGACAAAGGCCGGGGGGTTAGAAAAGCTCCGGGTCCCCCCGTGCCACCCACACGCCGATCCCGCGGTGCCGACGCAGGAGAGCCTGTCCTGTTCTCCTTAAACCACCATGGAACATAACCTGGATGCTCCCAGGAGCCACAGCGCTGCCTGAAAATCCCCGGAGAGCGAGGACAGCCTGCTCTAGCACGATGCTGGACACAACCCCCCATAGGAAGCAGCCCTCTGGCCTTTAAGAGTTTTTTGGGAATACGCTGCTCCCAGGATCGTAAATCGGTCCCTCTCCCCATTTCCCAAGCATCTGCACGTTGCTGTAACACAATTATAAAACCACCAGGCACTGGGCTGCTGTGGGAGCACGGGAGATGCACAGGACTGGGTTTTTCCCCTGTTTAAATGGGTCATCCCTGTCTCCCACTGCAGCACTGGGATCTCCTGGGATGGGGACTGGCTCTTCCTGCTTGCTCCCCGCGTCTCTCCCCTCACCCGGCCCCGGCCAACCAGGCAGAGCAACATCCCTTCCCGCACTGAACACGACAAAAATAAAGGGGTTTTTCCTCCTTTTTTTCCAGAAGCACTTGCGAAAACACTTCCAGAACCCCTGTGGAAGAGCAGCTGCACCAGCCCGCCGGAGCCGAGAGGAAAACGAGCCCGTTCCCACAGGACACTCTGGCCACCAACGTCGCGGCTGATGCAAGCGTGGGCAAGAGCTCCCCTGACGTCACCCGTGTCCTCTGGAGCTGGGACAGTGGCCAGATGGGCCAGGACAAGCAGGGAAGGCTGAAGGCACGGCTGGAGCACGGCCTGAGCCGTGAGTTGCTACTCCAGGTTTGCACCAGGGTGCAGGAACGCTGTCCGGCGTACCCAGGATCATCCCGGAAATTCTGGATTCAGCCCCTGCCTCCTGCTCCCTCAGAGCTGCCACAAAACTCCAGCCTGGCTGCAAAACACCAGCAGGTCTTAAATATAAAAGTTTTAATTAATAGTTATACCCAAATCCCTTGTTTTACAAAGGGATTTTCATCCACTTCTAACACCGCTCTTACTTTCTCCCCCCTCCCATGCAATTTCTTTTCTTTTCCTCCCTCAGCTTGAAAATGAAATTGAGCAGAAAATAACAGCCAGAGCCAAATTCCTTAGGTGGGAATACAGAGCTGATGCCTCCTCCGGCACTGTGAGGGGGAACAGCAAGTCCTGAAGGATTTGGTGCCCTTTCCTGGAATGCAGCAAGAGGAAATTTGCAGGGGAGAGCCTGAGCAGGAGATACTCCAGCCTGCTTGAAATGCTTCCCAAGCCATCCCCAGGGCTGGTATGCCGGGAATGTGGCTGGCTGGAAGGGATGCACCAGGCTCCAGCCAGAAAAGGGAAGGGAGAATTTGTGGGCAAACATTTCCCCTCTGAGGAGAGCCTCCTGCCGTGTCCCGCTGGGAGCAATCCAAGGGGAAAGGGTTTGGCAGGGAATAAAAGCATGGAAACCAGGCTTGGAGTCAAGGCTGAGCTTATCAGAGCTGGGACAGGTAAGAGAGGGGACCTGGGGCTGCTGCCAGGGGCAAGACAAAGGAAAAACCAGTGGGAAGCTGCAGCAGGAAGCAAGGAAGGGAGGAAGGATGCTCCCCTTGGCTGGCACCATTCACCATCCACCCAGGTTCCCCTCAATGCCATTTGGGATTGCAGCTTCTCCAGGTGGCGTGGAAAGACCCCAAACACTCAGTGCCTCCCTCTAGAGACCCCACAGACACTATGTGGGCCCTTACAGGGATTTTTCCTGCCTGGCTGGAAGGCTCAAGCCCTTCACAGAGGCAAAAAACCCTCCACGACAGCATCATCAACACAGAAAGAGCTCAAGTGGCAAAGTTTTCACCAATTCTGGCGATTATTGCACACAGTCCCGCCAAAAAACCAAAAAAATCAAACCACTGTGGCATCCCAAAGTGCCCCCCTGCTCAGGCAGCTCTGCACAAAGTAGGAAAAAACCAAGTGTAAGTCACAAATACGTTCTGAAACACCTGCCTGCCGGTCCAGCATCGAATAAATTTTATATTGATTACTGAAGCTGCAGCCCTAACAGCTCTCCCTGACATATCCACAAGCCTGGAATTTGCAGGGATGCTCCCCCCCACCTCTGTTTATATAAGGAGATGGGAAGCTTCCTGCTGAAGGTCTCTGACAGATGTTGCTGTGTGCAGAAACAGCTGGAAAAATCCCCTCTGCACCCAACCCCGAGGCCTCAAAAGGCAGCGAGAATCTACACACAAACGAGGGGTAGTGGAAAGGTATTTCCTCCCCTGACAGCAGCGTCCTGGATCTGTCTGTCCCTCCTCAATCTGTCTGTCCCTCCTGGATGGAGGGATGCACACATAGTTTAAACAATGGGGGATCAGGCTCCCCACAGCTGGATTTAGGATGGGAGCCCTGGTTTGGAGCTGGGGACGGACCCAAAATGTTTCTGAATGCAGAGACAACCAGCAAACCCCCAAATGCGGGCTGTGTGAGGATAAAAGGGATATGTGGGTGGAAACAAAGGGTGGAAGGGGCAAGATTTGTTTAGAAACCACCGAGACAATGGTCTGCAAACTCCTCTGGCAGCGCTTTAAATTTAGCCTGGGGTTAAATATAGACCAGGGAAAAACCCAGCCCCATCTGTTTACCCAAAGCCACAAACAGCATCCGAAATGAATGGTGGGGGGAAGGAAACCAGTGGGTGACCAGAGCTCGCCCTGCAGCCTCTCAAAGGCACCCACACCTGCTTTTCACACTGGTTTTTCCCTCCCACGAGGGACAGGGAATGCTGCAGGGTCAAATCCAACCCTACAAGCCAGGGGGACCTGCTGTCTGCTCCCCTCATCCCAACAAATTCGGCTGCCTGGACCAGGGCCCCACAGTGGTTACATTATTCTGTCCAAAATCCCAACCAGGCTTTGCTGGGAGTTGGAGAAATCTTCAGGGAAGCCCCGGTGAGCACATTTCCACATTTCCCTGGTGAGCACACCCTCACAGCTTCCTGGGATGGATGGTGCTGCCCCTGGATTTAACCTTCCCTGCGGAGCCTGGGTGCCCCACCATCCCCTTGGGGGAAGAACTTTTTCCCAAAATCCAACCTAAACCTCCCCTGACACAGCTCCAGCTGCTCCCTCAGGTCCCACCAGGCACGGAGCAGCAGCGTCACCTCGATTAAAAAAATCCACTTATGAAAACTTACTGATAACTAAAACCCAAAGGTCATTTTTCCTGCAGCACGTGAAGACGCAGCGTTCAGCATCCCAGCTGCAGCATTTCCCAGCGTGCAGGGGCAGGGAAAAGGTCAAAAATTACTTCTGCAAACTGCCTGGTACAACTCATCCCAGAAATCCAACTGCAGGCCCAGGGGAGCCCCCGAAAACCTCCTGGCACAGGCAGAGCCCCGTCCTCCCCAGCGCTCCCAGCTCCATCCATCATTCCAAGCTCATCCTGACGGGATTATGGGATGGACCCTCCTCTGCGTGGACACTGAGCTATCAAAGACACACCACGGGCACCCAGCCATGCTGGACAGGGAAAAGCAATCCCAGGAAAAACACCAAACCCCTGTCCCGGAGCAAAGAAACGCAATAAAACCACGGGAACACCCAAAAGTGCACAGCCCGAGGGCGGGGAGCAGGATCTACTGCTGGCCAAGGGAAACTCCTCTCCAACAAGCACTGACTGACCCTTCCAGGAGCCTCAGCCACGGAAAATCCCTGGCTGCCAAGAACCTGGGCTGATAAGGGCTGGGAGGTGCCGAGCACGGCCAGGGCTGGAGGTGGAGCCAGGTCCTTCCAGGAGCAGCCATCCCTGCCCATCCCACATTGCCAGCCCTCCCTGGAGCTGCAGGTTCCATCCCACCGGGAACAAGGAGCAGGAGCCACCCTGACACGGGACTGGCCAACTCTGCCACAGCTACCACACTTCACCCCGGTTTTCCCTGGAAAATCCCTAAAAAGCCTGCCAAGACTGTGGTGCAAGCTCAGGGGGAAACTCCCACCTCTCCCTTGAAAGGTGAAAAGTGGAAAAAATCGGAAAGTGGGGAAAAAAGAAAGAGTTTCCCATCAATCACTCATCATCCTCCCCCCACACCAGAGCCAAGATCAACTCCAGGCACCTGCTGCTTTATGGCTTTTAATTTGCTTTTTCTTTCTCCAAAGTCGAGTTCCTCTGGCTCTCCTACAAGTGTTTTTGGAGGTTTCTTTGGAAAACAGTCGGCTTTGCTTGGATATGAGCAAATCTAAACTTTTCCTAGGGAGGAATTCATGTCCCAGAGCCACAGCGCTCCCCACAACACTCGTCCCACACAATGAATTTACTGAAAATGTTGCTTTTATCAGACACAAAACCCCAAGTAACTCATATCCATGGAAGCAGATTCAGAAACTCCTCCAGATCCCGGGGACACCCCAGACCTGAGGGAAGTTCCAGATGACACCAAGCCACTGCAAGGCTCAGTGGCCTTCAGAAGAAGCTGAAAAAAGGCCCAAAGTGGCCGAAACTGCCAAATTTCAGCGAACAATCTGATTTAGGAACCTGGTTTTGCCCTGCGAATTCTTCACCCTCAAGATCTCCCTCATGGCTACGACACAACACAACGCCGGCCCTCGCTCAACACGTTTCCCCCCAGTGAGAAATGATCCCACCACCTCGAGAATTCCCTCCTTTTCCCGTGCTTGTGCTGACAGACCTTCAGGCACCTGGGAAAAAACACAACGTCCTCGAAACTGGCAACAGCAGCACATCCCCAGCCAGGTCCTCTGCAGCCTCCTGCAAGTCTGGGATGGCTTTGGAAGCTCTGGTGGCAAGGAGCAGACTGCTGACCTTGTAGCTCATGTCCTGGTGATCCAGGTCTCTTCCACGAGCCTTGCTGGTGGGGATGGGTGGGGGAGAGCTGCCTGCTGTTGAGTTTTTCCCCTCAGAAGCCGTGCCCAAGCACTCTCCAAGCCTGATGCCAGCCGTGCCGCGTATCCCGGTGATTCCTGACCCCGCTGCCTCCCTCTTATCTCCTCCTCCACCGCTTGTGTTTGCCAAGCCAACGCTTTCATCTTCCAAAAAAAAAAAGAAAAAAACCCACCCAAGCCAAGCAAAGACAAACCACCCCTTAAGACAACACCAAACACCAGCTCTTTGTACCAGAAAGAACACCCTGGTGCGAACTCACACGTCCGTCCCAGCACGAGCCTCCCGGGAGCTGCCAGGAACGCAACACACGGCGCTTTGAGCCCCTTTTCCAGCGAACAAGAAGGGACTTGTGGAAGTATCGGGACCTCCCAGCCCTCCTGCAGCACCCTCACGTCCCAGGGGTTTGCTCTGGAGCCCATTCCCACCGTGTGATGTGGGAATGACTGCGCCCGGCGCGGCAGCAGCGGAGCCCGGCCCCGCGCCGTGCCCTCCGCTCCCTGCCAAGCCCCGCGGAAAAATCCTGCCCTCCAGCTCCAGCTTGGCTCGGCTCCTGCTGCCAGGCCAGGGCAAGCCAAGCGTGGCTGGTTTGATGGGGAAGAGAGGGGAACGAAGGCAATTTTGGCTGAGTGGGTGCTGCCAGCGTGTGCTGGTGCCCGGTGTCCATCACGGCCTCCCTGGCGGGGATGTCACTCCTCATAGGCAAAGCGGGAAGGATGGGAAAGCTTCCTTTGATAGCAGCGACTCTGGAGCACGAGTCCCGCTGGATATCCATCACCAGCTGTGTGAGACCCAAATATAAATCAGTCTTGAGGGTGGGAAAAGGGAGTTTTCCCTGCAGGACCCCCTGCGCTGATGCCACGGCAGAGGAGAGTCCTGGAGATGCAGGCGCCAACCTCGAGCACCCACGGCAACCTCAAAGCCCACCCCAAATCCCTGAAAACGGTGCTGGGGTGGCAGAGGCTTAAAAAAACCTGGAAGTGCAGGAAGGTGCTGGAGGTGCTGCCCAGGGCAGGAACCTTTGTGAGGTTTATAGAGTCACAAAAAATGGTTTTCCTGGGACAACAGCCCGGGTCCCCCCGCTCCGCAGCAACGCCTCCCGGCAACAAAACCACGACACGCACGCCAGCCCTGATAACACGGGGAAGTAGAGAAAGCTGGACTTGCTTCCATGGTTTCAGCACTGCCACGGGCTGCAAGACCAGCCACCCCCTCTGGCATCCCCCAAAAAAGCAAGGCAGAGGGATGTCTGCAGCGGGATGGTCCTTGGAGCAGCGGGTGCTGCCGGAACGCCGGCACGGAGAGCGAGGAACCTCCTGGCACTGCCCAAGAGCAGATCCCTCCATTCCACAGAGCCAGCTAAAAACCCAGAGGTGGTGGCTGCCCAGACACCTCTTGGCGAAGCAGTGATACCAAAGGGGAGCTCAGCAGGGACCACTCTGCAGCCTCACCTGGACCTCTAGCCCAGGGGAGGGCTTGGCTCCCTGAACCCACAGACATTTTTGCCTCCACAATGCCCTACAGCAAGGAACTCCATGGATGGGCTGGAAGGCAATGGAAAACTCATCTCCATCAGGAACAGGCTCTCATCTGATGTCCACTAGTCCTCATATCAGAAGAGGCAGAGCTCAGTCCAGGTCCACCCCACCCCTGCTGTCTGCTCAGTGTTCTTCCAAGAGGAAAAACACTCCCTAATTCAGGCAGGGCACTCCCAAAGGTGTTCTGGCTTTGTAACGGGGAGCTGTGGGTGGATGCTCCTCTGGCAGGGCAGGGAGTTTGATCCAGACAAGTCCCGTGGGGATCAACAAAAACCCAAAGTTAGATCCAGTGCTGCGCTCCCAGAGGTTAAACACAAAAGCCATAAACTCAAGCTTTAAAACCCTCGGAGGGAACAGGAGTCCAGGAGAGAACCATCTTCCTCCAAGCCCTCACAGCTCCTCCAAAGCCCTTCACAAGCTCAAGAGTTCATCCAACAGCTAAAGCAAGACTGTTCCTGAAGGATGCTTAGGGCCAAAGCACGGACCAAACGTCTCTCAAAGCAGGGAAACTGAGATTTGAGCTGGATCAGGCAACAGCCCAAGCTCACGCAGGCGATTGGTGGCAGAGGAGAAATGAAACCCAGATTTCCAGAGCCACAATAAGACACTTTTAAAGAAAAAGTGGTCTCGATCCTGCCGGAATCACCAGGAAAATACAGACACCACAGTCACCCAGGAGATCTCGGGCCAACATCCACAAAGAGCACAGTAAGGGAAACCATGGGAGTCAAAAGGAGGGGAAACAGCTCCCCACCTCTGTGGGTGCTACAAGTACCATCCCATAATCACCCAAGGGGGGCCACTCAACCCCTCCTGCCCATCCCAAACCAACCAGATCCACGGAAGCTTGAAGGCAAAAGGCACTAATTGAGGAAATCCTGGAGCAACTCGCTATCTTCCCACCCTCTAGCCGCAGTCCCGGCAGCTTCTCCTTCCTCGGATAATTGGGATGCTAACTTGGCCTTCAAGAGCTGTCAACCCAAGTACTCCACCAGGATTGATCTGTCTCCAGGTATCTCCAGCCAGGAGGCCCATTTTTGGGAAAAAACAAAGGGTTTTGTTCCCAACTTGCCACCTGAGCAAGCCCATGGACACCAAGCAACGATGAACGGAACCTCTCTGGATTCTGAGAACTCATTCAAGCTGGGACAATTAACCCCCTTGGCTTAATTGTCTTGCACACCTTCCTGATTAATCCATCACTGATCTGCTGCTGGATTACAGGACACCCTCAGCTATGCTGAAAATGCTGACGGGAGCCAAAAACCTCCTTTCCTCTCTCTGAGTAGAAACAAACAGAATCAGCACATTGCAAAGAATTCCCACAAAACAGCAGGGATTTTTTAAGCTCCTCTTTGGTAAACATTCCCAAACCAGATTGCCCTGGACACCTGGGTTTAAGCAGCTTAACCCTTTGCTGGAGTTGATGGTCTGATTCTCACGGGAAGGCAAGATGGGGGTCGGTCGCATCATGGGATGCTCCACGTTCGACCCAATCCCACAAACCAGGGATTTCCATGTTCAAAAGAGGGCAAAGATACCCGGAGAGCAAACTCCTGGGTGATGGTGCAAGCCCTGAGAGTGTTCCTGCCTCGATGCAGAGCACGCTTTGAACACCACACTCACTGCACAGACACCAAAGACCGCGTGGCTCATTTCAGGCGGTTTTCAGCAGCACAAGCCCTCGCCTCAACCTAGCTTACAGCTTTTCCAGAGGTGGGAATGAGCTTTCCAGGTGCAGACACCTACCCCTCTGCCAGCCAGGAGGGTGCCTGAGATACACCAAAACCGGCTGCTGTTTATGCAACACAAGAGCCAACACCACGCCTGCTTGTTTAATTAATTACCCCGAAATTAAAGCCCATCAGACTGCACAGAGGCTCCGTGCAACCTGCAAATTAACTCAGCCTGGGGGTGAGGGAGGTCAGATAGCATCCAAGCAGTGGCTCCAAGCGTTTTCCACAGCATCAGGAGTGGCACGAAAGGGGAAAAAAACCCAAAACAACACCACCCACCCCCACCTGTCGGAGCTTCGGGGTTTTGTTGTTTCGGTCTCGGAGCTGCTTCGGGGTTTTGTTGTTTCGGTCTCGCCAGGTTAAGAGCTGCTCAGTCCCATCACCGTGGGTCAGATGGCTGATAAGGAACCGATTTCATCACTTTAAGCCCCAAATGTTTACGGGAGGGCCTTATCTGCACCTTGAACCGCAGCTTTACGTCAGTCTAAGAACACACGGGGTCCGTGTCGGGATTAACGCGGCGCGAGGCGGGAGCCAAAGTCCTCCCTCTGCAGCCTCCACCGTGTGTGATGGCAAAGCTGCTTCTCTGGGCCAGGACATAACCCTTGGCAAAAAATTTAGCCACTCTGGGGACAGATGCCCCTTATTTAGCAAGGCGCTTTGGCGTAAAAAGAGTAATTTACGCAAATTTGGCAAAACCTTCGCTCAAAATTACTCTCCTTGCTGGATGAAGCAGGGCTGAACCTCAAACACATTTTTTGCAGCATTAGTCACCAGGCAAAATTAAAACGACACCTGAAAGTCATCCTAAAGCCACAGCAGGTTGTTCCCTCCGCTCGAGGCAGAGCTTTATGGCTTGAGTGGAGTAATTTCTACAACTCTGCGTCGCATTTTTAGGCACGAAACACCCTCCCACGTGTGCATCAGACACAGAGCACGAGAGCAACCCCTGAAAAAGGGACAACCCCGAGCCACCAGAGAGGGAACGCTTCCAGAGGACACGTTATTCCCTCTCTGCTGGCTCCCAGAAGTCAGCCCCAGGCAGGGCTGGAAGGAGACAGATCTGCCCCGGCTTCTCACGCCCAGGAGGAGCCTCAGAGCCTCGGGCTCCGTTCATTCCGAGATCCCACAGGATCCCAGAACGGTTTGGGTCGGAAGGGACCTCAAAGCCCTTCTTTGCCCATCCATGGGCAAGCCTTCCACTAGACCAGGCTGCTCACTTCCCATCTGCAAGACACCACAGGGCCAAATTCTGGATTTCTGCAGCTTGAACCAGGGGCGAAGCGCTGTCAGCTGTGATCAGGGGTGGTTTGGGGCCAACCAAGTGCCCAAATTAGAGGGAACAAGACAGAGCCCCTGAGAGCCACACAGGGGATACAGAAGAGCCCAAAGTTTGTCTCCTGTCTCTACAAGAACGCCTCTTTTCAGAAAGTGAGGACTAAACAGAGGTTAAAAAGCCCCGCGTGCTCAGGGCCAGATCCCCTGTGTCAGCAGGCCGTGAGCAGCACAGAACCCGCTCCATTTACGGATTTCTGTGGAAAACAACTTCAGCTCCACCACCAGCTCTGCTGGGACAACCACAGCGACGTGTTTGAATTCCCAGACCCAAAACACAGCAGGCTCTTGGCCAGAGGAGACAAATCCACGGCACCTTCACCGACCTGCCCAGACAACACCTCCTGCTCTCAGCATCTTCCACAGCAACAGCAACATCCTAGAATTTTTTTTTCCCCGTTAGGATCGAGCTGTTCCATTTCTCAGAGTCGGTGCCAGTGATGGGACAGCTCTGCCAGGAGAAACGGGAAAAGACCTGGACCTCCAGGGAATGGGAGGTGTTTTACAAGGGCCTGGAGGGACAGGACAAGGGGGAATGGCTTTAAACTGCCAGAGATGGGATGTTGGGAAGAAATTCCTCCCTGGGAGGGTGGGGAGGCCCTGGCACAGGGTGCCCAGAGAAGCTGTGGCTGCCCCTGGATCCCTGAAAAACCAGGTTGGACAGAGCTTGGAGAACCTGGGATAGTGGAAGGTGTCCCTGCCCTGGAATGAGATGAGCTTTAAGGTTCCTTCCAACCCAAACCATTCCCTGACTCCAAGCAGGACACAGCAAGAGCCTTCCAGGAGCTGAGGATGCTCTGCAGCACAGCCAGCTGATGGCCACATGCAGCCTGCAGGACTTTGCAGGGTCAGGCTGGAATTAGACACGCTCTTGATGAGGAAAAAAAAACCCTAAATATCAAACCAATGCAGATGGACCTTTTTTTCCTCTTTTTTTTTTTTTTTTTTTTGTAATTAAAACTTGCTTGAAGTGCCACATAAAAGAAGTGAAATCCCAGGCACAGCTGACGCATCAGGAGAGATTTATATTTAGAAGAATGACTTAAGCACTCGATCAACAGGAAAAAAACGGGAACTTTTTTAGCAGGGTGCAGAAGGAGGAAAGAAAACCAAAAGGGAGACAGTCACCACCACCCATAACTCCTCAGGGCAACATCCACTGGCATTTTAGCCTCCCAACAATCCACTTTTACAGTGAATTCCGCTTTTTTTTTTTGCCACACATGATCCCAGTAAACAACATTTACAGCCAGAACACATGATGTGCATCACAAGACAACTGGCACCAGTATTATTTTTAAATACCATCAGCTCTGCTTTTAACAAGACGACGGGAAATGTGTTATCACTTGAGCATAAAACAAATATACTGAGGTGATTAAAAAAAAAAAAAAAGGGACTTCAAANAGAGGTTATTAAAAAAAAAAAAAAAAAAGAGCCATTCCCAAGTCTCGCAGAGTGAAGATTTAAAGGGAGATAAAGCAGAGCACCACCAGAAAAATATAATCCTTCGAAATCTGCCATTCCTCCTGCTGCATTATTCATCTGGGAGCTTTCAGTCCCAAAAAGGCAGAGCCCTGCTTAGCCGGATATCCGATCGTTCGCTGGGCCTCATCCCAAATTTCTCCAGCATTACTCACATGTTTTCTGTGCAGGAAGGGGGATGAGGATTTTCTGGTGAAAGGCAAAAGGGCGGCTGTGGAGTGTGGGATTTCCATGGACAGGCTCTGCTTCCAGATGATTCCCACCCGCAGAAGGAGAAGGAAATCGGGGAGATGCTCGGACTCCGCGCTGCTTTGGAGCTGAGGATGAGCTGGGAGCTCTCCAGGCAGGAGCACCGGGCAGTGGATGCTCATCCCAAAGGAAGACACATCCTGGCAGTGCCAGCACTCCCACTGGGAATTGCCTTCTATCCCACCTCCTCAATTGCCTTAAAGCAGCCTCAAAGCAGGAGTCACCTGCCCTCTCCCAAAGCAAAACACCTCCTCTTCCCTCTCTGAGCCAGGGGAGCATCTGATGCAGCATCACCACTCTGTGGTCACAGTTGCCTAAAAATTAGGCCCAACAGCAAATATTCCCACACTGATTTATTTTCCCACCCCCACCAAAAGCCCTTTCAGAGCCCATTTTTGGAGACGTGGGCACCACGACTGCAGAGACCATGGTTTAACCTCCCCACGGAGAAACGCTGATGTTCCGTGCCTCAGTTTCCCTGCAGCATTTTCCAGTGGTATCCAGACCCTCCAGGACACACATTCCCCCCTTTTGCCTAAAGGATGCACCTCCACCTGCCTGTGCTCAGGTTTCCATCACAGCCAGGAAAACCAGCTTCCCCCGGGATGTCTGTAAGGCCAGGCTTTAAAACAGAGCCCGACACACGGAGCTGAGGCCGGGACGGAACGGCCACAACGCAGACGGGGGGTTAAACACCCGCCCTCCCCAAATCCCTGCTCCAGGGCCCTGCATTCCTCTGCTCAAACAGCATGCAGGGCTTTTTCCTGCTCACTCTTTCCATGCCTGGCCGTGTCCTGCACCCCGGATCTGGGAGATGTTTTAGGAGCAGAGCTGAGGCTGCAGAGGCCCCAGCTGCTCTGCACAGTCCCACCTGGAGGAGCCTCAGGGATGTCCCGGGCAAAAACACCTCAAAGCCCATCTCGTTCCCATGGGCAGGGACACCTTCCACTCTCCCAAGCTCCATCCAGCCTGGCCTTGGACACTTCCAGGGATTAGGGAGCCTCAGCTTCTCTGGGCATCCTGTGCCAGGGCCTGCCCACCCTCACAGGGAGCAATTCCTTCCCAATATCCCATCCATCCCTGCCCTCTAAACCTGTGATTTCAAAGCAATTCCCCCTGGCCCTTGTCAAACACCTCCCACGGCAGGCCCAGCAGCAGGGATGCTCTGGAGGGCACAGCACATCCCGTGGGGATTCGGATGAGTCCCTGTGTCCTCCCCGTCACCTGGGGTGGAGCCGTGACCTCATTCCAGGGATCTCAGCAGGCTCTGCAGGAGCCCAGATGGACCGTCTGGCTAATTGAGTTAATTAAAGCATTTTTCAGCAGCGATTAACTTTCAGGCAGCTCTCCCTGGGGAGCAGGGGCCACAGCTCAGGAGAGACAGGAAAAATCACTTGGAAGCATTGACGGCACCAAGCTGCTCCTCTGCAGCGCCCGCTGACTCCAACAACCCTCAGCGAAAAACCAACCCCAAATCCCCCAAAACTTCACCCATTCTGCAGGCCGAGCAGCACGTGAGGAGCAAGGCAGGTGCCACGCCGATGTCCCCAGTCCCAGAGCATCCTTCCCAGGCAACCCTTGGAATGATGAGCTGGTCAAGGCCAGCACCGGCAGCACGAGGGCTCTTTTACCAACAAGGTAATTGCCACCCCCCAGGGACGGCAAATCCTTTGTCCACTCCCAGAAAACCAAGGAAAACCTTTCCAAAGGCCACAGGAAAGCCTTGCTCTGTGGTCTTGCTACCCAACAAGGCTGGGTGCTGGAAAGGAGATGCTTCCTGGGAAGTTGGCATCAAAAACAGGACACAAAACACCCCCAAAATAACCCCTCCCGGAGCTGGGGATGCCAGGTTTTCCTCCCCTTTCCCCAAAAACCCCACTTGTCCCATCTGAGCAATCATGGGATGCATCCCTGCAGAGGCACTCATGGGGAGGCTGCTCCAAGAAACCTGCAGCCGACAGCATCCACAGGGGAGGAGCAGCTGGAGCTCGGGAAGAACCGTGGGATGCACCCCTCCCTCCTCCTCCTCTCTTTTTGAGGGATGCACTTGGGCATCTCCTCTTTCTTTTTCTGGGATGCACTTTCTCCTTTTTGTGGGATTTACTCACACCTCCTCCTTTTGAGGGACACCCCCATCTCCTCATCCTTTTTTTTGCAGGACACACTCGCACAGCTCCTCTTTTTTCCAGGAGGAAATCCCCTTCTCCTTCTGTGGGATGCGCCTGCACTTCTCTTTTTATCCAGGATCTACCCACGCCTCTGCTCCTCCTGCTTTATTTTCTGGGATGCACTCACACCATCTCCTCCTCCTTTTCTGCGGGATGCACTCCCCATCTCCTCCTTTTTCTGGGATGCACCCCCACCTCCCCCTCCTCTTTTTTGCAGGATACCCTCACTCGGCTCCTGCTTTTGTGGGAGGGACCCACAGATCTCTTTTTTTCCAGGATGCATTCAAGCATCTCTTTTTTTTCCTGCCCCCAAACCTTATCCACCGCAAGGACCAGTTGCTCCCAGGACCATTGGGAACTATTCCCAGCGCTTCCTTATGGATCCCAACAGCTCAGCCTGCCCCAAAGGTGCAGCCACACGCACCCCAAAAATCCCCAATGAGGACGTTTTTGGCAAAAGAAGCAGGGAGGGGATTTGGGGGAGGGAGCAGAGCGATTCCCAAGGCTGGCTTTCCACGCAGGCTGCCGCCTGGGAGACGCTTCCCACAGCAACCCCACCCCGGCAGCCCTAATCTGATGGCAGGTTTTCAATGCAGCAGCCAGGATGGGGAGGGAGAGAGGCTGGACAGGGGGGAAAGAAAGCAAGGAAATGCCTCTGAGGTGAGGAGGGGTTTGTTTTTTTTTCTTCTGGCCGGGGACGCCTTGTTTTGTTTGCCTGCCTCCAGCGCGCTGCCATTTTCCGGAAGCCGGAGCGCTCACAAAAAAATGGGAAGTTTCTCTTTGTTTAATTTTAGCCGTGGCAGCCTCTGCACCGAGGGACCCAGCAGCCCCCCTGGCTGCTCTGGGAACGGATGTGAGCCAAGGGGACGCAGCAGCAGCAGCAGGGAATGAGGCAGGAATTGGGGATTTAACATCTCCCACAACCACACGAGCCAGGCTGAAATGCTCTTAGTCCCAGAGGTGCGTGAGACTTGGGAGACTTTGGGCTGAACTCCCTGTGCTGCCACCGCATCCATCGCTCCCATTCCTGCTTTTTCTGCTCCCTTTCTCCACGCTTCTCCTGTGGAGGTGTTTTCAGATGGAGAACTTGAGCATCTTCCCCCACCACGCCAAGCAAAACGATGGATGCCGCACCCAGCCCTGGACACGCCGAGAAGTCCAACCAAACCCACTCTCAGACTTATCCCAGATTCATAATTTAGGGTGGAAAAGACCTTTAGGATCATTGCTTCCAGCAGCAGTGCCCATAAAACACCTCCTGCCCCGCTCCCCTGCGCTGACCCAGCCGGCGCCGTGCCATTGTTCCATTCCCAAAAAGCCTTTTTTTCCCTGTTCCTAAGGAAACAGCCGGCGTTGCTCAAACAAGGCCACACACCACGCCGACCCTGCCCCCCAAAAACTACCTGAAACACACCACGCCGACCCTGCCCCCCAAAAACGACCTGAAACACTTTCTAGAGATGACCTAAAGCACTTTATCCAAGTGGAGTGGCCAGGCATGGTGGGAGAAGCTGGATTTACCCCCGGAGAGAGGGAAGCACGGAGCTTGAGCAGCACGGGATGAGCCAGGCAGCCTCACAATCCCACACCACAGCCTGGAGTCTTTGCTGGGCCAAAATTTCCCGGAGTCAACCAGAAAACATCTGGTTTGGCTCAGCAGCAGTGATTCCCCCTCTTGGAAACGATGGGATGGTCCCCAGGGCGACCCTCCCGTGGGGCAGGAGAGGAAGCAACTCCAGAGAAGGCAGAGAGCAGCGAAAAGGAAAGGCTTTCACAATATTATTATTACCATTATCATCATCCTTATTCGTATTATTAATATTATCGATACTGTTAATGTTGTTGTTGTTATTATTATGAAAGCTTTCCCCATCGTTTAACAGGACTGCAAACCAGANTGGAAAAGACCTTTAGGATCATTGCTTCCAGCAGCAGTGCCCATAAAACACCTCCTGCCCCGCTCCCCTGCGCTGACCCAGCCGGCGCCGTGCCATTGTTCCATTCCCAAAAAGCCTTTTTTTCCCTGTTCCTAAGGAAACAGCCGGCACTGCTCAAACAAGGCCACACACCACGCTGACCCTGCCCCCCAAAAACTACCTGAAACACACCACGCCGACCCTGCCCCCCAAAAACTACCTGAAACACTTTCTAGAGATGACCTAAAGCACNCTGGCCTTGGGCACTGCCAGGGATCCAGGGGCAGCCACAGCTTCTCTGGGCACCCTGTGCCAGGGCCTCCCCACCCTCACAGGGAAGAATATTTTCCTGGTATCTTCTCATTCTGAAGCCCTTTCAGCTGGAAGAAACACAGGAGTGACCACAAAATGAGTGGCTGGGCCATCTCCCACCTCTGCATTTTAATACAGAGAGGTTTGAGGCTACAAAGTCATTNAGGATTTACCCCCGGAGAGAGGGAAGCACGGAGCTTGAGCAGCACGGGATGAGCCAGGCAGCCTCACAATCCCACACCACAGCCTGGAGTCTTTGCTGGGCCAAAATTTCCCGGAGTCAACCAGAAAACATCTGGTTTGGCTCAGCAGCAGTGATTCCCCCTCTTGGAAACGATGGGATGGTCCCCAGGGCGACCCTCCCATGGGGCAGGAGAGGAAGCAACTCCAGAGAAGGCAGAGAGCAGCGAAAAGGAAAGGCTTTCACAANCAACCCAAACCAATCTGGGATTCCGTGAAGATCCTACGAAGAGGATTTGGGATGTGCCATCTTCCCACAGCTGGATTTGACCCAGCCTCTCTCCCGGGCGGAGAGGGAACACCCACTCAGGTAGGGAAAAGCAGGAACACTTCTTTAGCCCCAGGAGCTGGGGAATGAGAGCACGACTCTCCCATTGATATGCCAGCTGGGAATGGGAATGGCTGCCTCCCGGCACCGAAAATAACCCCTTGCACAAATCCAAAATAACCCCTGCACAAATCCAAAATAACCCCAAATCCACGTGGAATCGGCAGGTTAAAAATAGAAATATCCCTATTCTTAGGACTGGGGGGCTTGGGGGCACCGCTCAAGGGGTTCCCAATGGAGGGGCAGCAGCTTGGCCACCAAAAAAATGGGATTAAAGCCAGGAAATGCTGCTTGTGGCACACTGAGTGATTCCTCCCAAAAACGCGTGACCCACCCAAAATGCCAGCTTCCCCAGCAGAGGGGAAAAAGGAGAATCGATGAAAAGGGTTGGAAGTTTTACGGTCTGCTCTTTGATCCATGAAAAGCTGACTTTACCCTGGGAAACACCCGGACCCGCAGCCCCCCGAGGCAGCAGAGGGATTTCACGAGCTCCTGCATTCCCTGTTGCTGTGAGCCATCAGCACACATCCCAATCCATACTCCCACACTTTTCTTCAGGAGCCCACGGGAGCAGAAACACACGGAAATCACTTCAAGGACCACCGGGAGAAATCAAGGCCCCCCAGGCTGCAAGGAGGACAATGGGAGGGGGGAGATGCCACAGGTACCCTCAAAAACCATCCTTCAGCGTGGATGGTTGTGGTGTTCATGGAACTGGGGCACCACTCGAGCACTAAAATCCAGATCTGGGCTGCTGGGAGCAAGCCTTGTTTGGGAAGCAGAGGGACTTGTCGGGACACGCACGTGCCAAAGCTGCAGGTCCTGCAAGAGCCCTCTCCCTTCTCCCTTCCCAAAACCCCACACGTTATTTATGGCCGCAAAGCCAGCTGGGGCTGCAAACCCTCCTGAATGTAAAAAACCCCGCAGCCCCATAATGACCTGCAAAGCTGGTGACACCACAGGCTGGTGACACCAACCCTGCAGCTCCTTTAGGGCCAGGACTCAGCCCCACCACCTCCACCAGGAGCAGCCCGGGGTTTCTCCTGCCCCTCCGGCCGCTGCTTCCAAGCGCCGTCGGCGGGATTTTCCCCGTGCCAGCGCCGGCAGAGCCACGTGCTGCCTGTCCCAGCCAAGGCTGGCACGGCGCTGCCAGGCCCCCAGACAATGCCAGCCCTGTGCCCAAGCCCTGGGCAGGGTCAAGGCAGGGATTGTTGGCCAGGAGGGAGCCCAGGGAAGCAGCCCCAGCTCCGCTCTCGCCGAGGGAAGCCGCAGGGAACGCGCTCTGCGCTTTTAAATCTCACCCCGCAGATTTTGGGAGCTGCTTGGATGGATCCTGAGCTGGTGCTGGCAGTGCAGATGCCTCCCCCTTCCTGGCAGGGCACTGTCCAGAGGGCACAGAACCCCAGCAGCACCCACACCCTGCTCTCCATGAACACCTGGCTGC
>VZTG01006868.1:40850-84332 GCA_013397845.1 Melanocharis versteri | reverse complement strand
TCACGGGGCGTGGCCGGGGCGTGGCCCGGGATGGGGCGTGGTCGGGGGCGTGGCCCGGCGGAGGGGCGGGAGCGCGGGGGATGCGGCGTTGGGGGGCAGATGCTCGTGTAAAACACGTGGGAGGATGGGGGGAAGGATGGGAGCCGGCCTGGAAAAACAAGGAATGGGGAGCGGGCGGGAGCGTCCTTGTGCGAGGGGCAATCGTGGGAATCACGGGCCCGGTGGTGAGGGTGGGCACACTCACTGGGGTCACTCTCAAAGCCTTCCTTCCCCTGCACGCTGGGCAGCTGAGGGGTTATGCCCCCTTCTCTTTTATTTTCTTGGCCGCTTTCCTCGTGGAAGCGAAGCTGCGAAATCCTGGTAAAGCAGAAATCCCGCCCCTGTTGCTCTCCCGGGATGGGAAGGGCAGGAGGAGCGTGGAGGAAAATGCTAAACTCTGATTTCTGGCTTTAACCGCGGTCGGAGAGCGGCTTCCAAGCTTCCCACAGCACCCATCGCCGGAAGAAGGGGGTTGTGTTCCCTAAAACCCCGTAGATGGAGGGAGCATCCCACCCTGGGGTTGTGCTGCCCGGCTGGGATGCAGGGTTAGGGAATGGGATACCAGGAGTATCCACACAACAGGACGGGGATGGACACGAAGTGCATGCAGAGATGGTGGCCACCAACACCACCGCAGTGGCCATCTCCCGTTGGAACACCCTTTGGAAAAGCAGATGAACGAGAAGTATCGGAGCAGATGGGTCCAGGTCACACGAGCCACTGCTCTTCCCACCCCCTCCTTGTTTTTTCCTGGGTTTAATCGGGATCTGATGATTAAACTTCCTCTTCCTGGTGCTGGTTCCTCCTGCGGCCAGCGCGGCAGAAGGAGACGGAGTTTTGGCCGGGCTGAGGCAAAAGTGGGGTGGCAACGGGGTGGCTGCAAGCCCTTGCATGGCCAGACCCCATCCCGAGGGTCACCTGGGGCTTCCCGGCCTCATCCAAGCCTTTTCCTGGCTTCCCAAAACGAGCCACACAGAACCACCTCAAAGCACCCTTGGGAGCTCTTTTCTGCGGTGTTATTTTGGGAGCTTTGGGGTTTCTCCGAGGCGAGCTCCCTGCAGCAGGATAACCCCGTTCTCTAATTGCAGCGGGGCATTTCCATCCTGTTTTGCCAGTGGAAAACGTTGGGATGGCACCTGGGGTGCAGCTGGGCTGGGTGCTGCCCCCATCCATGCCTTGGCACCGCACCTGGAGTGCTCCCGTCCCTCTGCTCCTGCAAAACTCTCATTAAAATCAGTGTTTGAGTTGCTGGTTTATTCCTCTTTTCCATCCCTGGTGTGATTCCCCATCTTTTGGATACTGGGAAGTCCAAAATGATTCCTGTCTTGGGCTAGCACCTTGAGTGGCTTTGGGGACAAAAGTGTCTTTTCCAGTGGGCTGGAGGAGGTGTAGGAGAATCTGCAGCTCCAGCTCAGCATCCTCACGATCCCTTGGGAAAAACCACATCTCCAGGTGGGAAAACTGCGCTTGGACTCCACCAAAAATCAGCAATTGGTGCTCCTGTCCCGGGAGCGGCTTTCCCAGCGCTCAGGATGTGCCTTGGGCACGTTGCTGGTGCTGAGCCTGGGATGGGGGGATGAGCATTCCATCTGCATCCATCCCTCGCTGTTTTCCAAGCACTTTGCAATGTCCAGGAGCAGCTCCCAGCAAGGAAGTGATACCGGGGAGCAATTAGGACAAAATGCCCTAACGAGGCCAGGCTTTTCTGGGAATTGGTCTTGCAGGAATTCCGTGGTAGAATTCATTTCTCCGTGCGTTCCACTCTGTGGTGTTTCTCAGGCACGAATCTGGGTGGAAATTGTCGGCCTGAGCAGCTCTTAGGAAAAGGGCTGGTCCAGGATGACATTCCCATGGCTGAGGTATGTGAGTGCAGCCAGCTTTTTTGGGGGAAGAGAACAGCTCCTTTTTGCTCTGATGCTGCTTTGGAAATTGCAGATGGGAGCTGGAAATCCAGAACTGGGTCTGATGAGCCCCAAACCAATCCCCCGCCCAGGGCTGGAGCGCGGATCCTCCTCACCAGGAGGATCATGGAATCACAGAATCACGGAACCGTTTAGGTTGGAAGAGACCTTAAAGCCCATCTCATTCCAACCCCTGCAGGGACAGGGATGCTCAGCCACAAACCCTGAGCTCCCGAAACCTTCCCGAAGGCAGTGTTCCCAAACCTGAGTCTGACAAAATCCGCTTCCACGTGGAATGCCAGAGCACCCCGGCCCTCGGTGGGAGCGCCCGCGCTCCGCGTTTGTTGCGGCCGGTTGCGGAGCGCCTTTTCCACGATCCTGCCTTTTTGGTAGGGATCCAGCGAATCCCTCAGCCCGGATCATGCTATGGATGGCTTTCCGGAGCTGGGGAAGCGCGTGCTTGGCTGCCAAGGTACGTTTAATAAGGCTTGGTTAATACAGCACTCCCAGCAAACTCCCCGGGGCGAGCTCTTCCCAGGCCAATCTTCCCCTCGCTGTGAATTAATTACAGCCCTAATGACGAAGGATGGGGATAACTGGCAGGGTTTGATGTCCCTCTTCTCCTATGGAAGCTGAGTGATTGACTCCTTCCCGGGAAGCAGCAGCTCTTTGTTTGCATCCTGAGGCAGGGATCGAGGCTCTGCCACAGGCAGCGCTTCCAGGAGTTTGAGCTCTGCTTGCTCAAAGGTACTCGGGGTTTGGGAGCTGGATGAAGCCAATAAATTCCGACAAGATTTATTTTGTAGGTATAACATCCCCGCTTCAAAGCCAATTACCCACGGAAGTGCCTCGTAAACGAGGCTCGCCGCGTTTGGAGCTGGCAAACAAAGTGCCGCCGTGCCTCTGCCAGGCTCCCCAAATGGATTATTTCTGCTTCGTTTTCGGAATTCCATTATGCCGGGCTGGAATCGAAGCAGGGCGGGTTTACTCCTCCGACACCCGTCTCCACAGGCACCCACCTGATTCCCTCTTGGAGCTGGAAGTCTGGAGGATTTATTCCCGTTCCGTCCATCGCAATGGCTGGGGGCAGAAATTCCCTACGTGATACTGGCAAGCCTGGCCTCTATTTTTGCCAGAGGGCAGGGATGGATGGGATATTGGGAAGGAATTGTTCTCTGTGAGGGTGTGAGGCCCTGGCACAGGGTGCCCAGAGAAGCTGTGGCTGCCCCTGGATCCCTGGAAGTGCCCAAGGCCAGGCTGGACATTGGGGCTTGGAGCAGCCTGGGACAGTGGAAGGGGTCCCTGCTTATGGCAGGGGGGGGGATGAGCTTTAAGGGCCTTTCCAAGCCAAACCATTCCGTGATTCCATGATCCATAAACCTGTGGCCGTGTTGGTGCCAAAGGGGAGGCGAAGCTGTGGGAAGCGGGGCTGATATCACCCGTGCTCACTCCTGGATGGGGTTTGTGAGGTGACAGGAGCACCCGGCCAGGTAACAACCACTTCCTGCTAAGAACAGGGATTAGTTTTTTAAGCCTGATGAGGAAGTGCACGGAGCACAGGACAGAGCTTCCGGAGAGGCTTTTAATATCTTTGGCTGCCTGACATCAGCTGAGAGAGGGGAGGAACGAAGGACAGCAGAGAGGTGGAGGGGAGAGGTGAAAGAGCTACAGAGAAGGGTCTGCACCTTCTCTGCTCCTCAGGGTAAATCCTGCAGTGTCCTTCCCCCACTGCCCTCAGACCCTGCCCCCATCATGCCCTGCCAGGGTACAAATCCCACCTGCTGCCCACTCTGTCCTGTGGGAAGGGATGGATTTTGGAGAGCTTTGCACCAACCTCCCTGCTCCTGGAAGACTACCCCACGTGGCAAAGTCCTTTGTTATGACCAAAATCCTAGAATTCTACAATGGTTTGGGTTGGAAGGGACCTCAAAGCCCATCCAGTGCCACCCCTGCCATGGGCAGGGACACCTTCCATTGTCCCAGGCTGCTCCAAGCCCCAGTGTCCAGCCTGGCCTTGGACACTGCCAGGGATCCAGGGGCAGCCACAGCTTCTCTGGGCACCCTGTGCCAGGGCCTGCCCACCCTCACAGGGAACAATTCCTTCCCAATATCCCATCCATCCCTGCCCTCTGGCAGTGGGAAGCCATTCCCTGTGTCCTGTCCCTCCATACCTTGTCCAAAGCCCCCCTCCAGCTCTCTCGGAGCCTATTTAGGTATTTTTTTGGTAACCAAAATCCTTCCTTTTAAGCCACCATTCCCAGTAAATCGCCCGCTTCATTTTTCCTCATCACCCCTCAGAAGCTGAGGAATCCCTGTCCTCACCTCCCACGCTGCCTGGCCGCTCACAGCAGCAAGACCCACAACCCACGACTTAACGCTGCCCTTCCCCTTTTTTCCCTTTCCTCCCCGAGTCCCATCCCACAAAATAAAACAGCTTTTGTTCCCGCTGGAGATTCTCCTGGCAACAGAACCACGGAAGCTGCAAAAACAAAAAACACACCAAAAAAAAATCCCAGACTCAATGACAGCTCTATCTGAAACCAACCAGCAGGATGAGGCTGTTCTATCATCGTTAGGGGAGAGAACTGGGATAATGGGAACAGGGAAATCATTGCTGGTTCTGATGCTGAAATCTCTCTGCCTAGCAGAGGGGGGATGCAAAGGGGGATGCAGTTGTTGATGCGTCCTTGTGAATCCTGACACGAGAGTGAGATGGCTCCACCCTCCACGGACCAGCAGATTCCAGGTTGTGGGATTTCTGCAGTGTTCTGTGGGCCTGGAAGAGGCCCAGGGCCTGCAGGAGGGAGTTAGAGGAGCAGAAAGTCCTGTTTTTCAGCCAAGAATACTTTTGTCTTTAGCTAAACATCCTCCTAGGCTGCCTTTCCGTACCCCTGGGAGGCTCAGAGCAGCCCTTTCTCCAGCACTTTCGGGCTGCTGACTCCCGAATTTCCCCTCCACATCTAAAGATTCTCTGGTGCACAGGCATGGCGAGCAAGAGCCATTTATTGGTGCTGCCAAGGGATGCACCTTTACTTATTAAAGTCATTTATTCCCTTCCCTCAGATCACTGCCAGAGCCCTTCCACCTCCCAGACAGCCCCGTGATAAAATGGGGGAGGGTTTCCTTCTTTAAACAGTGTGAGAAACAATAATTCCCCATATTCAGTGCCAAACAGCCTCGTTTATGGCCGTTGCTGAGCTCCTGCATTAATCAATGGGGTTAATTGAATTGATGAGCGTGCTGGCTTGTGTTCAGAGCAGCTGCTTCACATCATCAGCCCCGTTTAACGAGAGGATCTGCCCGTGGTCATTTCCCCCCTGGGTGTCCCCACTAGACACCAGTGTGGCTTGGGACAGGGACAGGCATTTGGAAGACCCTGGTACAAATACAGGGCAAGCCCAAAACAAGCAGCATTTCCAACAAATTCATCCCAGGAATGCTGGGTGGGAGCGTCCCAGGATAAAAACAGAGGACAGAAGTATCAGCACCCTCATCTACCTGCTGTCCACCTTGGAAAAGGGCTCAGGACTTGGAAGATAAGGGAGAAAAAGATTCCCTGGCTTTTAGAGGAAGAGGAAAGTGGGAGAGAGGAGTTAGCCCAGGTTGGGCAGAGATTGAGACAACCTGGCCTAGTGGAAGGTGTCCCTGCCTGTGGCAGGGGGGTGGAAAAAGATGAGCTTTAAGATCCTTTCCCAAACCATCCTGGGATTCTCTGATCAGCCCCATGGAGCACAGCAAGGGCACAGTGCTGAAATTTGCCAGCGTGCCCGTAATTCCAGTGATTTCAGGTGATCCCAAGCCCAGCCTGAGGGACTGACAAGCCTTTCACCTCAAAACTGCGTGAGGTAAAAGTGGGGACATTTACTGCCAGGATAAGGGGGGCAAAGCGGCGATGCTGATGCTCAGATTTCCCTCGTTTCCCTCGGCAGGGTTTGAAATCCATAACCACTTTCCCTGCTTCACCAGGTATCCTGGAGCAGCCCCCAAGGACGAGGACGTGGTGGCTGTTCTGCCACACAGGTGCCCGTCCTGGGTGGTTTTTCCACCCTGCCAAGGGCAAAGAGCATCCTGAGTGCATTTTATCATTCTAAAACGATGCCAAACGTCAGCTGCCAGGTACAGCCCCACACACCGCCCTGCCTGTGGCTCTCCCGACAAAGCCCGGCTTGTCCAAAGCTCTGCCTGGCTGAGATTTAAGCCAGTCAGAGATAACCACTTGGCTGTTCCTTCCCTCGGTGCTTCCTCTGGCCTGGTGGAACACACTTCCTCTCTGTGCCGCCGGATTTGCTTTTCAATGCCCCATTATGTCCCAAGGTCACGGCGGATCGAGGAGCTTGCTCGGCTGCCCTGCAAAGAAACCGAGCCACAAGAATTATTTTTTTTCCCCCCCCTGTTCCCAATAACTGCGTGTGCTGAGCCTGAATTGCTTTCTTTAAGCCTGTGAAGAAGAGCAGCGAGCGCTCGGCTGCGCGTTTTTCTTGGCACTCCCTCTTTTCTAAGCCCATTATTCGCCTTCCTTTTCTCCGGCGAAGAAATGCCCAGTTCTCTTCTTTTCCAGCTGGCGAGTGCCAGGATCTCATTTAGTTCCCAGTGCCGTGGGATTATGAGCATGGATGTTAAGAGACCCTCCCTGCAACAACAGTGACCACCAGCCCACAAGCTGAGCCTGCCACCAGCACGAATGGCACGATTCCCATTTTAAAAGTGGGAAAATTGGAGCGAGGTAGCATTTATCAGGCTGCTTCTCTTGCGGTGGGCATCCTGCAGAAAAGATTTGGGATTTGCGTGGTCCATTCGTGCCAGGGATGGAGCAGCGGCAGATGGGAGCAGCAGGGTTTGGGGCAAAATGTTGGTTTCTTTGAAGGCAGCAGAGAAATTCCTGCTGGCTTTGACCACCAGCCACGGCACGGCCAGGGCTCTGCAGACCTGCTCCAGACGGTCAGAGCTGGAGCTGGAGCCTGTCTGGTGGCGTCCCCTTGCCAGCTTCTTTGTACTATTAATTATGGCCATGAGTCTGCAGGCTTTCCAAGCTCTGTGGCTCCAGTTTGCCGCGTGGGAAGGAGCTGGGATGCAAACTGAATTCCCCCCGCGACGTTTCCCGACAGGTCCCGCTTTATTTATGCCTCTGACAACGCTTAGATCCAGCTGGGGTGATGCTGGGGCTCTCCCAAAGCATCCTCAGAGCAGCTTTTTTGTGGGACACAGTGTTTCGTGGGGTGCAGAAACCTTCTTGCCCCTGGACATGGCATTCCCATTGCTGCCAAGGCTCCAGCTGCAAAGCCAAGCAGCCGGGCTGACCGGTTTTCCACCTGCGAGTTTTTGGCAGATCTCCTGACACAAAGCCGAGGGCGAGCAGCTCTTGGGCACTGGCAGCCCCCAGATATCCCCAGAAACCTCTCTGCAACCCTCCAAAGGTGAGGTTTACGCAATTCCTTCTCCGTTACAAATCTCACCTCCCTGGCTATGAGTTTTCATCGCTTCTCTGTGCTGGTGTTTGCAGAAGGTGAGGTCCAAGCCACGACGCTTTCTGAGGAGCCTTCGAGGTTGGACTTGAGCATCTTGGAGGTCTTGTCCAGCCTTCATGATTCTGTGGTTCTGTTTACAGTCAAATGTAACACAAGGATAAATCCATCCTGGCCAAATTTTATATGGAAAAACATCTGTAAACGTCTTGGCAAGGAAAAAAACTTCACAAGGTGCTCATACCTTATTAAACACCAGAAAACCCACATGGAGGGAGATGTAAAAGTTATAAACATCCCCAAATGCATTGCTGGATGAGTTTTTTGGAGACTTTGAGAAATGGAAGGAGCAAGTAAACAAGCTGGGATTTTCCCCTGTGCATGCGGGAACGTCTCCAGAGTGGCGGAAAGTGCGATCAATAATTGAGTGAGAAGCCACGCGGCTCAGAGCTCTCACAAAGCACAGCCTGAGCATCCAATATTTATTTTCAAGCCTTAAATAATGCATTTGCGAATGCTTCTAACTGGATATTTTAAGGCAAACAAATTTATGTCATGAAAAGTTAATTGGCGAGAGCATCTCCAAAGGAAAATCACCAGCAACCACGGGAAACACCCCTCAGCTCCTCATCGCCTTGGTCCTGTTCTTCCTCGTAAATTAGGGGGCAATTCTGTAATTTCTAATTAAGGAATCATTTGCTATCAATTAGCCCATGTAAGTAGATTTCACTCGTTCCCCAAGCTAAATCACTTAAGCCCTGGCATTTCCTCCTCGCTGCTGCAGCGCCGAGCACCAGCGGAGCGGTGTGGGAATGGGAGGCAAGGGATGTTCTGACACCCATTTCCCACGGGAGCTGGGTGGCAGGGATCCATCCCATGGGTTAATTCACTCTGCAGACGTGTGGCAGCTGCTGTAGGCAAATAGGGAAAAAAAAATCACCCATTGTCCAGGGAGGTGGAATGGGTTAGACTTTGGTGATCCAAGTGGTTCGCTTCCAACTCGGAATATTCTGCGATTCTGGGAGGGGGTGGGATTTGCATGGCATGGAGGGGAGGGATATGTCCAGGACAGTGGCCCTCAGAGGGCTCCTGGGCCTTGGAAAGGTGGAGATATCACCATTAAGGATGACTTGAGCTGGAGGTGAAGGGAATGAAGCTGCTCCACCGCCGGCTCCCAGGGGCTGCTGCATCCCAAACCACTGCTCAGCGCGGGCAGGAGCTCTGGAGGAACGACCTTGGCTGGGGCTGGCACCTTCCCACAGGTGTTTGCTTCCACCTTGGCAGCAGATGAAGGGTTTGCTGTTAAATCCACCACGGCTCTAACGCTGACCTGTTTCCTCTCCACCTCGTCCTTCAGCCCCGCTGCTCCGGGGAATGAGTAAACACAAGGAATGAGTAAACACAAGGACCACGGCTTCCAGTTTCCCTGCCCCAACCTCATCCCACTTTACAAACCTGGGGAGGAGAGCTGGCTGTCCCCCTGCAGCACCCCCAGCCACCCCCAGGTACCCCAGCCACGAGCTGCTGCCACGTCAGGCTTCTCCTGATGAAACCCAAAGAGATAAGGTGAGATGAGATAAGAAAGGTTCATAACCTCTCATCACAGGACAGGATTTCTCATCTCCAGCCAGGCTCTGCTGCCTCTAATGTTTATTTGCTGTTCAAGCCAGCATCCAGCAGGAGATGAATTGCCTCCACTGGGATTTCAACTCGGTCTGATCAGAAGAAATTGGTTTTGACAGCTTTGTGATAGAAACACCTTGGGCCAAACTCACTCCTGCTCGAAGCTCTCCTGGGGCTGGATGTGGCTCTGGCTGGCTGGGAAAATTAAAAGCAGGAATGAAAAGCCTGGAAACAGAGCAACCTGCATCCAAAAACAGGTAACAAGGGATGGCTTAGCCCACAACAGCCTCGGGAGCTTAGAGGGCAACGGGGGGAGAGCCAGAAGGAGGGAGAGGCTGGCTGTAGCTGCATGGGCTGTGTGACGTTGGTGTTATCCCCTCCAGGGCTTAGGCCGGCACAAACACAGCCTTAAAAATCATAAACTAATCCCAAATGCTCCCGAGCAAACCGAGCTGACCTGGAAGAACCAGTGCTACCACTTCTCCAGGTGTTATTTTTTCCTGAGCTTTAGAGAGAACCAGGGTCATGCAGACACAGAGCCCCGAACATCCAAGTGCTGCTCCTCAATTCCTTTCTCGTGGCAAAACGTTTGGACTGAGGGAGGTTTTCCCCACCCTGCAAGATTTGCAGGAGGTGGGAGGAGTGGGGAAGCACAAGTGTGCTTTTCATGCCTCGCTGCCCTCAGTTCAAAAGGCTTTCACCTCCCCGGGAGCACGTTCACCACTCCTATCTAGTCCCAGCAGCTCTCGTGCTCGTCAGGAGCTGGGACAAACAGGAAAGCATGGAATTACTTTGATCCCAGCCTTCAATACCTCAAGGCTTTATGCTACTCTTGGATTGTGGGAGCTGGGTGCTGTCAACCCAAGCTCAAGGATTTTTCCTCAGAGCCTGGTTGAGGTGTGAGGCCCATTTGGATCCAGCTCCACCAACGCTTTTCATTTGGGTCCAGATCCCTTTTTTCCTCCTTGGAGAGTGGTGAATGGGTGACAGATAAACATTTCTATGGCAAAACTGCTCGGTTTTGCTTCATGGCTTTATCTTCAAGTAGGCCCACACGAGTGGCAGTAGAGTCCTGTATCCCCGTCTCCATCCCAGCCCATCCCGGATGGATAACAGGGCTGTGGTGGTGGCAAAAGTAGCCTGGGTGTTGGAGCAGCTGGAATGAGATCGGGTTGGCACAGATATTTTCACAACACAAACTAAATTCGGGATGAAAACACCACTTTAAAAAGTTTATCGGGAATTACGCCCGAGCGTCGTAAAACTTGAGAAAAGCATAAATCCGACAGGAATTTATAGGTTACAAAAATACCCTCGTCTCGCTCTCCTTTTCATCCCTGTTTTTCTGCCCATAATTCACCCACTCAGGCTTCATTAAAGACTCCAGTAAATCATTCCCAGGGTCGGAAGCTCGCCAGTTTGCCTAGAGCTTAATGGCACCTTCCACTCGACTCTTGTTTTCCTCGTTTGCTTCACACTGCAGGAAAATACTCAAGCCTGACTTACTCAATATCAGTGGGAGGAGCATGGATAATGGGAATGGGAAGTTTAGCCCCGGTCCATTTTGTAATTACCACGCTGAGGGCTCATGGACTTTTAGGATATGCTTATTAAAACATACAAAAACTGTTATTTGTTACATGGATATATATATTATGCCCAGAAAAGCCATGGATGCTCCACATGTGGAGCTGTTCCAGGCCAGGTTGGACAGGGCTTGGAACAACCTGGGAGAGTGGAAGGTGTCCCTGCCCATGGCAGGGGGGTGGAACTGGATGAGCTTTGGGGTCCTTTCCCACCCAAACCATTCTGGGATGATTTTTATACACACTTACTTTAAAGCACATTAAATCCTCCCTGTCCCCCACCAAACGCAACAACAGAGAATTGAACTCTTGCTCTTTGGGGTCACTGGTCACTCTCCAGATCTCAACCAACACCTCTGGTGCCTGCTGTAGCACCAGTTCAACCAATACATGTCTCCTGGTGGATTTTCCCAGCCCTGGAAAGGAGCTGTGACCCTCGTGGACAGGAGAGAAGGAGACGTCCCTTTGAGACCTGGCAAAAATGAAGATGGGCTTTCAGGTGCCCATATCACTCACATTGAGACTTTCACTTGGTCCTGAAAAAGCAGTTCAGCTCCCTGTTTCCTATCCCGACACACCACATCTTGCTCGAGGGGAATTTTCATCATCTCAGGGCTTTGTGAGATGGTCTCAGGAGAGAACAGTCAGAGCTGTCAAGCCCTCAACACACTCAGCCTCCCTCCCTCTGCAGGCTCCCCTCTGGGGAGCAGCAAATTCAGGTGGTTCAGGGGCAATCACAGGCTTTAAGCAGAGCGTGATCACCTTTCCTGATTAGTGCCACGCTTCACTGGCCTTTCTGACTATTTAAAATTAACATTTCCGTCGTCGTTATCCTGAAAACTCCCAGCTCTTTGGTAGGCAGACCTGGTGTATCATTTACTGAGTAAAAACTCTAAAAACTCATAAAACTCCCCGGGGTTTTTCCCAAATTTTTGGGAGTGGGAGGAGGGTTGACTGTGCAACCCCAGAGGAAATCATGGTATCCTGTGGTGGAGTAAAGACACACAAACCAGGAACAGGAATGGCACCTCCACAGGATTAAAGGTGACTTGGTTCAAAGGAGCAGCGAGGTGCTCTTCCTCCACTGGTTTAGGAGAATCTACCAAGAAAATCAGGATTGCTCCCCTTCCCTCCGTGGCAACGTGGCTCCAAAACTTTGTGGCCCGAAGAGGAGAAGTGTGGCTATCCCTGGAGGCTGCTTCCTCTCTGCCCTTGCCCCAGGAGCCTGCGTAGCTCCTTATCCATGGAAAAGGGCTGCCAGCCTCCGTTTCTGCTGCCCCAGTCGCTTTCCAACGGCTCAAAGGGCAATTTTCAGTTTACAAACACTCACTCACCTCCCGATGGACCCTGAAACGGGGCACGTTCATTGTTCAACGCACGTGGGCGGCCAGAGGAATGCAGAAGAAATTGCAGCGTGGACGCAGGATCATGAAAACTTCATTAATTCTTGGCTCCTTTTCAGCTGCACAGTCTGGACGCTTTTTTGTTCAGTTTAATCTAATCTGGATTGGAAGAGCTGCCCCCGAGGAGGGGAGGATCACGAACAACTGTTCTCCCAACTCCATTTGGATTGTGATGTGGTTTCCCACAGCAGTGAGGGGTGGAACGAAAAATCTCTTCCAAAGTGCTGTTAAAAATGATCAAGAGGGTGAATTTGTGCCCAGCACCACTGAGCCCCGAGGTGCTCAGGTGAATCTGCTCTAATGACAGTAAAACTCCTTTTCCCAGAAGGGGCAGGTACTAATGTTGCTTGACGAGCAGTAAAATTTTACAACTTGCTGTAAAAGGAGGCACTGAGGTTGTTTTTTTCCCCTCCAAAAAAATCCCTATCAACAGTCAGAGTTCAAACGTTCTACAGGGGGAGACATCCCCCTGGGCTCCATCCACATTTGTGCCTTAAAAATACCTGTCCTTGAGGTATAGATTCCCCATCCATCCCTGAGTGCCCTGGGCACGATCACAGGCTCATTAGGTTTAAATTCCTAATGTGGACCAGAGCCAGGAGAGACACAAAGACTCATTTGGGATCCCCTCATCACATCAGGAAAGGGAAGAAAGCGTCAATCTGTTGTTTTGCCCTTGCCAGGAGCCCCTCTCCTGTAGGCTCTGCATTGCACTCTGCCTGCAGAGAAAGGCCAAGGAGCTTTGGGATGCTGAATGGGATGTTATCCTGCCAGCTGTCCTCCTCGGGTGGTTTTGGGGCGCTCTGGATGTCAAGAGTGTGTAGGAATCAAATGATCCTCAGACTGTGTTAACTGGAAAAGTGCAGAGCAGACCAAGACCCCCAGAGAGGGTGAGCTGAGCCAGCAACAGCTGGATCCGAACTATCCCTGCTCAGCGACTCCCTTTCTAATGCTAATATCCTGCGGAGAAATCCTGCCAAGGAATTGCTCGCATTCCTCCCTGCAACAACAAACCCACAAGAGCCAAACCCCCGGCCCCCCACATTCACCCTGAGCCCGTGCTTGCTTCGGGCTCTGCGTTCTGCTGGCCGTGTTCCCTCTCTCTCCCGAACTCACAGCCTGGCAGCCCAGCTCCTGGGGCAGGTTTTCCATGGAATTCGGTGCAGGCACTGGGCGTGCACACCCTTCCCACCGCATATCCCAGCTCTTTCAGCCTCCCTTCCCCTCCACCTCACCTGCAAATCCTCGAGCTGATACTGGTCTGGAATTCCCGGGAGGAAAAAGGATCTGGGGGGGGTTTCAGAAGTCTGAAGCAGGAGGAGGTCTGTGCCTCCCATTCCCAACGAGGCTGGGTTGATCAGCGAGGGATGGGACCAGCCAAAGAGCAGCCTAGGAGCAGAGCAGAGCAGAGACCCAGCTAAGCCAGTGCAGTGCAGGGTTGGAATCATGGAATATCCCACAAGGATCATGCAGTCCAACCCCTGGCCCTGCACAGACACCCCAACAACCCCACCCTGTGCATCCCTGAGAGCGATGTCCAAACGCTCCTGGAGCTCTGGCAGGATTGGGGCTGTGGCCACTTGGATTCAGCCCAGGTGGCAGAGGAGGAAGGTGACCTGGGCAGCCCTGCCCTGCCTTCTGCCAGCATCGCCCTCCACAGAGACCCTGCCTTGGGGAGCTCCTCCTTCAGCTATCACTGCTTCCCACAATCAGCTGGGAAGGCCTGGGTTCCTTCCTGGTGAGCAATTAACTGTAATTAACACGCAATTAGAGGGCTTCTATTCCATTGTATCCTACCAGTGGGATTGGAGCCACTAATCATGGCAAACCCCAGGAGACTGGAAGCCTGGGGTGAAAGAGTCCTACCAAATTCCAGCTCCTGATCCACAATTCCCCTCTCTAATTAGGGTCCAGACACACAAAGAGACTGAACATCGAGTGGCTACAGTGAAAGCTCCCTTTAAAAATGTCTGCTTTTCCAAGGGGAGCCATTCCTTGGCGGGCTGGAGAGTGCTCTGGATGAGCAAATTCCCGCACGAGGGACGATTACAAGACGAGCCCATGAGGACAATGCCATGGGCTGGGAGCGAGAGTGAGACACTGCACGTGGGCTTTCCATCGTAGCTTGATGGAAAAGCAGGAACAAAACCCAAGTCCTACTGAGCCTGTGTTCCTGTACAACTCCAAAAATAATTGTTCAGGAGGCAGATGAGAACATAAAGCAGAATGAAAACACTTTTATGTTGTTCAGGCACTTAATCCCAAGGAAGAGTCCATTGACAGAGCATGGCGGGGTGCACGGTGCTTATCAGCCCCTCAATTTTCTTTGGCATCGGGGCCATAAACAAGAACAGAGCAGCACTGAGTCTCTGAAGTCCAGAAGAAGTCTCCTGGCTTTGGGAGGACTCTGTAAACATCAGGGCAGATGCTATCTTAAAAGGCTCAATGCCTTTGATTATGTTCCCGTGTCGAGTTTCCTCCATTTATTTTTGTCTCATCGTCTCTAAAGTTGGACTGTGTTGCCTGTAGAGAAGGTTGTGAACTGAAACACCACCACAAGCTTCTTCTGATGGAGCCTGAGCTCCAGCAGAGAAATTGGCACTTAGTTTGGATTTTGTCACTATTCCCAGCCACAGGCTCAAGAGATGATTTTTCCTAATGGCAGAGCTGTTGTGGCTCTGATAGTCCAAGGTCATGGGTAAGGCAAGATCTGTGAGCAGAGCTAATATATTTTTTAACCCAGCAAAACCCTCAAGCCCCAAAAAACAAGTAAAAAATTCAGACAGGCTGGGCTTTCACAGGATCTGTCTTACTATGAGTAAATAAAGTGTTCCCAATACATGACAGCAATTTCCCAAAAAGACTTTCAGACTTTAAAAAATGAGAGTGGAGATTGTTCCTTGGTCATATGACTTCACAATCTGGGGCTCCCAGTGAACTTCAGGTCGGGCTGGGCACACAGCAAAGCCACGTGAGGTGACGACACCCGTGTGACTCTGATGATGACTGTGGGGCTTGTGGGTTGGATGGAGAAGGACCTGTAGGTTGGGGTGGTGTTGGACCTGTGGGCTGGACGCAGGAGGATTTGTAGGTTAGGAAGGTGTAGGATCTGTGGGTTGGGTGGTGTAGGATGTGTAGGTTGGGATGGTGTAGAACCTGTAGGTTGGGATGGTGTAGAATCTGTAGGTTGGGATGGTGTAGAATCTGTAGGCTGGGATGGTTCCAGACCTGTGGGTTGGATGGAGGAGGATCTGTAGGTTACTAAAGTGTAGGGTGTGTAGGCTGGGATGGCATTGGACCTGTGGGTTGGATGCAGAGGGACCTGTAGTTTGGGATGGTGTTGGACCTGTGGGTTGGATGGAGAAGGACCTGAGGGTTGGGAAGGTGTAGGACCTGGGGGTTGGATGGAGAGGGACCTGTAGGTTGGGATGGCATTGGACATGTGGGTTGGATGGAGGAGAATCTGTAGGTTGGGAAGGTGTAGGATCTGTGGGTTGGGCAGTGTAGGATGTGTAGGTTGAGTGGAGAAGAACCTGTAGGTTGGAATGGTGTCGGGCCTGTGGGTTGGATGGAGAAGGACCTGTGGGTTGGGATGGTGTGGGACGTGTGGGTTGGGTGGTGTAGGATGTGTGGGTTGGGTGGTGTGGGACGTGTGGGTTGGGTGGTGTAGGACGTGTGGGTTGGGATGGTGTGGGAAGTGTGGGTTGGCTGGTATAGGACGTGTAGGCTGGATGGAGAAGGACCTGTAGGTTGGGATGGTGTCAGACCTGTGGGTTGGATGGTGTAGGACCTGTGGGTTGGGACAGCCTTGTTGCTGCAGCTCTGGCTCAGAGCGGCTCATTGACACTGCTCTGGGAGCTGCCGTGCTTTGCTGTGGCCTCTCTGGTCCAGGTGACCTCTCTTGCAGCTGCTGTCCCGCAGGCCAGCACGCGGAGGCTGCGTTTGCCTTGTGTCCCCAAGAGGAAATGTGTCCCCCACCCCAAGACCAAGAGGACTGTCACAGGGCCCTGCTGCTCCGATCGCGTTCCCTCCAGACCGTGGCAGAGTTCCTGCTGCCTTCAGGGAGGACGGGGACCCAGCCATTGTCCGACACCTTTGATATTTTCTGTGACTGAGAGGAGCTATTTTTGGGTCAGGAAGGTCAAAGCCAGAGCAGGCCCAGGGGAGGAGGGTGGGCAACTTCAAAGCCCAGCTCTGAAGTCTCTACGGGCAGGAACCCACGTGGAGACATCCAAAGCACCGCTGAGCAACCTCACTTTGAAGAAGGATCCTGAACTCTGTTTTTACGGTGGGAAGATCTTTCTAGAAGAAGGTTTCATAACCCCCCAGAAAGCCTCAGCCACTTGGCTTGGTCCTTCTCTGCTGTCAGTTCAGCCCTATCTCCTCTCTCCAGGCTGAGCATTGTCCTGTCCCCTGCCTGCTCTGAGGATATTTGGGATATCAAGGCCATTAAACTCTTTCCCAGGGGAAGTCACAGCCTGTCCCTCTGGCTCAACCCTGCTACTCGCGATCTCTTGCGTTAATTAATGTTTGCCATTAACCACGCACTTGATAAGCTAACAGAGGGAGGAAAACATCCCTCGCAGCCATCAACCCCGCACAGTTGGGATATCTGCTTGGCAGAGCCCTCTCTACTCCGTCCAAGGAACGATTATTAGGAACATAAACTCGCCTGGAACATCAAAAGCCACCCCTCCCTCCCGTTTGCTATTGGCACCTGGATGAGTCAGGCCGGCAGTAGGAGATTTCCAAAGGAGCCGGCAAGGTGAGAGGGAAGGGGGAAGGGGGAAGGGAAGCTGCTGCTTTCCCTATTTTTTTGCGCAAGAGAGTTGTCAAAGAAAAGTCATTTCACTGAGGAGCGTCTGTCAGCTGTGAAGTGTTGATGTTTCGGGGCAGACGTGCCAAACACCTGCTAAAAATCCAGGGCTCAGTTTGTGAGGGCTGATCTTGGCGGAAATGGGAAGAAAACAAGGAGGAGACTGAGCATCTTTCTTGGGTGGCAAAATTCCACGAACCTGTCCAAGATTTAGCAGCAGCAGCAGACCTTTCTCCTTTATTAGAATGGAATAATAGAAACTTAGAATCATGGTTTGGGTCGGAAGGGACCTTAAAGCTCATCTCATTCCAGGGCAGGGACACCTTCCGCTATCCCAGGTTGCTCCAAGCCCCGTCCAACCTGGCCTTGGGCACTTCCAGGGATCCAGGGGCAGCCACAGCTTCTCTGGGCACCCTGTGCCAGGGCCTCAGCACCCTCCCAGGGAAGAATTCCTTCCCAATATCCCACCTAACTTTACCCTCCCTCAGTGGGAAGCCATTCCCCCTTGTCCTGTCACTCCATTCCTTCTCCGAAGTCCCTCTCCAGCTCTCTTGGAGCCCCTTTAGATGCTCATCTCAGTTTTCAGCTGGGGGGAATTGTCCTTCTCTCCTGACATCCATAAATCCTGTGAGCTCAGCCTCGTCTGAAGGCGAGGCCCTCTTCCAAAACCTCTCTGAGATGCCTGGTGAGCAAGAGGATGGGGAAGGTGGAATTCTCTCCAGCTTCAGTAAGAGCAGGGCTGAGCTTGGCCTGGTTTTGACCACGCTCTTTTCTGCTGCTCAGTCATCACTGCAAGAGGATTTTGCCTTGGTCTGGACACAGACATGAAGCCTTCCCTGAAAAATCTCTCCTGGGGGGCGTAAATTGGGAATTGGGTGGTGGGTTAATGGCTGGACTCGATGATTTTAGAGGGCTTTTCCGACTGAAATGATTCCATGATTCTCTGGGCAGCGCTGAGGTTACTGCAGCCCAGGCCGCAGCGTGGTTGGACCTCCAGGGACAAATTCACCCTTCATGGGCATCCTGGCTTTGTCCTGGCTTTGAAGTAAGCAAACAAAGAGATTTTGGGCTCTATAAAATGAAAATTTGATAGGCACAACTTTTATTAGAAGCATGGAAAACTACTCAGCACAGGATTGGTGAAATGGGGTTCCCCACCCCAGATCTCAGCAGCCACCCTGAGGGCTCTTTAATCCCATGGGACAAGCCACATTCCTCAGTGATTTGCTGAGCTGTGGCGTGGATTAGTTTCCCTGAAGGATTCACATGCTTGGCAAGGGAGGTTTAGGAGCAGTTTCTTCGTTTATTGCATTTTTTCGCTTATTGTTCTTTACCCTGCTAATAACTAAGTGCATTCCAGGGGGTTTGACATCACGTCAGGGAGAAGGAATGAAGGTAGGAAATGAAAACACAAAGGGGAGCAGAGCCACAGACAGAGGCTTTGTTTTGTGGCCAATTTCCCAAATTCCAGGCTCTTTCAGGATTATCTGTATCATGATTCAAGCAAACATCTTTCCATTGTGTGGGTCTTGAGCAGGTAAAATATCTCAATGTCACAGCAGGCAAAGGTGAAAATATATTTGAATAAAACATTATTTCTATTATAAAAATAATAAATTTTTCAAATATTTAATAACAAATAATGGAATTTCTTAGGAGACATCAGTGCTCCATTTCTGGTTTCAGTAAGAAGGGATGGAGAGCTGGCATCAGCTCTCAATTCCAGCATCTCTGATCTACAAACCTGGGTTTGGTTGTAACCCAAAAAAGGAGAAACTTTTAGAAATCAAGGTTTGGAAATCCTAACAGGCTGCAGAATGGAGGGCAGGTGTATTCGAGCTTCAATTAAAAAGTATTCTATGGCTTTTATCCATGGAAAAGTCCTTCGCCGACGTGAGGAGAAGTGAGCCACCACCTTCCTAGAGGTTGGAGATTAAGCTCTAAATGAGTTTATAAAACAAGGTAAACTCCCTTGCTCCAGGGCACGAACCAGTGAAGACCTGGAAGAAACCTCAGTCGAGCGCAGTCATTCCCTGCCTGCCTGCCTGCTCCCAAGATTTTTATCCCTTTTTTGCAGGCTGGCCATGCCAACAAGCTCCGGGGGTTGAAGAGGTATCAAACTATGGATTATTGTGTGTCTGTTTCTAAAGATTCCTCGGAAAGGCTCATGGAAAAGCACACTTCACTGAGTTTTTTGTCCGCTGCTCCTCTCGTGTGTCAGCTAATGAGCTGCCACAGCCCCAGAACGGGGCCGGGCACGGCTTTATTTCAGTTAAATGGGACGTGAGAGCAGCGTTCTGGCACCTCCACCTCCAAACCAACAGCAAGGTATTGATTACTGAAGGAAATCAGCTAAGTCTGGGCCTGGAATTGGCAGCGCATTTAAACCCGTAAGAGCAGCAGGGTTATTCCTAAACTGAAAAGGAGGTGAAGGCTTAATTACGTGGCTGAATCCAGGGCTGCCAGCGTGGAGAATTCGGGTGTTGAATGCCAGCATGGAGGCAGATTCCTACGGCCGGTTACAAATCACTGGGATTTATAATCACTTTATAGTCCAGGAACGCTGACAGCTTTAAATATAGAGCCGTGCCTGTGATAAATTGCTGGCATTTTTTTCTTGTTAGCCCTTTGTAACTAAATTTAAGGTATCCATTTCAGCGTGATCCAATTATGGAAGCGTAATCGGGGACGGCTCCCCATGCAAGAGGCCACATCTATTTTTGCCTGCGAAGCTTAAGTCTGCATTTCTGAGCTCATGATTTATGGCAGGCTTTAAATTAATAATGAGGCATCCATCCACAGGCAAATATTTGTATTTGGAGAGCCATTCAGGCCCCAGCCAAGGCTTCCCGAGCAGCCAAGGATCAGTTACAACAATGCCCACACAGATCCTATTTCAAACATCACCTGGCCTTGCACAATTAGCATCAACTCCTCCTTGCTAACGAGAGCCTGAAATTAATGGCATGTCAGCCAAAACTATGGAACCCCCGAAGATTCATTCCTGAGACCAAAAAAAGGCCGTATTTCAGCTAAATTTCTGCCGGGCCGCACCCTCGCCTCCGTTGCTGATGGATAAATTTCCATAAATATTTCCAGGGACACAATGCAGGTGTCCTGCAGGCGTTGTGGGATCAAGCAGGCAGCTGAGCAGGCACAGATGTGACCACACACACAGACCCCAGGGGGGTGCAAAGCTGAGAGGGAGAGGGATAAACCCTCCTCACGCTGTTACCTAGCAAAGACACGAGTTTGGGGACGTTTTGAGCCATAACTTCTCCCGCATTAATCCATGGAAAATACACTGATTTCCTCTGGAAAGTGCCTGGAGACCTGCTGGTGGCAGAAGCCCAGAGCCAAGCGCTGTTGCCATGGTCAGAGTTCAAGAAACCTCCTGCTGTTAGTCCTGACTAGAGCAGCTTGTCCTGGAGACAAGGATTTATTTATTTTTCAGCAGCTGGGGCTGTTGCAGCTTCAGGTTACCTGTGGAAATTGCAGCTCAGTTTTCTTTCTCTCCAGCCACCACAGAACGGTTTGGGTTGGGAGGAACCTTTAAAGGAGTTGGAAGATGCCATGAGGTGTCAGAGCAATATCCATGGATAACCTTCGTGAGTAGAGGGTTGTGTTGGTGATCAGATATTAGGAAAAATTTCTTAGTGGGGAGAGTTGTCTATCCCTGGCACAGGCTGCACAGGGCAGTGGTGGAGTCAAGATCCCTGGAGGGATTGTGGATGTGGCACTTGGGGACATGGGTCAGTGGCGGCCTTGGCAGTGCTGAGGGAATGGCTGGAATCGATCTCAGAGGGCTCTTCCAACTGAGAGGTCTGGAGTTGTCTGAGCTGGGCTCCTCTTGTGGCTTAGGACAGCACAGGAGGCCTGAAGATGCTCCCTGATGCATCTGTCCCCAAGGAGACACAGGACAAGTGCTTGCTGAGTGTCCCGCTGTGGTCAGTGGCAGCACGGAGAGCAGGATCTGGGTGTCCCACGCTGATCCCTGTGCCACCCTTCCTCTCAAAAAGTCCATTTACTCCATGGCTTGGCTCAGCCTCCAGCTGGAATAAAGCTCTTGGTGCTCACAGCACGCTGGGCAGCAGCACCATCACTGGTGGACATTCTTATCAGTAATTAAGTTAATGATGCTTTGAGTCACATCTGTGTGTCCCTCTCAGTCGATTTGGGACCATGGAAGAGTTCATCCATTTGATTCCTGGTTTTTCTCTGGGAATGACCAGCTTCCTTTAAGATATTTTTCTATGTCTGCATGGGAAAAAGGATGTAATCCATGGAGGTCCTGCCTTGTTTGCCTGGCAGCCCAGCAGGAATGGGAGCAGCACACAGCCTCAGCTGAGCCTCTCCAGGCTCTCCAAGCTGCAGCAGAGATTAATTAACTGGTGAGTAAACACCTCTGCCCAGCCTGGCAGCCAGAGTGGAAAGCTGAGCTTAGCAGGGAAGGACAGCGAGGCTGGGAGTGATTGGGATCATGTGGAATCACAGAATCCCAGACTGGGTTGGGTTGGAAGGTACCTCAAAGCTCTTCTTGTTCCACCCCCTGCCATGGGCAGGGACGCCTTCCGCTATCCCAGGTTGCTCCAAGCCCCATCCAGCCTGGTCTAGATTGGATATTATGGAAAATTTCTTCTCTGAAAGGGTGATCAAGCACTTGACCAGGCTGCCCAGGGCAGTGGTGGAGTCCTCATCCCTGGAGAGATTTAAAAGCCGTGTGGACGTGGCACCTGGGGACGTGGTGGGTGGTGGCCTTGGCAGTGCTGGGGGAACGGTTGGACTGTGATCTCGGAGAGCTTCTCCAGCCTTAATGATCCTGTGATTCCATGATTAAAGGTCCCTGCTCTGCTCTGAGCTCACGAACCCTCAGCAGCCATCAGGGTGAGACAACAGCAGTGCTGAAAGCCCCCGGCCTGGGTTGGAAGCTCCATGAGGAAAGGATTTCCAGCAGATCCTGGCCTGGGCTGGAAGCTCCATGAGGAAAGGATTTCCAGCAGATCCCGGCCTGGGTTGGAAGCTCCATGAGGAAGGGATTTCCAGCAGATCCTGGCCTGGCTGTGGCTGTGGCTGTGTCCCATCCTCTGTGGAGAAGCCCATCCTTGAGGCACCTGGAAAGGCAGCCCTGCCCTCCAGTGCTCAGCTCCTACACCTCACATCGCTCAAAGCCTGCTCTGAGGTGTCCTGCACCAGGGAAAACTCAGGAGAGCACTGTATTCCCAGAGATCCTGGGGCCAGCCCCTCTGGAGAGTGCTGCATTTTCCTCTCCCTGTGTTTCACCCTGAGCAGGGAAGGGTGACAGCCACTTCAGCCAGGCAGGGAGTTTATCCAGAGTCTGGGAAAGACTTCCCTGCTCCAAAGTGCAGCTTTGGTGGTGGGAGGGGACCCATTTGCCCAGAACTCCACTCCTGACTGCAAAGCAGGGGCAGCAGTGCACTGGGGTGTCCCCAGCTGACCCCAATCCGTTGGATATAATTCATTAATCACTCCTCACTGCTTATTAACATCATTAATGCAGCAGAGCCCACAAGCCTTCACCGCCTCACCCTCCATCTGTTCGCGGATTGCTCCCTGTTTTTCACACCGCCTCGTTCCCACGGCGTGGAACCGAGTGTTCTTCCCTCCCCTCCTTCCTCACCCTGTCTGCTGACAGCCCCAAACCCCCAGTCTGCTCTGCAGCAAGGTCAAAATTATCTGACAGACTTGAAAAGATGGGTGAGCCTTTGCTACAAGACAGCCTGGCACTGCCGGGGGGGGGAACAGATAACAGCAGCAATTTGTTTCTTTCACATAGAAAACTGAAATATAGGAGTTTTTCCTAATTTCTTCTTTTTCCTGAGGTGTCCCTGAGGTGATGTTTTCCCTCCCCAGCTTGTTCGAGGGTTCAACCAGAAGCTCATTTGGTGGCACTGCCCCGATTTCTAATGGGCCCCTCTCTAGTGAAAAGTCATGTCAAACAGAGTGTGATGCTTTTCCTTCCCCTTAAGGATGATCCGAGGGCTTCTCACCTCTGCCCAGAGCCTAAACTCAGCAGCACTGAAAGAATGTGCCCAGACAAGCTGCGAACTTTGCAGGGCTGATATTAAAGAGAAAAAAACCCAAAGACACCCGAAGGCAGGAGAGATCCCAGAGCTCCCTGACTCCGGGGCACAGGCAGCGGCTTGGAGCTGCAGTGCTGAGCCCCGCTGTGATTTTCAAATAGCTCATTTATTCTGTCCTCACTGACTGCTCGGCTCTGCAATTATTTGTCCTTGGTCTTGCCAGCTCAGGACACGCAGCCTTTGCTTTTCCCCTCTCACAAATCTTGCTGTGCAAGGGGCAGAACGAGCCCTGGCAGCAGGGACGGCTGTTGCAAGAAATCCAAGGCTTCAGGGGGCATTTACAGAACTCTGCTTGCTTTTAAAACGGTCTTTCTCCTGACCCTTTGTGGCTCCTGCTTGGACAAACCACCCCATAAAACCCAGGCACCGGTCCAAGGCAGTCTGCAGCACAGACCCAGACCGGGCTTAATTTTCAACCTGCAAAGCGAGGAAGCAGGAAAAATCACGGAACCCTTTCCTTCGGGGAGATTTCCCACAGACAGAGCTCAGGCTCCTGCTGGAGCCCGAGTGAAGCCCTGCTAAGAGCATCCCAGGGCACCTGCAGCACAGCCAAGCAGCTTTGCAAGGACCGGGGAAGAGCAGGGATCCATCAGCGCTGGGGCTTCCCAGCTCAGGGACCCAAATCCTTCCCCACTGCACACTTGGAGTGTTGAATTTGGCCTGGGGAGCATTTGTGAGGCAGCCCCAGGGCTCTGTGGTGAGATGATGCATGAATGGTGATAACCCAGGCCAGTTCCGTGGAATGGGGCCAAAGGAGCCCTTCCAAAGGCTGCAGGAAAAGCTTGACCTTGAATACGGGCTGAGACAACGCCACGAGAGCTCACACTGCCCTCTCCTCATGCTAAAAACAACTTTTCCCAATAAACAGCAGCTTCAAGGAAGGAAAAAACCCCGCAGAATAATTTCTACCCCAAGATTCCCCACAGTTCAGTAATTTCAGCTTCAAGGAAGATTTGGGTGACATCTAATTTTGGAATAACATCTGCCCCTGGGGACCAAACCCTTTCAAACTACTACAGAAACTGCAGTATTCCAGCAAATGTAACCCCGATAAAATCCCAGCTTCCTTGGCATCTGGACAGTTGGGGGTGGGGGGAAGAAAACCCCAGCAGATGCAGAAAGCAAGCAATCAGGGCAGAGTTTATTTTAATAAACCCTTGTGACTGCAATAATCTCAGCTCTGATTAGCACTGGAGATTAAAAAATGTAAATATTTACCAGAACATCTTCAATATCCTCGTGGAGTCAAAAGGGCAGTTTCTGCATGCAGCGTGTCAGAGCTCCTTGCTCTGGCAAACCCTCTCAGACAACTGTGGAATTATGCAAAGAGCTTCAACATAATTAATTATATTCATTACAAAGCCAAAATATTGGAGTTTTATTTGCTTTCTGTTCCAGCTCTGAGTTCTCTCTGCTTTCTGCCTCTTGTGTGAGACTGCGATGGCTCCTTTAACAAAAGCTGTGATTCCCACTTGGCTCGAGGAGCTGCATTTAATGAAAGCTAACAAGTTGCATGATGCCTGCAGTAAATTTGGGCTGCCAGACCTCCTCTAAGTCCCTTCAGGAGGGACGTCTTTGCTTCTCCTTCATTTCAGCAGCCCGGAGAAGCTGGGGCTGCCCCTGGATCCCTGGAAGTGTCCAAGGCCAGGTTGGATGGGGCTTGGAGCAACCTGGGATAGTCCCTGGGCAGGGGGGTGGAACAAGATGGGCTTTAATGTCCCCTCCCACCCAGGCCATTCCATAATTCCACGGTTTTGTAAGCCCAGGCCACAGTGTGGCTCGCTCTGCCAGGGGGGAGCATCTGCCCTGGGTTGCTGGTGACACTGGTTCCCAGCAAGCTCTGGGTGCAGCACATCAAAAGCAAACCAGTGGCCTGGCTCCTTCCCCAGCTTGCCAGGCACCTTGTTGGAAGAGGCTTGGAGCTGGTCTTAATTAACAGAGGTGCTGTGAATGGGCTGGGGCCTGTCCTGCCCTCAGTAATAGGATTACATCCCAATTAACCCACCCCGGGCACGGAGCCTGCTGTGTGCGTTTGGGGCAGGCTGGAATTTGAGGCGAGGCACAAGGAGCAGTGTGTCCCTGCTGGCACATTCCCATCCTCTGCTGTCTTGTCACCTTTCTGCTCCATTCCCAGCTCTCTGCCATGATCCCTCCTGTCTCTCACCCCCACCCAGGGTGGAGGGTTGGGAGCTGCTGCCTTTGCTGCTGGGCTTGGCTCACTCTGGATCCTGGATGCAGCCTGGGCATGCAGCACACGTGGAGATAACGGAGCTGAAAGCATCACCCCTCTGCCCTTAAACCCAAATTTTCTCTTCCTCGTCCCCCTTGTGCTCCCCCGCCTCAGTCCCACAATGCCAGGTTTGAAATCTCCATGGGATTGGGTCTGTTGCTGCTGCAGAAACCCCATTGCTGGACTAAGGAGGAATGAAAGCTGTGCACGAGGGAGTGACACAGAACAATAAATCCAAAGAGGCTTTTTTACTACCCCAAAAAACCCCAGCAGATGCCATGGGCCTGGGTGAGGGGAAGGAGGGAAACTTCCCTCCCTTCCAGAGGGTGAGAAATGCCAGCAAGGGCCTTTCCTTGGATGCAGGGTCAATCCAACCTTGTAATTGTGGTTGTTAAATCATGCAGTGAACAAAGATGTGGTGGTGAGTTTGGGCAGGAGAGGCCTCTTTGCTTTCCCTGCCTCCAACAAAGGGAAAATCCTTGCTTTTTGGGGCAGCAAAGGTGCTTGGGGAGCTCAGGTCTCGTGCATGGCTTTGCTCTTACAGAGTGAGAGTAAAAATCGAGTCACACAGATGAGATGCAATTCTTAATAAGTGGTAAAAGCCACCAGCTTGCTGGGTTGAAGGAGCAGAAACCACAGCTGAGGGGCAGCCCTGCAAATCTTCCCGCTGAAGATCCCACCACCCACAAAGAGAGGGGGCTGGCAGAGTTTAAAAGAAAGAGGAGGAATCGCCACCTCTTCCTGACACCCTTAACGCGTCAAAAAAGATCCTTGGAAATAGAATTTTTTCTGGAGGCATAAAAATCTGGTTTGAGTTGAGCTCGTTTCAAGGCAAGCGGAACAAGAAGAGGCCGAGCACGATGAGTTCACGCAGTCACTGCTAAAAATGGGGGGGGGGTTTGCTGTCAGAACCCCTGGAGCAAGGAGCCAAGTGGGATTTTTTGACTCGCTCTGTCCCTGGATCCCTTCCCACTCTGAGCCTCGCAGCAAGCCAACCATTCGATTTGGCCGGCGTGCTCGGGCCAGGCCTGCCTTTTAAGCAGTGCTAAAAAAGAAAACACGCAGCTCCACGACGCAAGAGGAGCAGCTGCTCTCGAGCAGCAGTGGGGAGGGACAATGGGTCTCCTCAGGCCGGGAGGAATTGGCCTTTCCTTCCCAGGCAGCCGCCGAAGGAAGGGACAGGCCCGGCCCGGGCGCTCGCAGTAAACAGAGGTGAGCTGCAAAGCTGTCACCGGGCCGAGCCCTCGAACAATGGGGCCCAGAGGGAAATGGAAAAGCAAATATTAATGTTTGGCCATTCGCATGGCCCCGGAGAAAAGGGAACAATGCCTTCGGCTGGACACCACCTCGATGTCTTCCTCCCCTCGATGTCTCCCTCCCCTCGATGTCTCCCTCCCCTCGTGCTCTAAAATGTCCCCTCAGGAGCTGCGATTCCTTCGGACGGAGCAAGGGAGAGCTGAGGGCTGCCTGCTTTTCCCTGCCAGAGGGGATATTATAAGCTTCATTATAAACCTGTTTCTGTGCCCCCTCCCCGAAGACGGGCTCCTCCTCGTGAAGTAAAAATCAGAAGCACACGGGGACTCCTCTGACCTTGACTGCAGCCATGAATCCCAGCAGCTGGGTGGGAGCACAGGGAAAAACAGACACCCGATTGCTGTTAAACCTGGCAGAAAAGGCGAGCAAAACCCCAGGGAGCAAAACCAGGGAACATTTCCCCAGGGAGAGGCAGAGATGAGGGCCTGGCTTGTTATTTGCTTTCTTTATCTCTCCTGTGGGGACAGGCTGGGAGAGCTGGGGGTGCTCACCTGGAGAAGGGAAGGCTCCAGGGAGAGCTCAGAGCCCCTTCCAGGGCCTAAAGGGGCTCCAGGAGAGCTGGAGAGGGACTGGGGACAAGGGACAGAGGGACGGGACACCGGGAATGGCTTCCCACTGCCAGAGGGCAGGGCTGGATGGGATACTGGGAAGGAATTGTTCCCTGTGAGGGTGCTGAGGCCCTGGCACAGCATTCCCAGAGAAGCTGTGGCTGCCCCTGGATCCCTGGCAGTGTCCCAGGCCAGGCTGGATGGGGCTTGGAGCAGCCTGGGACAGTGGGAGGTGTCCCTGCCATGGCAGGGGGTGGGATTTAAGGCCCCTTCCAACCCAAACCATTCCGTGACTCTGTGAGGAAAATGCCTCTCCTGGCTTCACCAACAGCCCCTGGAAGGACCCCTCGGGCAGGCAGGTGACCAGAAACTGCGATGGAGATGTAAACCAGGCTCCTCGGGCCCCCTCAGGGCTCAGTGCTCCTTCTGTGCCTGCCCAGAGCTGTGCAAGCCACGCTGCAAGGCTCTCATGCTGGCCTCATTGTTCCGGAGGCAAACGAGAGCAGGGAGAAGAGCAGAGAGCCCTTGTGCCCGGCCATTTGATTGGGGAGGTTGCCGTGGAAACCGCCGCGTAATTAAAGCTTCCCTCTCCGCTCTTGGTTGTGCAGGAGCTGCAGCGTTTGGGGCTTTTCAGCTCTTGCTGGTTCCAGAGCGAGGTGTCCTCTTGGAATGGGGCTGTTCCAGCAGCGGGGCCTCGCTTTGGGAGAGATGTGCCGTGGATAAATGTTTGTTGTCTTCAAACAGCAGCGGTTTTTGTGGCTGAGCTGCAGCCAGGGCTGTCCTGCCCTGCCCTTTAGTGCCTCTCCTCCAGAGCAGCAGGGAGAAGGGCTGGTGGCCTCCCAGGACACAGTGCCGTGGAATAATGGGATGGTCAATGCTGGAAAAGCCTCCCAGATCACCAAATCCAACCTTCAACCAATGCCTGCTAAATCATGTGGCCACATCTGTTTGTTTTTCGGACATTGCAGGGATGGTGACTCCCCCACCGCCCCAAAGCCTGACTGCTCCTTCAGTGGTGAAATTCTTCCTAATATCCAACCTGAATCTCCCCTTTAGGCAGCTTGAGGCCATTTTCCCTCATCTTATTGGTAGTTTTTCCTGGGAGAAGAGGCCAGGGACATCAGGTGGAGAGGGGCTGGGATGTGCAGATATCTCTGCTTCCTCATAGCACACTGGGTTTAAGCCCTCTTGTCTGGCACAGAAGGAATCTCTTAAAACAGAATTGTTTTTTCCTTCCTTTCCACAGACGTCGCCAAAAGCTCAGGTTTTTGCTGGTTTTTTTTTAATAAACCTCCCAGCGTGGGATGAATCACTGTTTTATCATTCCATCTCTCACATTCTTCCCCCAAACGGCACCAGCTAAGTTGTAACTGATTAAAATCAGAGAAATAGACTGAAAAGCCTCACCAGCAGTGAGGGTTTCTTTCCCCCCATTGCAGCCAGTAAATTATGCTCCACACTGTAACGGAGCAGGTTCATTAAATTGTACCACTTTGATGTTATCTCTCGGCCGAGCTGCGGGAAAGTCTGGGGAAACACGTGACATTTCTGGGGGAAAACACTTGTTTTGTTCATTAGCATGCGTTGAAGCCCGGCTGCCTGCGAGCCAGGCATCACCAAGTCAATAAAGCAGCTCTGATTTCAGGTGAAAAGCAATATCCACCCTGACGAGGCAGCTGTGAGCCACCCTCAAGCTCAGGGGTTTTTTTGCAGAGACCTCCAGCAATAACCCCCATGGTCAAGTGCTGCAGGCCGGGGGCAAAAATTCATCCCACCAGCTCCTGATGGAGCTTTGTATGACACAAAGAGGTGCTCAGGGAAGCCCTGGAGGGAGGATGCTGTGGTGGGAATAATGTGGTGGCACACCAAGGGGAAGGGACCGGCCACCTCCTGAAATGTCAGGGCAAGGCTGGATTGAGAAACGATGTCTTTGGTGCAAAGACTTCGGAGAAAAATGCTGCAAGCCGACTCCTTCCACTCCTTCCTGAGCCGTGGAAAGGAGCTCTCACCCCTCTGGGGCAGGCAGGCACTAAAGGATCCTGTTCTCATATGGATGGGAGTGTTAGCATTTAAAAACCCAGCCTGAATCCCACTGATACTCATTACGGTGGAGAAGTCTGATCTCGCCTTGAAATAATTGAACCTGTCTCTGGATATCTCAATTCCAGGGCAGGGTGGGGAGAAAAGCTGGAGCTGGCTGTGCTGAGCAGCCCCAGCCTTCCCTGCTCCTGGTCAGAACCAGAGGAGGGTTAATTTTGGATGACACCGTGCAGGTAGACAAGATAATTCAGCTCAAACCGGGAAGGTGGTGAGGAGAGGAGCGCAGAGGATCAGCATCTTGGGTGAAATTCTCACCTGGGAAAGGTGAGGGAAGGTCCAGACCGAGGAGGCACAACCGGCAGGAGAGGCAAATGGGGAATGATGAGACTCCTTCCCACTGCACATCCAGGGTGCAGGGTGAGGATGGGGCTGATATTTCCCCCCCCAAACACTGTGCTCAGCTCCAGCGTGCCTCCTGCATTCCCAGAAAATGCAGATATGCCTGTCCTCTGATGGATATCTCTCGTCCCTGCAAAGCACTGCAGACTGCTTCAATAACAAACATGACAATAAGGCAGCTCCATTACCATTCCCCTCTCTTTATATAACAATTTGTTTTGCAGCCTGATTGCCAGCAGCAGAGGCAATTTTGCCATCAGCTTTACGGAGTCTCCCTGCTGGAAAAAATAAAAAAATAAAACAAAACAACAGCAAAAAGAACATTACGGGGCTGCACGGTCAAGTGCTCCGATATTAAATTGTGCTGAGGCATCACCAGCAGAATTGTGGGAGTTTTATGTGGATCCTCAGCATTTCACAGGAGCAGAGACAGGAAGGTGGTGGCAGCACTCCCAGCACACCCATCCCTCCCCAGGTTCCTTCCCAAGAGGGCTTTGTCCTCACCCTGCCCAGCTCCTGATTTCTGCAGGACCCTGCAGGTCGCTGCACCTTTCGGGCACAAGCCCTTCACACACCCCATGGAAAACATGGGAAAAGCATGTATCCAGAGCTGGAAAACTGCTGAAGCCTGGAAGATTTGAAATTAACGTGGAGAGCAGAAAATGGAGCTGATGTGGCTGATCCTCATGGGAGAAAGGTGATAGCTGTAATCAGGCCGTCCTCGCTTCCCTGGGAAAAGCTGGGATTCGGGCACAGTTCCTCTTACTCTCCAAATGTGCTATCCCAAAGGAACACAGATCAGCTGATCAGGCCGTGCTTTTCCTTTGCAAAGCCACCCACAGCTCCTCCAGGGGGAGGTGATGGGGGAAGCCTGTCCCAGATTATCCCCTCCCATCCCACAGCTTCCCCAAACCTCCGGCAAACTCAGCTCTCCACCTCCCAAGGGTTAAAATCAACAGAGCTCAGAGCCCCTTCCAGGGCCTGAAGGGGCTCCAGGAGAGCTGGAGAGGGACTGGGGACAAGGGATGGAGGGGCAGGCCCAGGGAATGGCTTCCCACTGCCAGAGGGATACTGGGAAGGAATTGTTCCCTGGGAGGGTGGGGAGGCTCTGGCACAGATTTCCCAGAAGCTGGGGCTGCCCCTGGATCCCTGGAAGTGTCCAAGGCCAGGCTGGATGGGCCTTGGAGCAGCCTGGGACAGTGAATGGTGACCCTGCACAGGTGGAACAAGGTGGTTTTGAAGGTCCCTCCCAACCTAAACTATTCTGGGATTCTGTGAGTCTATTTCAGTGCAAAGACACCAGAGATTCAAGCTTTTGGAAACCTCTGCACATTCCCAAATCCCAGCCAGGACAGCTGACAAGGTAATTTTTGTTTGAATGCTTTGGGGACGAGGGAATGCAGCCCAGGACTTGGCTGGGTGACAGTCATTGGTGCTGGCGAGCAGGTCACAGTAAAAGTGTTTTTAAAGAGAAATGCGATTCTTTGGGTATTTCCCCGTGGGTGTTCCTGCCATTCCCTGTTATTTCCGGATTGCAGCAGCTGAGTCACCGCTGGCCCTGGAGGGCTGAGAAAGTTCAGGAGGAAAACTAACGGGTCCTGGTGTCCCTAGTGACCTCTGCAGAGAGTCAGAGCTGGGGTTGTGCACACGGGATGAGCAGACAGGATTTGTCAAAGACCTGAAAATGGTCTGAGATCGACGGGAATTAACAGCAGAAAGGCTCAGAGCAGGGTGGGAAGTGGAGGCGGAGTCGGGAAAAGGGTGGAGTGTTCCCCTCTTGCTAAAAAAGGTGTTAAAAATGAGTATTTTTGTGTTTTGCACTGTCCTTAATTTTGCATAGTCTTTAAAAACAGTTGGCAGGTGAAACTTGAGAGGAGAAGCTCCAAGTTTGGAGCTCCGAGCCCTGGAGTCAAATGCTCAGGAAATGTGGAGTTGTTCAGGTGGAGCAGCTTTGGGGTTAAGCAGCAGTGCCTGACCCCGTTACCCGAACAGAAGCCAAAGGCAAATTCCAAAAAAGCAAATTTTAAACCCAACAAGCCCCCAAGTCGTGATTTTCCAAGCACCTGCCTGAGTCGATGGAAGAGGTGAGGCTGATGGGGGCATCTCAGGAAGAGGGAGCTGCCCCAGCCCCAGCCAACCCTTTCCCGTGTTATCCTATAAATCCTGTGCAACCCCAAAGTGCCCACGATGTGTCCTCTGCCAGCAGGCCCAGAGTCCCCAAGGTCACTGACTCATGTGATGGGTGTCACATCAAGAGCTGGCACAGGGTCCCAGGCAGGGCTTTGGCCACAAAACCTGGGGCAGATCCGTGTCTCCTTCAGGGGGAAGGCAGGGAAAGCAGCAGGGAGTGCAGGACGTCTCTGTATTATTTTTCCTTCCCAGCCCCGGCTCGGTGCCAGCAGTGCTGCTGGTATAAATAATGGGGCGTGATGACAGGGACATTTTTAAAGGAGAACAAATCGCCAGACTCCTTTTCCCAGCTTCTCTGCTCTAGTCTAAAGTGATGCTAATGAGGGAGGTCAAGCCGTTTCCATCTCTCCCTGCTGCACAAGCTGCGACATTTATCTCTTTTGACAAAATAAAAAAAAAAAAATCCAAGCTCCTACAGCAGACTTTCATTTTTCTGTCTGCGTGGCTGGTGTCCCTTTCCAGGGAGGAAAACTCCTCCAGGAGCTGGATGATGCCCTGGGGGATGCACCAGTCTTGCTGCCCGCAGGGATCCGCTGGAATGTTGGATCCCGTGAGGCGCTGCCCCCAAGGTCACCCCGGGGTGGGTTGGGGACATCCCACGGCTGGTGACAGGGCCAGCTGCCCTCAGGGAGGGCTTGGAGCTCAGCAGGACACACGGGGGGATGCCGGCAGTGGCTTCATGCTGGGATAACTTCTTCTCAGAGAGGAGGGCTTGGAGCGACAGCGCCTTGCCGACCCTGAGCTCATATCCCAAATATCCGATTTTCCTGTGAGCCGCTTGGGAAGCACTCCCATTTCCAGAGCAGCAGATGCCAGACCACCCACACGCCGGACTCTGCTGAGTATTTGGGTAGAACTCAACGTATATTCACATCTCTGAAGTTTGGGAGACAACCCAGATTCCTGGGAGAGCGCTGCCTTTCCTTCCTGCCGTGGTGGCTGGAAGTGGCTCGGGAGTTCCCAGCTTCACAGGAGCAACCCCAGGCTCCCAGCTCCTCCTCTCCAGGCAATCTGGATGTGTCCAGAGGGCTGGGATTTTGGGTCTGTTCCTCAGGGGAAGGTGCTGCCTCCTCCAGACATGGATGTCCTCAGGGAGGATTCCAACGGAGCTGGCAGGGGCAAAGCCCAGCTCAGGCAAGAGGAGTTGACTCCTCCAGGGTGCAGCTCCTCATGGAAGGAGTTGGTGGATGTTGAAATGTGCCCTGGGCTCCAGGGAAGCTGGAAACGGCTGGAGGAGCAATTCTTGGCAGATCCAAAATCCCAGAATGGTTTGGGCTGGAAGAGAACCGAAAAAATCCCTCATCCCCCCCCCTGCCATTGGCAGGGACAACTTCCACTGTCCCAGGTTGCTCCAAGCCCTGTCCAGCCTGGCCTTGGGCACTTCCAGGGATCCAGGGGCAGCCACAGCTTCTCTGGGCACCCTGTGCCATGGCCTCAAGGATTTCTCTGGCTGCCAGGTGGAGCAGTGCAGGACAGGTGTAAAATGGCTTTTGTCACCCGTGTAAAGCTGCATCAGGAAAGAGCAGCCACTTCCAATTATCCGTGCTGAGCCCTGTTGCACTGATCAGGTGAGGTGAGAGCCTGGAAAATGAGGATTGGCTCCTGTCGGGCACCTCAGCATCCCTCCTGATCACCAAAACCTCTCCTGCATGATAAACAAACCTCCTGCAGGTGGGAATGGCTCTGGGCAAGCTCTTGGAATCCCAGAACGGGTTAGGAAGGAGTTTAAAGCTCATCCCATTCCACCCCCTGCCATGGGCAGGGACACCTTCCACTGACCAGGGTGCTCCTGGAGTCCATACCTGGTTACAGTCATGGTTCACACTGGAATTTTTGCCTGATTTATCAGGAGAGCAGTGATTTTGTTCCAGTCTAACAGAAAAATCTCCGTGGACGGGTTTAGGTCCTCCCTCAGTGCAAATTCCTGACCAAACCACCCTGAAAATTCCATCCTTCACCCTCCTTCAGGGCCAGCAACACTGCCAACCTCCAATACCCCCAGACCCTGGCTCAGTTCCTTAAAAATCATGGAGGATTCTTCCTTCTCCATGGCTCTTACCTCTCAAATCTGCAACTAGCTCTACAACCCTATTTTTTTTTTTTTACAAGGAAAGCCAAAATTAACAATTAATCGCCTCCCCCAGGGCTTCAACAGAATAATTTAAAATATCTCAGGAAATGCAGGCAGAAATAGTGGTGACACTGTCTGTCTCTCAGAAGACCTGGCTTCTTGCTTTATCCCCACAGATTGCTGGCTGATAACAAACCTCTAAGAAATATTCATCTTTTCCAAGAGAGAGACAGCAAAAAAAAAAAAAAAAGCCTGAGACAAGTCTAAATTCCCCGGAGCCTTCCCATTTGGTGAATGGGCTCCGTGTGCCTGACACTAATTAATTAATTTCCTCAGTTTAAATTGCTTCTTCTGCATCCCCGGTCTACAGGAAAACTTACACCAGACCTGAATGCGTAAGAGGGGAAGCAGGGTTTATTTAAGGCATCGTTTAATAGCAGCATTTTTTTTAAAAAAATTGGGTTTTTTTGGGTCTTTGAGTTTTTTTCTGTGTTTTGCTCCCAGATTGGGTTTGGTGTCCAGGGATGCAGCAGCCCCGGGAACAATCCGGCTGTTTTTTGACCCACCTGCAGTCAGGGATGTGCTGGGAATGAGTCTGAAGCTGCAGGAGGAGCAGCAGCCTGGGACATGGGGGTGCTGCTCCCTCTGCTGAGCCACGCTGGGCCGATGGGAGGAATCACCGAATTCCAGCCCGGCTGAGGTGGGAAAGGAACTTAAAACCCACCCAGTTCATGGGCAGGGACACCTTCCACTGTCTCAGGCTGCTCCAAGCCCCGTCCCACCTGGCCTTGGACACTTCCAGGGATGGGGCAGCCAAAGCCGCATCATTCCCGATATTTAAACAGATTTTGAAGGGGATCCAATCCAGGATTGACCCCTAAAATGAGCCAGGAAAGTGCATGGAGGCCGGGACCTTTGGGGCTGGCCATGTCCTGCGTGTCCCAGCGAGCCGGGGATGCCACCACCGGCCCGGGGACAGCGGGGACACCGCGGGCACAGCTCCATCCAACAGTCCGACGCTCCCCTCTAGCGACACGGCAGCCGAAGAACAGGCGGAATTCCAGAAAGCGGTAGGGAATCCTGCGGTTGCGCATGGCACGGGATTTTTTTGCCCTCATCCTTTAAAACCCGGGCTCTGCAGATGGAAACCCCCCTTGTGCCCCCGCAGCACCCGCGGGGTGGAAGGGGATGGGCTTTAGGGTCCTTTCCAACCCAAACCGCTCTGATTCCATTAAATTCCTGATTTTCACCCTGGTTGTGGCTACCAGGGAGCCCCTGCTGGCTAATTAGAGTGAACAAGCTGCTGCCTTTCTCAGCAGCCCCCTCAAAAAAAAGCTCCCCGTGGGTCAGCTCACATCGCTCTGGGTTGTTTATTCTATTTATTCTGCACGCCAGCTTTTTACTGGCTGAAAATAGGAATAAAGGCATCCAGAAGCCAAACTCCACATGAAATGGGGAGAGCACGGGAACACACGGGGTCCCAGGCGATGATGTAAACTCGGATTAGGCTCAAAGTCTGATGGGAAGAGGAGGGGCAGTGCTCTGCCAGACTTCAGAGCTGCCAGGTGTGAGGGGCTTCTCTGAGTTCAAATCCCAGAAATCCCAGTTTAAAACCCGAAATCCCAAAGCAAGGCTTGTCCCTGGGCCATCACCAGGCGGCCCTAGAAAACAGGTGAGGTGAGAGCCTGGAAAATGAGGATTGGCTCCTGTCGGGCACCTCAGCATCCNGGAAACCCCCCTTGTGCCCCCGCCGCACCCGCGGGGTGGAACGGGATGGGCTTTAGGGTCCTTTCCAACCCCAACCGCTCCGATTCCATTAAATTCCTGATTTTCACCCTGGTTGTGGCTACCAGGGAGCCCCCGCTGGCTAATTAGAGTGAACAAGCTGCTGCCTTTCTCAGCAGCCCCCCCAAAAAAGCTCCCCGTGGGTCAGCTCACATCGCTCTGTGTTGTTTATTCTATTTATTCTGCACACCAGCTTTTTACTGGCTGAAAATAGGAATAAAGGCATCCAGAAGCCAAACTCCACGTGAAATGGGGAGAGCACGGGAACACACGGGGTCCCAGGCGACGATGTAAACTCGGATTAGGCTCAAATTCCGATGGGAAGAGGAGGGGCAGTGCTCTGCCAGACTTCAGAGCTGCCAGGTGTGAGGGGCTTCTCTGAGTTCAAATCCCAGAAATCCCAGTTTAAAACCCGAAATCCCAAAGCAAGGCTTGTCCCTGGGCCATCACCAGGCGGCCCTAGAAAACAGGTGAGGTGAGAGCCTGGAAAATGAGGATTGGCTCCTGTCGGGCACCTCAGCATCCCTCCTGATCACCAAGACCTCTCCTGCATGATAAACAAACCTTCTGCTGGTGGGAATGGCTCTGGACAAGCTCTTGGAATCCCAGAACGGGTTAGGAAGGAGCTTAAAGCTCATCCCATTCCACTCCCTGCCATGGGCAGGGACACCTTCCACCTTTCACCTGTCTTGCTGGGCCTCCCATGGCTGATTAAACCCGACTGCTTTTGGGTTTTTGGCTCTAAAAAGCAGGAGGGAGGCCAATGCCATCTGCCTTTGCCAACATCTCCACGAGAAAATTCCGGCCCCGACGCCCTCGGGCTGGTTTTGGCTCGGCTGCCGAGTACAGGGGGAGGTTCCTGTGCCACGGGGAATTTGTTTGGTACCAAAGTCCCCGGGTGAGGTGGCCACCACTGCCGTCCGCCTGGCACGTGGGGAACACCCCAACGGGGATTGGGATGAGGAGACGTGGGTTGCAAGGAGGGGAGGGTTGATTTTCCAGCCCTTCCCTCGCCGGGGAGCACAAGCAGGGCCTGTCCCCCTCCCTGGGGAGGAGAAACACCCTGCAGCCGTGCCTTTGGGGGAATTTGCCCCCGGCGTGGGTTATATCCACGCCAGCCCACGGATCTCAGCTGGTCCCGGGTGGTGAAGTGCAGGATGCTCTGAGAAATTCCTGCCCTGGCTCTTAACCCGCTTCTCCAGGCAGCCGGAGAAACTTTCCGGCAACGCAAAAGGCCAAAAGAGGGCAGCTTTTAGCTCAGATTTCCTTCCCCCGCCCCGCAGACAGCGATGTGCAAGCAGGAGCAGCACCGGGACAAGGACACCGACGGTGCACCCCAATTTCTGGCTACTGAACCTCACTATGGGCTCCCAGGGTTTGACCACAAAGCCCCAAATCTCCTTCCCTGTGACCTTCCCAAGGCTGACCTGTTCCTCACACTCACCTCCCCGCTGTCCTGCCTTCCTCTCTTTGGGGGTGATAAGCATCCTTTGGGGATGATAAGCATCCTTTGGGGATGATAAGCATCCTTTGGGGATGATACGCCTCCTTTGGGCTGTAATTCCAACCTGCTGAGGTGAACACGCAGCTCCAGCCCCATTTCTGCACCTAACCACATCACCTGGCCCCACAGCTGGCTGAATTACAGCTCCTCTGCACCCAGCTGCCTCTGGGGTTGACAGGCAGGGTGTGAAATCCCATCGGTGGCGTGTCGGGGTCCCCACGCTGCCGCGCCTGCAAGATGCAAAGCAGAGCAGTAACTCCACAGATCCCAGAGGCTTGGGCACGTTTTCACAGAATAAAAATATTCCCAGAATGGTTTGGGTTGGAAGGGACCTTAAAACTCATCCCATTCCCCCCCCTGCCATGGGCAGGGACACCTTCTGTTATCCCAGGCTGCTCCAAGCCCTGTCCAGCCTGGCTTTGGACACTTCCAGGGATCCAGGGGCAGCCACAGCTTCTCTGGACACCCTGTGCCAGGGCCTCCCACCCTCACAGGGACAAATTCCTTCCCAATATCCCATCCAGCCCTGCCCTCTGGCAGTGGGAAGGCATTCCCCCTTGTCCTGGCACTCCAGGCCCTTCTCACAAACCCAAAGCCCATCTCCAGCTCTCTTGGAGCCTCTTTAGGCACTGGAATGTGCTCCAAGGTCTCCTCCCCACGCTGGAGCCGATATTCGATGCTGCAGCCACAGCTCTGCCTCTCTGAGAGAAGCAGGGATCAGGGATCTCCTCCCACCTGGATGGGTCAGGATACCAGATCCCCTCTGCCTGGAGGGGAATAATAACTCTTCCCCTCTCCTGCTGGGTAGATAACTGCTCTGAGGAGCTGGAAACTGGGCTGTCCCCTCCCTGTCACTGCCATCAGCACCCGGGGGACAGCAGGGATTCTCCCTGTCCCCAGCCAGCCCTGGAAAAGCCTCACCCTTCCTGCCTCGAGGCTGCGTTTTCCTCAAGCCGTTGCTGCAGAAGGAATTTGGGGATGCCTTGCATCAGTCAGGTGCGGATTAGGAGCTGAGATCTGACCTCGTCCTTGATCCTGGCGCATTTTTTCCCTGAATCAGGCTCCAGCTGAGCAAAGTGGCTCCGAACAACCCCGCACCTGCTAAAGGGCACAGAGCTGGATTTCCCCCCTCTGGCCGTGGAGCAGTGCCTTTAAGGCAGGAAAAAACCCCAACCCGCCAGCCAGGAAATAAAAAAGGACACGCAGCAAATAAAGCGCTCTGATGTTTCGGGGGGCTAAGCAGAAATTTGTGGTGCAAATCACCCGGGGAGGCAATTTGAGCTGCTGGCGAGCCCCGGGTGATTCATGAGCCCTAAATCTCCGCCAGCTCTGAGCTTTCCCTCTCTCCGCAGCGCTTGCAGCTCGGAAGGCTCCAGGATTTACTGCCCTGGGAATGGGTGCCGGGAAATTGAGGGTTTTTCTAAGCCTCCTCTGCTTATCACTGGCAGCAGGGCTAATCCACTTTCCTTTTATTTATTTATTTTAATTTTTTTTTGGCTTGGGACAGAAAAATTATAGGGTGAAATCTGCACGGCTGACTCCTTCCCCAGGCGAGACTGCTTCGGTCAGGAGTTTTGCCACGGTAGGAAAGGGCAATTATTACCCAGCATTATTCAGGACAGGAATGAGGGAGGCCAGGTTGGACGGGACTTGGAGCACCCTGGGCTTGTCGAAGGTGTCCCTGCCCATGGCAGGGGGTGGAACGAGATGATTTTAAGAACGGTTTGGGTCGGAAGGGACCTGAAAAAACATCTTGTTCCACAAGGGCAGGGACACCTTCCACTATCTCAGTTTGCTCCAAGTGTCCAGCCTGGCCTGGGACACTTCCAGGGATCCAGGGGCAACCACAGCTTCTCTGGGCACCCTGTGCCAGGGCCTCCCCGCCCTCACAGGGAATAATTTCAACCTGTCATGGTTGAACTCAATGATTTTACAAATCTTTTCCAGCCTAAATGACTCCGTGATTCCTTGGCACCCTTCTGAGGGCAGCAGGGAATTTGGGGCCGCGGAGTCCCAGATGCAGCAGATAAACCCTAAAAGCTGCTGACACCTCAACCCCTGAAACCATCACGGGAGGAAATCCTACTTCCCTCACTCTCCACGCTACAGGATTTTATTCCAAGCATCCAAGCACCCAGCTAGCACATCCAAACCTGAGCACAGGTTTAGGGGAGATGTAGAAATGCTGTTCCAGACCTGGAGTGTGAGGCCACCCCGTGTCCCCTCGCGGTGCCCTCATCTCAGCAAATCGCAGGAACAAAGGCAGGGAGCTCGCTGCTTTTGTCCCTGCCTGCTCCAGTCACACTCATGGTTTGTTCCTCCTGCCCAGTTTCACGGCTTGGCAGGGGAAAAGGGACGGGCAGAGCTGGGGCTGCCATGAAAGCAAAGCGCAAGAAGGGAGATTTTTTGGTGAAAATCACAGCCACGGGTTAGCTGCGAGGCTGTGCGTGGGCTGTGAGGGTTTGCAGAGGACATTTCCAGGCAGTTTTCACACCTCTTTACCCAGCAAAAATCAGTGAGCCACGGCATTCTGCCCCAGGATGCTGAGAAGGATAAAAGCTTGTGAAGCTTCATCATGGGTGCGAATTCATGAAGATTAAAAAGTAAAAAAAAATAAAAACTTTCTAACACAGGCCTGTCTTGGCCCTGTGCTACTCTGGCTGCCTCCACTCCTGGAGGATTTTGGGCTGCCTTGGAAAGGCTTTTTTGACACCAATCCATTCGGAGGAAGAGTTCATTCCTCCTGGGTGTGTGGCTGTCTTGGTGTTTCCTGGGGCCGAGGCAGTAAAAGTCAGCTTCGAGCTGGTCCTTGGAGGACTTTGCTTGGCCTGAGGAGGCATCTGAGGTCATGAAAAGGAGCTGAGCTGCTGCTGTGCTGCAGATGAACGGATTATTTCCCACTCCTGCATTAGGAGCTCTGTGGATTTAGCCCTTTCTCCACTCTGATGCTGCTTTTATCACTCCCTCCAGCCCTTCCTCCGCACATCCTTCCACCCTCCATCCACCCAGGAGCCCCTGGAGACACCTGCGAGCCACCAGACCTTGGTGTTTATCCCAGGAGCCCTGGGAGGGAGCGGGTAGGGATGGAGGGACCCTCCCAGCGCAGGGCTGAAGGCTGGAGGGTGAGACAAAGCACGGGGAAACACCCACGGGAGGCTAGAAACCACGGGGAAAACTGGTGGCAGAGGTGCGAATGGAGCGCTCAGAGGGATAATCTGGCGTTAAACGTGCCGTGTCCGTCTGTCTGTCTCTCCTCACGCCCCTGTGCCCCTCTGCTCTCCCCCATTAACCCTTCCCGGGGGAAGGAGTCCCGTTAAATCCGCGATGCTCTTTTTCCCTCAGAGTTAATATCCCACAGGCTCCCATGATCCTGCAGCACCTGGCCTCGTTATCCAGCGAGTGGGAAATCCTCGGAAAGGAAAAGAGTGGACGAAGGGAAGACGGAGAGGATGCTGACCCCCAAAAGCCTCCCCAGGGTCCTTCCCCCTCCCCCAGGGCTCACAAACTGGGATAAGAGTTCCCTACACGGAGTTAGACATTGCTGCCTCTCCCAGCTCACGCTATCCCGGGAAAGCAGCTCCTCGGGCAGAGCTCATCCCTGAAACGCTGGGAGAAGAGGGGAGCAGCCCCCCCAAACCAGCCATAGCCCCTAAACCAGCTGGAGCCCCCAGTCCCGTGCCTTGTCCCAGCACCGGCAGCCCAGCGCTGTTCCCGCATCCCAGGCATCAGGCACGGGCATGCCATTAATTGTATTAATTATCCCCGCGATCCCCAGGAATGGGGGCAGCCCTAATTACAGCCCCGGCCTGTTCGCTTTGTTCGGGCTGGTGTCTCTGCCCTGGACGCGGAAACAATCGGGACAAGGGATGCTGCAAAGGAAGGAGCAGGGGAGGGAGAGAGGATCCTGCGGGCTCCCAGAGTTGGGACGCTCCTTGCAAGCCGATTTTCCCCCCTCTCCGGGTCACGAGATTTGGCGGAAAGCTCCGGCAGAAGCTGCTGCTCCGAGGTTTCGCTTTGCCCGGGTGATGAAGGGCTAATTGGATGCAGATTAAAAGTCACTACTAGGGATAATCCCTGCGCGGCCGTGGAAGCGCGGGGAGCATCCCTCCCTCAGCTCCGGGACTCCGGGGCCCTTTGTATTTCCCTCCCCCAAAAAAGGCCAAAAAAGAGATAAAGAATGGGGAAAAAAAATATAGTCGGAAGCGCAGGATGAGCTGGGGGAAGGGAGATGGGATGGGGGAAAGCTGGGAAGGAATAATTGCCATGTCTGAAAACAGTTACTATGGCAGCGACAGTCTTCGCGCCGCCTGAGCGAAATGTTGGGGACCGGCAGCGGTCCCTTTGTCACATCCTCAGACACACATTTAGATGCTAATGCTGCCTTTAACCTTGGCTGCTTAACCTTGATAGGAGGGGAAGGGCAGCGATGGGGGAGAAAAAGCAGCGAGAGGTGGGAGGGGGGTTGTGGAAAAGATGGGTTTGCTCTCCCTAAATTTGCCACCGAATGGACTTGGCAGACTCCTCTCAGCTGCGATTAACGCTGTCATTTCTGCGCTTAATATTCCGCGGAGGTTTTACCAGCTTATTTATGGATAGCTGGCATTAGCCGCAGCATAATTCACCGCTGCGACGCTCCCGTTTATCTCCATCCCCTCGGGATTGTCTCATCTCAGGCCGGTTTGGAGAACATCCCCAGGTTTGATCAGCCTGGCTATCCCATCTCGCCTTTATTTTGAACCGGCGTGAAAAAAAAAAAAAAGGGAGGGGTGCGCAGGAGCGAAGTCTCCGCTTTAAGCTTTGGATGGCGGGGAAAGGAATTTTGGTGGCCTGTGTAGCTTTTTCTTGAGGCTCAAAACTGTGGGATGAAGGAAGAGGGAGGGACAGAGGGAGGGAGGGAAGGAGAGAGGGAATTCCCTGGGGAGCGCTACCTGGCACGGCACCGAGAGCTGAAACAGCATCTCCGGCACTCCCGGCCCCGAGCATGGGCTCACGGCCCGGAGGTAAATTCCTAAATCCCAGCCCTACTGCACACAGATTAGCCACTAATTCTGGGAGCAGCCCGGGATGCCCTCGCTCCGGGATTATCCTCCGCAGCAGCCTTTAAGGAAGCTTTTGCTGGAGCGATTGAGGCAGAAGAGACGAGAGCGGTGCCAGTGCCGGATCTGCCACTCACAGATATGACCCTATTCTTCTATTTCTGGCGCTTTTTATTCCTCTTTAGTGCTCCGGGTCCTGGAGTCAGGTGATCGCTTTACAGCTTTCTCCACGTGCTCTCGGAACCCCATTTCTTTGTCGCCGTGGCAGAGTAAAGCCTGAGCTCACACCAGCTCAAAGATCAGTCTAGGACACAAAATATTTCCGCTTTCCAGCCCATCCAGCGCCCGTGCCTCGACTTTGGACTGGCGCCTCACACGTGCCAAGGAGTATTTCTCCCACCTGCATGATGCCGGGCGCAGGGTTCCCTGCGCTTTTCCCACACGGCTATTCCCACAAAGCTGTGCCCAGTGTCACCTCCGGGGGCTGTAAAAGCGAGCTGCCTGCATTTCTAACGATGGCACGCGTTAATAGGCAGCCTTTTCTCCACTCAAAGCCTCCGCACTCACCCTCGGGATGAAATATGGATATGAGGAACGATCCCGCTCCAGCCCGACAAATCCTCAGCGCACGCTGAGGGGTGAAAGCATCTGAAATTAAAAGCAGTATCTGTCTTCTGCAGTGCACTTCTTTCTCTGGGGCTTTCTGGCTAAGCTGTCACACAGTCGATATTTATTTTACAAACGCCGTAAAAAGAGGCAATGGGTGATATTGTAGCAACCAGCCTGCTCGGGAGCCAGAGCAGAAATAAAAGCAACAGCTCTGGCTGAGGTTGCCCAGAGAAGCTGTGGCTGCCTGGAAGTGTTCAAGGTCAGGTTGGACGGGGCTTGGAGCAACCCGGGATAGTGGGAGGTGTCTTGGATGGAATTGGGTCTTTAGTTGGAAGTGGATCTCAAGGTCCCTCCTGTGAGTAACTGGGACAGAAGTTCCGTGGCTCGGCCGCCCGGCCGTGGAGACCTCAGGAGCTTTAACAGGGCTTGAGGGCGCTCACAACCTTTGCAAAGGTCCAAAAAGATCCAAAAGCGGCGACCAGCATTAGTGCCAGCCCTGCCCTGGATCCAGCACGGGCGGGGTTCTCCCCTTGTGGCACCTCTCCGCTTTGGGACACTGTGACAGCTGCAGGGGACACGGATGCTCCACGCTGCTCTCCTGCCTCCCGGCTCGAATCATCGCTGGTGCCAGGCGCCCCTGAAGAGCTGGGCCTGAACAGCTTCTGGTGCAGTGGAAAGCCCCTCCTGGTGTCTCACGTGCAACGAATACTCCCAGAATCCCAGGACGGTTTGGGTTGGAAAGGACCTTAGAGGTGACCCCATCCCACCCCCTGCCATGGGCAGGGACGCCTTCCTCTATCCCAGGTTGCTCCAAGCCCCGTCCGC
>VZTG01006868.1:344-36543 GCA_013397845.1 Melanocharis versteri | reverse complement strand
GGGTTTTTGGGGGGGGGGGGGGGGATTTTGTTCCACCACCTCCTCTGATTTTAAATCCGTGTTAAGGGGGCGATCACGCAGACAGAAAGTTCCCATTTTTGCTCGGCGTGGCTTTTTTTGAGCGGGTGGCCTCGGGCGAGCGGTGTCGGTGGCAGAGAGCCAGGTCTGCAGGGGTTAAAAACACCACTTGGGAACAGGATGCTGCAGACAGAGCTCGAGGCTGCCTCTGCTCCTGGGTGGCTGCTGACACAGGAAACCCGGGGTGACATTTCGGAGGGGAGCGGTGGAGCTGGGTGGCAAATGACTTACTCTTTCTTTTTTTTTTTTCTTTTTTTTCTTTTTTTAAATGATGACGCGGCAGCCAGAGGGGAAACGATGAGCCTGACTTGTGAAAGTGAGACTCGGGAGGGCTTGGGGTTGTTCTCACCCTGCCCGAGGTTTGTGGGATGTGCAGTGCCTGGGTGAGGGGATGTGGTGTCTGCCCTGCAGGATCAGGGGTGGGGGGCTCTGAAGGGTGACAGCACCCAGGGAACGGCTGGAGCTGTGGCAGGGCAGGGGCAGGCTGGATTTTAGGAAAAGGTTCTTCCCCCAGAGGGTGCTGGGCACTGCCCAGGCTCCCCAGGAAATGGGCACAGGCTGCCAGAGCTCCAGGAGTGTTTGGACAACGCTCCCAGGGATGCCCAGGGTGGGATTGTTGGGGTGTCTGTGCATCCAGTGGGAATGGACCCACTGGATCCTTGTGGGTCCATTCCAGCTCGGGATATTCCATGGTTCTGTGACCCCTGAAGGCTCATCCAGCCCTGCAGCTGCTGAGCTGCTCTCCAGGCTCAGAAACCCCTGGGAGGGGGTTTCAGCCCAGGGGTCCTGTGCTGGAGCGTGGCGTTCCAGGACTGAGTTTTGGATAGCTCAGCTGCCCCCCGACCCTGCGCAGAGCCTCTGGAAGCTGCAGCTCCCCAGGGACTCCTTCCTCACACAGAGCATCACCGCTGGGCTCCTGCCCCTCTGCCACACGGTCCAGCGCTCCTGAAGATGCTCCTGACCATCCTCCGGCCCCGTTTTCCTTGTGCTCCTCCTGGTTTCACGGATCTGAAAGCCCAGGAGGGGATGCTGCAGTGCCCGCACCCTCCGCAGCCTGAAGGGACTTCTCCTCGCCGATCCCACCTGGCAGAAGGTGATTTTTGGGGGTTTTTCCAGCTGGCACGGAGGTGTGCACGCTGACATTGTGTCCCTGGGCTTCTCTGTGTGCCGGGGGAGCTGGACCTTGGTCCTTTGGGCACCACATGGGCTTTCCTCCTGGTTTAAAGGGGGAACCATCCCTTTCCCAGCGATGGGGGCAGAGAAGCAGCTGCCAGGGTTTGGGCTGCGGGTTTGGAGAGGCTGTGAGCGGGTGTGGGTGACTCTGCAGCTGGATGTGCCCGCTCCCCGAGCTGGGATTTCTCCCAAGGTTTGCGGGAAGGGGCGGGAGGGGCTGTGCCCTGTGGCCAGCGGAGCTCCCCGCGCTTCCAGCGGCCAGGACGGACATCCTCCTCGGAGCAGCCTGTCCTGCTGGCCGCAGAGTGCTTCAGTCAGCAGGGGGGAGGCGGTGTTTGGGCCGGTTGTCATGAAAACATTGCACAAGGGGCTGCTGACCTTGCGGCGCCCCGATGGATGGGGCTGCGCCGCCTCCCCGGGCAGGCAGAGCGGCCAGACAGCGAGGGACAGTCCCCGGCGTGAAATCTGGGGACCCTGCTGGCACGGGGAGCAGCTGGGCTGCGGGCTGCACCAGCTGAGAAGGACCTGCAGCATTCCGAGCGGCAGAAGAGGATGGATCAGGGCTGGGAGCAGCGGGAGATGGGGTCAGGGCAGGAACGAGCAGAGATGAGCCACCAGCGTGTCCCCTGTTGCTCCTCTGCTGGTCCCTGACAGACTCCCCTCTCTGAAGGCCACTGAGGAGGGCTGCTGAGTGATCTCCGGGTGTTGCCATGGACAAGGGAGCCTCGCCAGCTCGGTGTATCCCGCTTTTCCATGCACGCAGCTTCCCGACGTCTCCTCCGCCCCGGGAGCCGCGGGTTCTGCCTCGCCTCGCGCTGCATCAGCCGCACAGGTCCTTCTCCCTCTCTTCCCTGGCTTCGCCTCGTTAAGCTAAATCCCTCCGCTTTATTTCAAATGGGATTTGCTTCCCAGGCAAGGATCTTTAAAAGGATCATCCTGGTTAATGCAATCCGGAGGGCGCTGCATCCTCGGAGCGTGGTGCGGTGCGCCGGCAGCCGTTGCACAGCACCAGGTGCTTCTGGCCAAATTTGGGGTGGGCCGAGGATGGCCATCCCTTTAAAACGGCCTAGAAACCACTCCCAGAAGAAAGAAAAAAAACCCGAAAAATCCCACAGTGATTCAGATGTTGTTTGCTTTGTTTCAGGCAGGTCCGTCCTGGAGTTTCTTCCACAAGAATTACCCCCAAATCACCAGAACTTTTTGTCTGAGCAGCAAAAGCCCACTGCCGTGAGTCACTTCAAGCACTTTTCACACGCTCCGTGCAAAAAAAAGCCTCGTGCTGGCCTGGCAGAGCAAAATTGAGACATTTCAGCACGAGGACGGTTGAATATGGAGAGCTCAGCCTGGGAATATTTGCTCTAATAAACCACTCTGTTTATTTCGGCTTAGCCTGTGTTTGCTTCCCTCAGACACCCGTGCGAGATTTAAGGCAGGAAAGCTCCCAAAGCCCATCAAACTCTCCAGCAACGACATTAAAACACTGCTGGAAGGTGAGTTTTGGAGCCTGGACACTCCCTGGGTGAGCAGAAGGAATCCCACGTGCCCAGTGACCCCCTGTCCTCTGACAGCCCTGACTGATGGCATCCCACAGCTTCCCAAAATGCTGGAAGCACAACAGGAATTTTTAGGAAGGGCAGAGAGCGCTTCAACAGCCCACAGATTGGATTCTCCTCATTTATTATCAGTCATCCTTATTTATTGCTGTGAGTGATGTAATAGATAAGAATTCTAATTAGTATTAATGTCAACAATATTATAATACATATATTTGTTAATAAACAGTGATAAAAACAGTAAAGAAATACTAAAACACAGGTTACCTGGAGAAACTGTGGCTGCCCCATTCCTGGAAATGTCCCAGGCCAGGTTGGACAGGGCTTGGAGCAACCTGGGACAGTGGAAGGTGTCCCTGCCCATGGTGGCACTGGATGGGCTTTAAGGTCTTTTCCAACCCAAACCATTCCAGGATTCTGGGATTATTTTTCCTGCTCAGCCCAAATTTTGCAGCTGGGGTGAGCTGCTCTCAGCTGACGATGATTCTCATCCTCCCGTGGTGCTGGAGCATTGCCAAAAGATGGGGACAGGGGAAACAGGCACTCCCAAACCTCCTGATCCCACCTGGCATTGCTCTCAAGTATTTTGCTGCCAGGAAGAGAGCAGGACACAAAGCTGGGCCTAAATGCAGGTTTTTTCAGCCTCTGCCACAGATTCCTGCCTAAACTTGGTCACATCACTTACCTTGCCCCAAACTTCTTTTGCACAGGAATAAAAGGAAATTGCCAGCACTTTTCCTACTCCCTAGGCTTCAGAAAGGAATCGGGGCTGGCGTGATTCCCGGATCCCCTTGGGAAAGATGCTAAACCTGCAGGATTGTCCCTTCCCTGGTGGGCTCCAGGCCAGGGAGCAGCTCAGGACTCTGTGATCCCCCCACCCGGAGGTGAAGGCCCGGGGTGGCAGTGGGATGTTGGAGATTCGAGAGGTTAAAACCNGTTCAGCTCCCAGCAGCTCCAGGCCAGGGAGCAGCTCAGGACTCTGATCCCCCCACCCGGAGGTGAAGGCCCGGGGTGGCAGTAGGACGTTGGAGACCCGAGAGGTTAAAACCTCTGAAAATAATAATAGATTTAATTTACAGCCTTAGAAAGAGCTAAAGTTAATGTAATAACCAAACATATGAATCTTAAGCAAGAAAGTCATAAGCCTGTGTTTCTAGAGTTATAAGTAAAAATACGTGTTAAGTAATTTAGTAAAAAGTTTTAAGTATAGCAATGTGATTCTATAGTTTAAATTAAGAATTTAAATGTTATAATAAAAATACATCAGTATACGTGACCTGGCACTTGATTAATAAAAAAACAAACGCATTACAGCAAAAAGTACTAAAAGTGATAAGTTATCAAGTTAAAACAAAGTATCGTGTTAATTGCTTATTAAACCAAAAAGTTAGAAATCACCATGTAACCCTAAAACTCGTAACTATCCTCTGTTATAGCGACTTGTTACTTAACCTCACAACCTTTGAAACTGAAGCCTTGTTTGTTATTTTAAGTAATAAATCGCGTATAACTACAACAGCCCCATCTCTTCAATAAAACTCCGACGAAAAGCATCGAGCTAGTGATGCAACGCGGGGAAAACGCAACAGCGGGAGCTGGGAACACAGGGCGATTGTTGAGCTGGTTAATGTTTAATTAGCCCCTGGACAGCCCCTCCCGTGCTGCCTGCCTGACAAAGGGGGCCCTTTCAGCTCCTCGGCAGCTTCCCCACCCTTCTGCTGCCTGGTGGGAAGGTCCAGGGGCTGGAGAGGGAGTGGCAGTGCTGGAGGTTTCCATCCTCCCAGGACGGGCGGTGGTCTTCCCTCCCATCCTTGGAAAACACCTGGCTGCTCAGGGGGGAGCTGCTCGAGAGGACAATGCGTGCTGAGAATATAATAAATATATATTATGGAGAAATAAACACCAAAAGTAACAACCCACGACCCACACACCATTCTTCACAGAATCCCAGAATGGTTTGGGTTGAAAAAGCCTTAAAACTCATCCCATTCCATCCCCTACACAGGCAGGGACACCTCCCATTATCCCAGGCTGCTCCAAGCCCCGTCCAGCCTGGCCTGGGACACTTCCAGGGATCCAGGGGCAGCCCCAGCTTCTCTGGGCACCCTGTGCCAGGGCCTGCCCACCCTCACAGGGAGGAATTTCTTCCTAAATTTCTCCTTGGAGCCTGTGCTTGGCCATCCACAGCCACATCTCGAGAGCAAAGGCCCTCAGCCTTCCCTGTGCTTCTGGACAGGGCCTTCTCTCCCGGGAATGGCCAAGGGGTGGCACCTGGGGGTCCCAGAGAGGTGGGAGAACTTCAGCTGCCTCAGCCCAGCCCTGGGACCTGCTGCCTTCCTTCTGGGGCTCCCAGCTGCCCCGGAGTAGCCCAGACTGGGAATGAGGTGGCAAAGACGGTTTAAAATCATCCTCTGCCGGTTTTCCCCGCAGTTTCTGGCACCAAGCATCTTCCCACCCAGCCCAGCCTCTCTGGAGGTGCTGCCCAGTTTCCACCACGGGGCTGTGGTGCAAAAAGAGCCCAAAGAGATGAGAATTTGTCCCTCAGCAGCTGCAGAACCTCCTGCAGGACAAATAACCCACCTCGGGCCTTGTCCTTCTTCCCCTGTGAGGGCAAAGCAGGTGTGGAGGGCTGAAACTATTTATTACACCTGAGCATCAGCATTTTCCGTGTCCCAGGGAGCTGCTGGAGGGTAGTGGGTGAAATCCAAGCATTATTGCTGGCCAGGAAGTGGTGGTGTGACAATGTGGAGCATGAGGAGGCCATAAACCCATCGGGAGGATTGGGGTGGGGAGAAGAGTCCTGCTGGAGTTTTATCACTGTGGCCTGAAGGGTTTATAACCTCTGAGGACTGGCTTAGCTCTGGGCCAGGGAAAGCCTGGGAGATGAGAATTTGTGGATACGTGGGGGTTTTGTATATATTTATGTATATTTTTATATGGGTGTTTATATCCCATCCATGTTCTGGTTTATATCTATATTTATTTATTTATTTATCTACAATTGCACACAGGGAAGGGTATATTGCAAATATTCCCTCAGCTCCTCCTGCCCCTCTCGAAGAGCAGCTTTAAGGTGTGGATGTGGCACTTGGGGGACACGGTTTAGTGGTGGCCTTGGCAGTTCTGGAGGGAGCATTTGGACTCCGTGATCTCAGAGGGCTTTTCCAACTCCACCATTTCTCCTGGTGGTTGGAATTTCCAGCCCACAACTTTTCCCATCCTGTGCTGGGTTATCCCTTAGCTCCAGCAGCTTTCCCCCTACCGTGGATGTGTTTATGGAGGCAATCACAGGTCTCTGTGACTTATCCATGTCCTTATTAAATTATTGGGTCCCATTTCTGCTCTGGGATAAGAAACTCAGGGTATCCCCCAGACTCTCAGCTGGATGCTTTTTTAGGGCTAGAACGAGGTGTTTTGGGGAGGTCTGTTTGCCTGGGCACCCAAATTTCCACCAAGCCCGTGGAGTGGGTGTTTCTCCAGCCCCTGTTCCCAGCAGGCTCGGGCAGGTCACGCCTTGGTGATCCATTAACCAGGGGGGGAAGAGAGGCCCCTGTGCAAACCTTGGCATCTGCACCGGAGCTGCTTGGAAAGCAGCCAGCGCTGCTCTTCCCTGGCCATCCAAAAAAAAAAAAAAAAAAACAAACAACCCAAAAAAACCACCAAACCCCAGGGATTCATCAAAAAAGGAGCCATTTCGTGGAAAGGCTGGTGGCAAAGTGCCACGGTGAGGGGGGAAAAGAAAGGAGCCGCAGTGACCTTGGGTGTTTGGATAATTTGCTGAGGCAGCACTGCTGGCATGGATCGTGCTTGCTCCGAGGGGGCTCTTCACTGGGAATTTATAAAGGGATTCTGCATTATTAAAGGTGTACAGTGAAATTCGGGCAGGGCACAGGGGCTGCTCTCCATGCTGGGGCTGTTTTCTCACTGGGAATCCACAAATTTCCACTATTGGTAGCCCAGGAATCCCAGGAAGCTCTCAGAAATGGCAGCAGGAGAAACCCTATCCCATTTTTCGCCCCCCTGCTCCCAACCTCCTGCCCCCTTGGAGCTTCTTTTATCAGGAAATGTGCAGGAAAACTGTTGCATTTCTGACGATCTGAGCTCCCTCAGTCAAGACAAGACCCGGCTTGCAAAGAATGTGGGTAATTTAGGTGTAGATAATAACGAGAGGGAGAGCAGCAGGCAAAAGGAGTTTTGTCTTTCATTCCCCTCAGCCCTGCTCCTGAGGCTTTGCCCTACCCAGAAGAGTTATTCCTGATTATCCCAGGGGGATTAATTCATGTGGGGACCTTCCTGAGTCCTCCCTTTTGCTTTAATCAATCCACTGTGGATGCAATTGCTGAATTGGAAAAAAAAAACAACTGAAAAAGGACTTTCCTCCCCAAATTCCCCCTAAATCTGCATTGTTTTGCATCCTTGCAGATCCCAGACTGGCTTTTCCCTATGGGCTGGTCCTTGGGAACACAGCAGAAATAAATCCAGCTTCCAGCTCCAATGTAGTGACTCAGCCTCCAAAACCCTTGTGGTGCTGGCACAAACCAGAATCCCTGACACATTTATTTATTTCTTTTCATAGAAAAGCCCTAGCAAGGGCAAATATAGAGCTTGTGAGAGGTATCGTGGCAGAAGAAGGGCTTCAATAAACAGATTTATTACCTGAAACAGCAGGAGATTTCCGACTGCACGGAAAGGCCTGGGAGCTTTGCGCCGTGTGGCAAAATGCTGAAAAGGAAAATTCCTTTAAAAGGTGCTCTTTTGGGTGAGAGGGGGAAAACAACGCAGGGAAATTTCTACAAGGCTCAGATGTTTTCTTTTCCCCCCCCTCTCCCCATCTCAAAAGGGACTGATCTGTGTCTTTTCAGAGCAGGGAGAGTTTAGGCCTAGCCCTGAATTCCTCACTCCATCCCCAACAACACATCCATGGATAACGTGCCTTTAATTACCATTAATTACTTCATCGTGCTCTCCAGGGCTCTGCTTAAGACACTGCCTTAATTGCTCCCAAACGAGCTCTGGACATGCACAAGCTGCAATGAAGACAGCAAGTCCCTCAAATCCCATTCCCTGCAGGTCTGGCCCCTCCTTTCCCAGCAGATACAATTCCCGGTGCTTTGCTCCAGGCTTTCCGTGTCAGTTTTCCGGGGGATTTTCAGACTGACCTGATGATGCAGGGTCTTGCTTCAGGCTGCTCTCGCCTCCTTGGGGACCAGCAAGGTGTGGGAGATCATTTCTGTGGACGCTGAAAGCTTGGTGGCAGAGAGATTTTTCAGTATCTGCCTGTGTCCGTGAGCATTCTCACTTTCTCACGGAGCTAGCTGCAAAACAGCTAGAGAGCTTTTGTAAATAATTCTTCTATCTTGCACCTGTGAGACGTTTTTGGACGTTGTTATTGTAGGACCGAAGGTCTGTTTAGGAAATGTGTGTTTTTAGGATCTAGCCAATAGCCCTGGTGGGTGGTCAGCGAAGATCCAATGGCTTTTCTATAACTCAGAGTATAAAACTCTTCTGTATGTAAATAAAGATGGGCTTTTCTATCGAGTCCCTCCGGAGTTCGGTTCTCTCCTTCCTCCCCGGGCCGTGTCCGTCATTGCGACACATTTCCAGCAGCTCCAGGGGCACATCCCAAGCAGGAGGGGTGGGAGAGTCCCTTCCCCTGCAGAAGGAGAAATGGGAAGCAAAAAGAGGGAATGAACCTCCAGTCCTGGCCGGGCTGGGTGCAGTGAGTTCTGTGGGAAAAGAACAGCGTGAAAAATTCAGTTTTAAGCCCAGACTGCTCAGGCCAGGCCTAATGTCTTAGAGGGAAATCAGCAAGTCCTCGCTGTGGAGGAATTACAAGGAAATCGACTTCTAAAACAAAACAGTGGCAGAATCTCCAATCAACACTGGCTGCAGGCAACAAAATCAATCCCAATCACGTTTTCCCAGGCAGGCTGCTCATCAGACAGGATCTTGGTGCAGGCTGGGAGGAGGAGGAAGAAATACAAACTGGAATTCCTATGGGCAGAACCGAGTAAATCCGTGGATACAGCATCAAGCACTACATCAGCCAAAACACAGAAAGCCCCATGGCAACCATTCCCAGGATGAGACAGGAGGAGAATATCAGAATCATGAAATCCCAGGATGATTTGGGTTGGAAGGACCTTAAATCTCATCCCATCCCACTCTGCCATGGGCAGGGACACCTTCCACTATCCAAGGTTGCTCCAAGCCCCATCCAAGCTGGCCTGGAGCACTTCCAGGGATCCAGGGGTAGCCACAGCTCCTCTGGTGCCAGCAGCCCTGGCTCGGGGCAGGAGGCAGCAGGGCTGGATGTGGCAGGGGTGTGCAGGGTGGGGTTTCCCTGCCTGACATTTCATTCCTGCCTGACACACTCTGGGAGCCCAGCTGGCCTCAGGGACCCCTCTCCCTACCCGTTCCTCTTCCCTAGGAAGAGCCTTTTGCTCCCTTTTGTTGGTAACCGGGGGGTGATGGAGCCGATGTTCTACAAGCAGCAGCGGCTGAGGTTGTGAAAGAGGGGTGAGGATACCCAGGGAGGGGAAACCCCACCCTGCACACCCCTGCCACATCCAGCCCTGCTGCCTCCTGCCCCGAGCCACGGCTGCTGGCACCAGAGGAGCTGTGGCTGCCAGTGATTCCAAATGCTCCTGGTTCCAGGTGAAATCCAAACCCTCCGAGTTCAGTTCCAGCATTCCGCGTGTCCCGTGTCACATTCCTGCTCCAAACACCTCCAACAAGGTCCTCTCCCACCCAGCTGCACAGGGGATTCATGCAGGGAGAATCACGAGGGCTCTGCCTCTTGCCTTCCCTTAAATGCCAGCTCCTCCTCCTGGGAATTTTATCCAAAACTTTATTTTATGGTTTAGCACACGTTCCACATCCTGGGGGTAACTTTTCACTGTGAGGAGCCCCACCTTCCCTCTCGGATGTCGGAAGGGGAACTTGCGGCCTCCTGGGTGATGCAGCAGATTGGAAAGAAGCCAGGACTTAGCAATAAAAAAAACAAACCAAAAACAAAGTAAAAATGAACTCCTGAGTTTTATTCCTGTTTCAGGATTTTGCAACAGCTTGCTGGAAGTGGTTTTGTCCCTTCTAACAGCAGAAGTTGCATGAAAAGTTGTCCTAACAAGTAAAGTAGGGCAGCCAGAGGAAACAGAGGGTGACTGCAGTGACCAAGCCCCAGCAGGCTGAGGTTTTCCACCCACGAGGCCTCACCAGAGCTGGAGATAAAACCCTGTTCTCCCAGAGGTTTCAGCTTGTCCCTGTCCCACTTTGGGAGCTGCACCCCGCCTCTGTGTAACTCCAATCACTGCCCTGAACGTGGGATGGAGAGCCACGAAATTCCCACAGTGCAGGGCGAAAAATCACCTGTTCTGCTCCTTTTCCAAGGAGCAAAGGAGACCTTAAACACCAGCAAATGTGGGAAACCCCTGTTAGCAGAGGGCCTGGTGAGAGCCATCCCAGCTAACCCAAACACTCCTGCTCTCATTCTTAGCATCTGAGACATCCCTGGCCCTAAAGCTTTGTCCAGGGTAAAAGCGTGCGGTGACAAAGCCAAGGGGCATTTCCCAGATGGAAAAATTGGATCCCTGAGCCCTCATTTTACGTCCCTGGGGAGCTGGGGTGCTCTGCCAGTGCCTGCAGATGGAGTAAATTAAATTCCAGTGACCATTTCACTCTCATCTGGGAGACTGTAACTGCCAGGGAAGCGCAATCCCCACAGACCACGGAGGGACGAGCTTCCCCACCCTCGCTCACCCGCAGCCGTCGGGCTCCTCGGAGGGAAGGGGAATCAGGGGTGGAGGGTGATGATTAATTAACCTGTGTCCCAACCTCAGCCCGAGCCCTTGCTGATCCATCCCCAGGCTGTGCCTCAGCTCACGGAGCCGGACAGGGAGAGGCCAGAGAGGGACAATCCCGGCTGCTGCTGGGGATGCAGGAATCCCCAGGGAAGAGGAGGGGCTGGACCTGGTGCAGCTCCAAAACGGTGCTTTTTGGGACACGGGGGGTGAGCTGTGGCTGGAGGGGACAGCGCAGAGTGGGGCTCCTTCCTCCTGACCCCTTGGGTATGGGGGGAGATGGATGCTGCCCGGGAGAAAGCTGCCAGCACAAAGCAGGAGCACCCTCGGGAATTTGGGATATTCCCCAGCCCTCGCTGTCTGAGTGGCCCTGGCTCTACCAGGTGTCAACCTGAGAGATCCTGCGCAGGGGCTGGGAAGGGAAAGGGAAGAGCTGATGAGACCAGGAAAACCAAGATTCCCGTCCCGGTGCCACCGACCTCTCCCTGACCCCATCACACCCCGTCCATCCCAGGGGAAATCCAGCCCCTCTCCCCAGCCCCAGGGAGGGAGAGAGATGCGATTTTGGGGTGGGATGGGGGCAGCAGCACACCCCCAGGGCGGAGGATGACCTCGTCGTGTTTTCCTCTGCCACGAGCTCAAGGACAGGGCACTCCCCAGCCACCTGGACGTGGCTGAGGGACCCCTTGGTGGCATCTGGAGTGGCCCAGGGAAGCAGGAAGCCCCTCCCGGTGGCCCCCAGCACCCCCAGCCCGAGGAATTCAAGCTATGCAGGGAGCAGAGGTCGCCGCAATCAGGTGCAGGGTAAAAGGGAGAGATAAACCCCATAAATCAGGCTGTGGGAAGGGGAGGAGGGCACGAGTGCACAGAGCTGCAGGAGGATGGTACAAGGAAACCCCCACCGGGGCAGAGGGAGGGGGGAGGTGAGGGATAACCTGGAGCAGCCTGGAGAGGGGGGATGGATGGGGAAAGGGGAGCTGAAAGTATCCTCAGCGAGGGAAGTCACTTGCTTTTCCTCTCTCAGTGCAAAAAAACCCTCAAACCAACAAAACAACAAAAAAGCAAAATGTGGGGGAAAAAACAGAAGCAGTGGGTTAGGCATAGAAAAAAAAAAGCCCTCAAAATACCATTTTGCTCCAATTTTAGTCTGGCTTTTTTATATTACTCCCGTGACGGAAGATGGAAGGAGACACAAAACTCTCCTCGAAGAATGTTACGAACGAAGTCTTTTAAAACACGTCATTATCTTTCTGCTTAGACAGGAGAACCTCCCCACTAAGGCTGGGAGCTTTGTTTTGCAAATGTTCACCCCTGTGGCTCCAGCTTTCCATGTTATCCTGCATGTCCATCCGTCCTGGGGGTGGGTGGACGGATGGATGGATGGATGGATGGATGGATGGATGGATGGACGGACATCTCGGCAACTGAGCTGGTGACCTGCTCCCCTCCCCTGAGCCCTCCAGGTGAAAACAAGTATCCAGACATGTTTTTGGGACACAGGAGGCGTAACAAGCTCCTGGTGCAAATCCGCGTTAGTGGATTACACGTGACCATGAGAGGGGAAACAAACCCGCGCCGGATGCTCTGGATCTCATCCCACCTGGCCTTTAGCTCGATTTCACACACAAGGGGATCTTAAACTGCACCGTTCCCAGTCCTGAGAGGCTTTGGAGCCTCTGGCCAGTCTTCCCCAGCCCTGGCAGAGGAGCTGGGGCCTCGCTGACACGGAGCGCCCACGAGCCGTGCGAAAATAGGTGACTCGCTGGAGGAGAAAGAGAAAAAGCTATAAATATCCCGAGCGAGGGGAGAATTCATCACTCACTCACTCACTCAGCTCTCATTACACATCGCAGAGAGCTGTTACACAAAGCCCTGTTCTGCCACAAAGAGAGGCCCAGGCATGAATCACTCCCCGTGAGATATCCAAGAATCCGGCCACAGAGGCGGACCCCAGATGGACCCAGACAGCCTCGGAGCCTCTGCTCCGACCACGAGCTCCTGGGACCAGCCAGGAGACACCCTGTCCTTTTGGGAAAGATATCCTGGGGTAGAGAGGAGGGAACATCTCCCTCTGACAGGCTTCTAATTCAAAAAGACTGAAGGGGAGCAGTGACCAGAGCCCAGGCACCATCCCCAGCCTGAAAGATCAGGGAAAATGTTTTTTTTTAGGATGCATAAAATAGAAGAGAAAGGGATCAGCATCACAAGCCCATCTCCCTTCCTCCCACTGCGCCTCATCTGACTTTTCCAACCTGCAAGGATAGCTGCAGCTCCCTGTTCAAAGGCCAGCTGGTGGATTTGTGGAATTGCAGAGTGGCTTGGGTTGGAAAGGACCTTAAAAATCATCTCGTTCCAACAGGGAACAGGACAGGGACATCTTACTTCCTCCGCTTTGTTCCCTGATGGAGAGGAGAGAAGGAGCAGCTGAAAGTTAAATTCTGAAGGCTGTGGAGATGAAACCTGTTCTCCACAAGCCAGGATCACGGAGAGGGCTGGACACCGGATGCCGAGATGAGGAAGATGCCTGGAATAACCCAGAGAGCTGAGAGAAGCCCTGGGCTGGGGCCTGGCACATCCAGCCTGGAGCCTGCTCTGGCCTGAGCCAAGCCTCCACACGCCGCGGCGAAAGGACCTTCCAGACCCCAGGGCTGCTCCAGGCAGGGTCAAGGTCTCGGAATCCTGGATCCGTGTGCAGGAGGGTGACAGGGGCTGAGCCTGCTGGCTCTGAGCTCTCGGTGGGGTGGGGTGAAATGGGCTCTGACCAGCCTGGCACATGGGGAAGGGCTGGCAGTGACCAAGGTGGGACACCAGCTGTGCCGTGGAGATTCTCCAGTGTCTTTGCTCATGTGACACCCCGAGCCGGTGGGATGCTGCTCCCCAAAAGGTCAGGAATGAGCTGTGGAAGGGCCTCTGGATGAATTTATTCCCCCAGATGAGCTCATGCCTTGGCAGGACAAAGCTGCAGATGAAGCCGAGTGGTTTCTCATCAGTCTCTCAAGCAATGCTGCCTGGTCCTTTGCTCCAGGTGGGAGAGATAGTGAGGGCCTGTTTTCCAGCTCCTCCTCATTTTCTTATCTCTTCTCCCACTTCCTCAAAGCCTGCGAGGGCTGCAGCCAAGTCACCTCTGAAGTATGAGCCCTTGGTCACCACCAGGTCAAACTATTCCCCTGAATAATTGTGCTTAAAGTCAGAGCTGAAGCCCCACAGCTTCCCTCCCCTGGAATTCCAAGGGTGGAGAGCCCTGGGAAGGGAGGGCAGCTCTGCTGACACCACAGAGGGGATGGATGGGACGGGAAAAATGGATCAGAGGTGTCTTTGCTTGTTGTGAGTTCTTCAGAGGCCGAGAGCGCAGGGCAGGCGCCCACAGGAGGCTGCAGGAGCCAGCAAGCTCTGCTCCTGTCATCATTCCTCCCGGGAAAAACAGCTCCCAGCACTGGGAGCCTTTAATTGGGCTTCCCTCATAAATCACCTCGATGTCGCCCAGGTGCCAGCACTTCCCAGGCTGGCACATAAAGGCATTCCCTGTTTTCATCCCACTCCATTCTTCACCTGACCCCTCTGCCCCCAAACCCCTGGGACACCCCAGGAGCCCTGCTCCTCCAGGAATGCCAGCTATCCTGGGATGTTGTTCCCTGCCGATTAATGCTTTGAGAGACATTTGCCGTGCTAACACCCAGCCACAGCACCTAGTTTCCTCTCCTAGCTTAGTCATTCTTCCCAAATTTCCTCCTTTTGTGTAGGGATTCCCTCTGTTTCCTGCTACAGGCTTCATTTTCCCTGTTCTGTGAGCACTTGGAAGTATTTGTACTGCCAGGGAGGCCGGTTCGTCTGTTCAGCTATTTTTACTCCTCCTGCCGTAGCGTTCTAAAGAATTGTTTTTCCAGAGTGATCTCCGCAGGTCAGGAAGGGAAAGAAATCGTCGTGGATACAGCTGAATGGATTGAAAGCAGTTTCCTACACAACAGGAGCCCGTCATCCTGCTGAAGTCTTTAATATCGATACTCTGTGACCCGGTGATCCTTGTGGGTCCCTTCCAACTCAGGATATTCCACGATTTAAGTGGCAGAAATTCAAAGCAGAGCCGTGTTCTTTAAGGCATCAGGTCCCGGTGTCAAAGGTGCCAATCCTGGGGGAATTGTGGGGGATCCACTGCACCTCTGAGGACTCGAAGGTTTTGGTTTCTTTCCAGAACTATTAAACCTCAGCTGAGCATCCCACAAAATTGCTCTTGCTCTCAGCATGCCCAGACCTGGCAGCAGGAAACAAGCCCTGCTCACGGCAGGGAAGTTGGAACGAGGTGATCTCTAAAACCCCTCCCAGCCCAAACCATCCTGCAATTCCGTGCTCAAGCCTCTGCAAATATGGATTCCTTTGGGAAAGTCCAATCAAAATATTTCTGGGCTCAGCTCATTCTCCGTGACCGCCCCAGTATTTTGGGGAGTCAGGCCCCCTCTCGCTGTGGCCGTGCTGCAGCAAACCCAGCCTCGCCCACCAGCGTGGGACGTGTGGAGCATCCCTCGTGCTCTGCCTGCAGGGACACGCCTGGAATTCCTGCTCCAAGCCAGGGACTGGCTGCTTCTGGCAAAGCTGTGCCGAGGAGATGAGGCTTTGCCAGCTCCTTTTGCCTTGCTCCTTCCTCTGGGGTCGGCCTGGTCCCAGCAAGTCCCGATGCCTCCCCTGTGCCAGCCACCCCTGCTCTAGGAGGGATCCCTACCCAGCTGCACCCGGATCAGCCTCCACCTGGTGGGTAATTCCACAGGGGGCAAGTCCAACGTGGAGCAGCCTGCTCCATTGCCTCCGTGGGTGCTTGCAAGGCCAGGCTGTGCTGAGCCCGAGCGCCAAAACGCATTCCCCTCATTGCCTTCAACCAAAAAACCCCCAGGGATTGTTTCAGAGGGAGCACGTTCCCTTTAGGCTCAAACTGCACGTCTGGATCAGGAGGAGGAACAGCAAACATGTGGAGCTTTTCTGGAGCAGAAGAGTCTTTTCTGGGTACTGCTGATGCTATCTCTCATTTGTGGGACACGTCTGAAGGTCTGCCTTAAACACCCCAAGCTTTCAAAATGCTGTATTTTTCCTCGTAGTTGGTGTTTGGAAGATGGCACGCACCAAAGCTTCTTCAAACGCCTTTTAAAAGAGATGTTTGGGGTGTTTGGAAGATGGCATGCTCCAAAGCTTCTTCAAATGCCTTTTAACAAAGACGAGCTTTCAAAATGCTGTGTTTTTCCTCACAGCAGCTTTCAAAACGCTGTATTTTTCCTCGTAGTTGGTGTTTGGAAGATGGCACACTCCAAAGCTTCTTCAAACCCCCTTTAACAAAGATGTTTGGGGTGTTTGGAAGATGGCACACACCAAAGCTTCTTCAAACGCCTTTTAAAAGAGATGTTTGGGGTGTTTGGAAGATGGCATGCTCCAAAGTTTCTTCAAACGCCTTTTAACAAAGAAGAGCTTTCAAAACGCTGTATTTTTCCTCGTAGTTGGTGTTTGGAAGATGGCATGCTCCAAAGCTTCTTCAAATGCCTTTTAACAAAGACGAGCTTTCAAAATGCTGTGTTTTTCCTCACAGCAGCTTTCAAAACGCTGTATTTTTCCTCGTAATTGGTGTTGGGAAGATGGCACACTCCAAAGATTCTTCAAACGCCTTTTAACAAAGATGTTTGGAAGATGGCACACACCAAAGCTTCTTCAAGTGCCTTTTAACAAAGATGTTTGGGGTGTTTGGAAGATGGCATGCTCCAAAGCTTCTTCAAACGCCTTTTAACAAAGAAGAGCTTTCAAAACGCTGTGTTTTTCCTCACAGCAGCTTTCAAAACGCTGTATTTTTCCTTGTAGTTGGTGTTTAGAAGATGGCACATTCCAAAGTTTCTTTAAACGCCTTTTAACAAAGATGATTGGGGTGTTTGGAAGATGGCACACTCCAAAGCTTCTTTCAACGCCAGTGAGCTTTAAAACCGAGCCTTTTTTTGCTCGGGTGTCCACAACCAGCCTGAAGCTGTTGGCTCAGAGGACCCCTTCCAGCAGCCCCTGCTCAGTGACCCTTGCTGGCCCGTCCCCCTCAGTTTGGCAGCGCTGACGCTGCCAGAGCTGGGGCAGTGCCGTGTTCCAGCTGCAGCTCCTTCTCGGATCGCATCCTCACTTCCCACCTGCTCCCTGGCCATCAGCTCTGGGGGCCACCCTGCCTCTCCCTCCTCACACACACAGCACATCACAGCCAGACCGAGCCTTGGACCAGGCTCGGCTTTGCCCTTTCCCTCCTATTGCCACCATGTGGGCTCTCCAGTGAATCTCTTATTCCCAAACATCCCAAACCTGCTGGGCCCACAGCCCGGCTCTGGGCTCGGGGTGTGTGGCAAACCCAACCAAGCTGCCTGGCCACGGTTCTCTCTGGATCCTCCTCCGGCCTCTTCCCTGGCCTGGCATCACCTAAAGCTGGACACAGCCCTGCTGTTGCTTCCCCAGCCTTTGATCATTTTTTCACAGGCCGGACAGATTCTCCCCGTTACGAATTACAGGCCTCTAATTGGATTGAGAGCCAGGCCCGCACCTTCCCCTGTAATTTAGCTTTAATTAATGCCCATTTATTATTAACTGTTTTCAGCTGGGCTTCGGCTTCCTATCAGCTGGTTATTATCCAGAGGCCAGCACGGATTGTTTTCATCTCCTTCATTACCCATTTCAGCAATTTCCCCCCCCTCCCCTGTTGACAGATGCCCGCAGAATGTGCACGATCAGCATAAAGGATCCCTGTGAAGGAACAACGGGGCTTTCAAAGCCACCAAAGCCCAAGGAAGGCCTCCCCACATCCCCAGGTCAGTGCCCGAGGCACGTGGACAAAGGAAACCCCCCCTGTGTTCCACAGGAGATACACAGTTTATATTTTTTTTACTGCCGCACAAAATCTGCGATGGAGGGTGGAAATTACCCAGGAGCTATTTTGAAAGAATTGGGGCATTTTTGTGTTCTTTTTTTATTTTCCATTTTCTCATTTCTGGCTTAAAGAAAATAAAATAATAAAAAAAGAAGAACAGAAAGAGAAACCTTTCCTTCTACTTCCTTTTATCACATTTCCCTCCCCACCCCCCAAAAAAATAGCAGCAGTGAAAGCACGACACCACAAATCCAAGAAAACAGCAATATTTAGGAGACGCTGTCAGAGCATGGATTAAAAAAATAGGGAGCTGAAGAAGAAAGAGGAAAGGTTGAAAAAGATCATCAGCTCCAACCACTAACCTGGACGCTGCCAGCTCCACCAAAACCACGTCCCAAAGTGCCACATCCACGCCCTGAACGCTTCCAGCGATGGGCATCCCACCCTTGCCCTGGCCAGGCTTTCCATGAGGAAATTTTTCCTGATGTCCCACCTAAACTGTGCCTCCTCCAACTTGGCCAAGGGCACTGAGCGTGCAGGGGGCTGATAAAACTCCTCAGAGCTCGTGCTGGGCTCCGGTGGCAGCACCAGGCACCAAAACAAGCAAAAGTCTCCACTACAAACGGTGACAGCGACAATTTACGAGGGAAAGCACCCGTGGGAGAGGTGAGGAGAAGAATGAAAGCACGGCAAGGCCCCTTGCTCCCCTGTTGGGGGTGGAAGAACGTTTTGGGAAAGGTCAGGAAGTGTTGGAGGAGCAGAAACATCCTCAATGCAATGTGTGACTTGCAGGGAAAACAACAGTGACAACTGCTCAGGCTCGACATTTTCCCCACCCTTAGGGGATATTTCAGTTCAAGGGGACATTTCAGTTCACTGTTTCTTGACAATTGTTGTGAAATTGGCACTTCTCGCCCCATTTAGTGCTTTCTCCCCCTTGCTTTGTGCTGAGGTTGCGAAATCGGCCTCTGGTTTTCGGTGGGGAAAGAAATCAACGCTCCAGAGTTTCCAGGACTCCAAATCCCACCTTGCTCTGCCCCAGGGGTGTGGGGGACATGAAATCTCCTTAAAACCTTGGCAGCAGCTGGGTGGGACCAGGCAGGCTCGGGTAAAAGTCACTTTAAGCATGTCAGGATGACAAGGGACACCCCAGGCACGTGCTGTGGCCTCGTGGAAATGGGGAAAATAGGGAAAATGGGAAAGAGGGAGAAGTCTGTGGAGTGTTAAACCATCCCATCCCCACCACAGCGTGAGAGCTGCCCTGGGACAATTCACCTTGAGCCGAGTGCATCATCCAGCCGGGAGCTCTTCCCTGCAAAGGCCTCGTTTGCTTTAATTACTCTCATTTGGAAGTCAATCCTGAAGATGCCTGCCTGGAGCAGCCCTCGGGGAGCTGGAAAACAACAGAAACTGTTTTCAGTTGCATATCAGCCCCCTCAGGCTCGACAGAAGGAAAATGGGGGAAATGCATCAACAAAACACTTGAAAGATGCTTTCTAAAGATGTTTTCCCAAACTTGCTCTTACCCAGGCTTTCAGCACCGTCAACTTCCCAGCCTTCGAGGCTGGAAAAAATCAGAGACCCATCATCATCATCATCGGATTTGGGTTGAGAGGGACCTTCAAAACCATCCAGTTCCACCTCCCTGCCACTATCCCAGGCTGCTCCAAGCCCCATCCAGCCTGGCCTTGGACACTGCCAGGGATCCAGGGGCAGCCACAGCTGCTCTGGGCACCCTGTGCCAGGGCCTCCCCACCCTCACAGGGAGGAATTTCTTCCCAAAATCCGTCCACCCCAGCCCTCTGGCAGTGGGAAGTCACTTGCCCTTGTCCTGCCACTCCAGGCCAGGACAGAAACCATAAATATTGGATGCTGCCAGTCCCAAGGGCTTTTTGGTAGCCAGGAGCAGCCTGACTGAAGGTCCAGCGTGTTTTCATCCACGGCAGCTTGGGCAACCAAAGCCTGTGGCCACAGCAGTTTATCTGGGGAGATCTGGAAGGCATGAGGTTTGGAAAGGAACAGCACACTGGCAAGGGAGGATTTCTGAAATATTTTCTGGCACTCACTCTTAAAAAAAAAACAAAAAAAACAAACCGATGTTTCAGCAAAATGTCACTACACCAGGAAAGAAAAATCAAGAGCAAGCCAGACCTGTCCCCTCTCTGTCGTTCCCCTCCTCCTCCCCAAATTCCTTTGGAGCTGAAGCAGTGGCTGCCACGATCTCTGGCTCTCCTGGGTGTAAATTCATCAGGTTTCAGCCACTTCCGAGCCAGACTCTGAAAATAAGCTCTGCGTGGCCTCGCAGGTGACCCGGAACAAGCAGCAGAGCAGGGTTTGGATCACGGCTTTTAAAGGCTGGCTCCCTTACTGCCAGCAGCCCTTGGCACCAGCTGATAACCAGAAGCAAAGGGCTGGATGTGGAGCTGTTTTCCAGTGCCCTTTCCTGCCGGGAACAGATGGCCAGCATGGATATCTGGGCATCACCTTGGCTTCTTCAAAGCATGCTGTGTCCAAGCCCTCTCCTGGCACGAATGGATGCACCCTGATGCTTTTCCTGCACAGCACAGCTCTGCAGCAGCTTCCCACGGTCCCTTTTTCCCCCCGTTTGGGCAAAAACCAGGAGCGGTGGAGCCGCGGTTGGCGTTTCCTGGCGCCTCGTGCCGCGAGCACGCGTGGTCCCTGAGGCAGCAAGGATGGAGCCTGGGGACCAGCATCGCCGGGAAGTGGATTTTGGGGAGCTGGAAACGTGCCCGGGGGCACAGCCTCGCTGTCTGAAAGCCTTCCCCCACGCTCCTCCTCGGGGAAAGAGCCTGCCCCAGGCGGATTTCTCACCTCGCCAGCCCGGGGAGGGAAAAAGCGCAGACGGCAGCTGGAGAGGCTGGAGCTGCTTGGAAAACTGGGCATGCTGCCCTTTCGCAGGGCTGCAGGGGATGCAGGGTGGCCCAGGCACCTGAGAAACCCGGTGCCAGTCCTCCAGAGGAAGGGAAGTGCTGGGAGCACCCTCCGGTGAGGCTGTAATTCCCGCTGGCCTTCTGTCCCCGCTCCATTTGCCATTAATGGCTCCTGGTGACCAGCAGGAAGATTTTAAAGCCTTGGCACGTGGCTGGGAGAGCCTGGAGTGGGCACAGGCAGCTTGGAGCCCACCCTCCCTCTGCAAACAGAGGTCTTTCCCTTTCTCGGAGCTCCCAGCCCTTCCCAGAGTAATTTCCAGGGTCAGAGTGGCTGGGTTTGGGATATGGGGATAGCACACTGTCCCTGCATCAGAGACAGGGCAAAAAAAGGCAAGAAAAACAAGAAATGAAAAGGGTGGTGGGCACTGGCACAGGCTGCCCAGAGAAGCTGTGGCTGCCCCTGGATCCCTGGAAGTGTCCAAGGCCAGGCTGGACGGGGCTTGGAGCAACCTGGGATGGTGGAAGGTGTCCCAGCCTGTGGCAGGTGGGGGGACTGGAAGAGCTTTAAGGTCCCTTCCCACCCAAACTATTCTGGGATTCCATGGAAAACAAAGCCTGGCTATTCTGCCACAGAGGTGAGCAGGCATGGAAAAGTGCCCTCCAACCTTCTGGATCACTTCCCTTCTCCAAGGCAGGTGTTGTTCTGTATTCCTCTCCCTCCACCTCCCCGCTCAGGGACAGCTCCCGAAATAGCTGCTCCTGAGCCGCTTTATTTCAGATGCAAACCATTGGCATTCTGCAGGAAGAGCTCTCCCTTGGAGAGCTCTCCTGCCAGACCTGTTCCAGCTGATTTCCTCACAGAGCTGAAGCCCTTCCCATAAAAACCTCCGGCTGCAAAACAGGGCTCGCCCCGTTTCTTTCTTTATCACTCCAAATCCGTCCCCCTCCTCATCTGTCTCCTTTTATTTTCCTTCCCTGCTGCTGCAGAGCGCTGTTAATAAGATTTATGGCTGAATACTCTCTGGCATCCAGGTAATTCCACAGGCACTTGCCGGTCCGGTTTGAAAAGCAAACAGCTCCCCTCACCATTCCCCCTTTCGGCCCTGCTACCTGAATTCCCTAAGACAAACCCTGGGGAAGGTAAATATTAAAGCTTTAAGGCTCCCCTCTCCGTGGGCAGGGTTAGGGACGCCCTTCCCCATTTCCCTTTGGCTGGGGAGCAGCAGAGCCGGGGAGGAGGGAGAAACGGGAGCACCGTGACCCTGCAGGAGCCTGGAATCACCAAAGCAGAGGAATTCCGTGTGAAAAGATCCCTGGAGGCCGCTGCTCCAAACCCTCCTTCAAAGGTAGGGCCAGCCAGAGGCAGTTGCTGCGTCCAGCTGCAGTTTAACCACCTCCAGGGATAAACTGGGTTTGTAGGAAGATGCTGCTCCTCAGAGAGGGTTTTCTTAGGTTTTCCTTAACTCTGCACAAGCAGGAGGCGTCGAGAGCTTGTGCAGGAGTAAATTAGAACTAAGACATCTCATGCCTGCAGCCAGGAAAGCAGAAAATGGGGAAAAGTAGCTTCTCCAAGGGTAATTATGCAGCAAAGTGACTGAATGGGGAGACAGCCGAGGTTAAATCCATGCCACGGGTCCTGTGGCAGCAGTGCTACCAGGAAAACCTTTGTGGGCTTTCACTCCGAACAACGAGCAAGGGAAATCCGAGTTTTATCTGCTCCGGTGACTGGGAAGTTGGAATTTGCGGATAACAGAGCAGGGATGTTTCAAAGAGCTGTGCTCCTGGAATCATGGAATGGTTTGGGTAGGAAGGGACCTTAAAGTTCATCCAATTCCCCTCCCTGCCATGGGCAGGCACACCTTCCACTATCCCAGGCTGCTCCAAGCCCCAGTGTCCAACCTGGCCTTGGACACTTCCAGGGATCCAGGGGCAGCCACAGCTTCTCTGGGAATTCCATCCCAGCCCCTCCCCCCCCTCACAGGGAACAATTCCTTCCCAATATCCCATCCATCCCTGCCCTCTGGCAGTGGGAAGCCATTCCCTGTGTCCTGTCACTCCAGGCCCACGTCCAAAGTCCCTCTCCAGCTCTCCTGTGGTGTTTTTCTGCACATGGGCCACATCAAAGGGATATTTTTTTCCCCAAACCAGGTTACCCAGCTCCCCAAAGCATGGTGATAACTCACAGGATCATGGTGGAAGGACACGGGCCTCTCCCTCAGCTCCTGGTCTTCCTGGAAACTTCTCTGTGAAGCAACAGAGGAAAATCAGTGCTAAAATATAAAATAAGAAACCACCCAGATCTCTCTCTAATCCGTGGGCACGGCCCAGGTCTGCCATGGGATGGGGAATTTTTATCATCTGCCAACAAGTCCAAAATTGAAGGGAGCTTCATTTGAAGAATGAAGAAACCTTGCAGTTTCTTCTGCTGCTGGCTGCCAGGATATAATTTTGTTTTAAGGTTGGTTTGTACTTCCTAGAAGGTAAAGCCTTGTTCCCTGCTCCCCTGCCCAGGGATTCCCGTGCACTTTCTGCCCTTTTTCTACCAGTTGCAGACCCTGTGATACTTACAGGGTTTTAACCTGGGGCTGGGACTGCCCCCCAGCTGTTCACCCTCACCTTTGTGAACACAGGACTAACTGGAGCGGTCAGGTGGGGAGGGGAAAGGCAGGAGCTCTGGTTTTATCCCACGGAGGCGGGAGGTGGCAGTGGAAATCTAAGCTCCGGGTCTCCTTCCGTGCGGGAGAAGTTCCAGGCCTCCTGTTTTGCAACCGAGCAAAAAATGTTGGCCAAGACAAGACAAGACAAGGATCTGCTGAAGGGGAGTGCTGGGGGGGTCAGATCCCATCCTCCCTGACCCCCTCTGACACCATCCCAGCAGCAGGAATCTCCTCCAGGATCTCCCGAGCTGCTGGGGAGCGCTGAACAGCCCTCCCTGATTATCACAGGGAGCAGCTCCAGTATAAACTGCGGAACGAGCTGGCGTGGCACGGCCTGGGCATCGCTCTGGAGCACAGTCAGACCTCCTTCCACCCGGCCTCAGTGCCCAGCTTCCCCCCTTCCATGGCCTGTGTGTGTCCATGAGGGTGCAGAGGCCCTGGGAAAGGTTGCCCAGAGAAGCTGTGGCTGCCCCTGGATCCCTGGAAGTGTCCAAGGCCAGGCTGGAAGGAGTTTGGAGCAGCCTCGTCTAGCAGAAAGTGTCCCTGCCTGTAAAACGGGGNCCCTCTCCCACCATCCCAGCAGCAGGAATCTCCTCCAGGATCTCCCGAGCTGCTGGGGAGCGCTGAACAGCCCTCCCTGATTATCACAGGGAGCAGCTCCAGTATAAACTGCGGAACGAGCTGGCGTGGCACGGCCTGGGCATCGCTCTGGAGCACAGTCAGACCTCCTTCCACCCGGCCTCAGTGCCCAGCTTCCCCCCTTCCATGGCCTGTGTGTGTCCATGAGGGTGCAGAGGCCCTGGGAAAGGTTGCCCAGAGAAGCTGCCCCTGGATCCCTGGAAGTGTCCAAGGCCAGGCTGGAAGGAGCTTGGAGCAGCCTCGTCTAGCAGAAAGTGTCCCTGCCTGTAAAACGGGGTGGAACATGATGAGCTTTAAGGTCCCTTCCAATCCAAACTACGAAGGAGCAAAAGGATCTGGGAATGAGGGACCGGCAGCCTGAGGGACCATTTGGTAAGAGCAGGAATGCATAATCCTATCCCTCCAAGAGGGGAGCAGCCTGTTGAGACCTCCTCCCTGTCTCAGGGAAAAGCTCATCTTGACCCAAAATCCACATGGGATCGGTTCAGCAGGAGCTTTTGGTTGGATTCTGGCTTGTTTCTGCCCTGCACGTTCCTGGGCCACGGCTCCGAGCCTCCCAGGGGCTCAGCCAGACACAAAGCTCCCCTGGTGCAAACAAATTCCTGCACAGCAGCAAAATCCCAGCAGCAAAATGCCTGATTAACAATCCCTGGCTCCTCGCCACCCATCCACCAGGCCCAAGCTTGCAGCAGTAATTGCTGCCCCATTATGTTTTCCGGATGCTCCAAGGTGAAAGGGAGCTTTGTCCCGGAGCCCTGGGCCAGCCAGGGATGCCTCAAACTGGCACGCAGCTCCTCCTGCACAAAGTCCTGATGCTGGGACAGAGGCAGGGCTGGGCATCCCATTCTGCTCCTCAAAGCCTTGGCAAGAGCTCCTAGCTCCAAGGGGAAGGGAGGAATTTGGGTATCTCAGCAGCTGTCCTGACCAGTGTCCCTGGTGATGCACTGGAAATACCCTGAGGGGATGCATCCAGGGAATATCACTGCCCCAGTGCCACAGAAATGCCCCTGGGAGATGCCACCATCCCAGTGCCACAGGAAATGTCATTATCCCAGTCCCACAGAAGCGTCCCCAGGCAATGTCACCATCCCAGTGCCACAGAAACGCTCCCAGGTAATGCCACCATCCGAGTGCCACAGGAAATGTCATTATCCCAGTCCCACAGAAACGCTCCCAGGCAATGCCACCATCCTCATGCCACAGAAACACCCCCAGGAGATGCCACCATCCCAGTGCCACAGAAATGCTCCCAGGAAATGCCACCATCCTCATGCCACAGAAACACCCCCAGGAGATGCCACCATCCCAGTGCCACAGAAATGCTCCCAGGAAATGCCACCATCCCAGTGCCACAGAAGCATCCCCAGGAAATGTCACCATCCCAGGGCCACAGAAACGCCCCCAGGCAATGTCACCATCCCAGTGCCACAGAAGCATCCCCAGGAAATGTCACCATCCCAGTGCCACAGAAACGCACCAAGAGCAAAGATTTTGCTGCTGGGCTCCCAACCTTTTCCTGGCGCTGCTGCACGATGAGATCTACGGCCCAGCCTAGAGGGAGCATTTCTTTGTGGCTCCCTGAGGAATCCCACACACAGCGCTGCCTGGATGTGGCTGAACAGGGATTCCCCTGCTGCAGAGCCCACCTTTCGCTCACCCTCGGCTGCAGGAGGGATCACAGATCTTCATTTGAGGTCCTCAGAGGAAGCAGAACAGGCAGGAAAATGCCAGGGGGAGTTGGGAAATCTTGGCTGTGAGAACTGCTCCTGGTTTGCAAACAAAGATGTTCGTGAATCCGGGGCCAGCACCGCGCTCCTGCGGCTCAGGTGTGGTGATGCTCTTTGGGTTGTACACCAACCACCCTGTCCCCCACAGCCCAGCCCTGCCCCAGCCCGCCCCCACTGCTCCAGGCAGGGGAAAATCAGCACCAGGCACAAGAATTTGTGTTGCTATTCCAGGGCAAAGCCTAGAAAAGAGCTGCTCTCACACCGTCTCCCTGAATTCCTGGGTCCTCCTGAAGGACCGTTATCGTTTATAGGGCATTTCCCCAAAGGATTGCCTGCCTTCCTTCTCAGATTATTTAGGCAAAGAGTAAACCATGGTTTGCTAAGCCGGGCAGGAGGAAATTGCTCTTATTTAGCCAAGGCTCTGAACCTTGGTGAATTCCTGATCTCGGAAGCAAAGCAAGCCCGGCCAGTGCAGCTGTAGGAAACCACCTCGATATGTTTTGATCCCACTGCTGGTTCTCGAGGGACTCCTGTGGGTGAGGGGAGACTGTAAGGGTGGCCAGCTGCTCCAGCCAAACCCAGACCTCCCCCAGCTGCTCTGCAGAGCACCAGGCTGGGCTCTTCCCGCCAGCTTCCTCTTCTGCAGAGGACTTGCGTTTGCAGCTACGCCCAGCAGACGCAGGGAGCTGCAACTTCCCTGTTCCAAAAACCCCCCCCAATTTGCCCTGCAAGCAAGTTTTGGTCCCGTAAAATCATAGAAGGATGTGGGTTGGAAAGGGACCTTGAAGATCATCCAGCGCCACCCCCTGCCATGGGCAGAGACACCTTCCACTGTCCCAGGCTGCTCCAAGCCCTCTCCAACCTGGCCTTGGACACTGCCAGGGATCCAGGGGCAGCCACAGCTGCTCTGGGAATTCCATCCCAGCCCCTCCCCAACCTCACAGGGAAGGATTCCTCCCCAATATCCCATCCATCCCTGCCCTCTGGCACTGGGAAGCCATTCCCTGTGTCCTGTCCCTCCATCCCTCTCCAGCTCTCCTGGAGCCCCTTTAGGCCCTGGAAGGGGCTCTGAGCTCTCCCTGGAGCCCTCCCTTCTCCAGGTGACCACCCCAGCTCTCCCAGCCTGGCTCCAGAGCAGAGGAGCTCCAGCCCTTGGAGCAGCTCCGTGGCCTCCTCTGGGCTCTCTCCAGCAGCTCCACATCCTTCTGCTTTGACCCCAGGGCTGGAGGCAGCTCTGCAGGTGGGGTCTCACCTGAGCAGGGCAGAGGGGTAGAATTCCCCCAGCACACGGGGATTTTCTGGGCTGCAAATGCACATGGCTGGGTCCTGCTGGGCTTCTCAACAAGTCCTGCTCCTCAGGGCTGCTCTGCATCCGTTCCCCACCCAGCCTGTGTTTCTGCTTCTCACTGCAGCACCAGGCTGCAAATTCCTTCTTCCTGCCGTGACACCAGCAGCAGGAGTGAGGGGTGCAGGACCCCCAGCCAAATTCCCTGAATCCTGTCCCTTCTTCCCACTCGGAGTGCCAGCCAGGTGGGGAAGCACTGGGATGTCCCTTTCCTGGAGACTTCTCAATCTGGAGCATTCCTCCACAGGCATTCCTGTCTCCAGGGAATGCAAGGTGAGGAGGGAGTTCAGAAGAGGTTACAGCAGCAGCTGGGGACAGAGAGAAACTGAGATCGATTACCCTGCTCTGCCTTCAGGCTTCGGATGAATCACAAGTGACTCAGCTGCTTTGAAACCAAGGGCAGCTGGGTCTCTGAACAGCTGAGGTGACTTTGTGGCCCTCAGTGTCCTCTTCTGAGCCTTGTCCCCTGCTGGTAACAGGGGTGGGAATTCAGGCCCATTTCCCAAGGGAAGAAATCCCTCCAGGAAGCTGCAGCAGCCCTGAGATGAACTTGAGCTCATGGTCGTTTCCTTCCTGGGAAAGGCAATGCTGTGAGCAAGCGGTGCCTTTGGAGCCTGCAGCACCTCATTATGAGGGAAGCTGAGGGGAAAGAGGAGAAAAAAAACCCAACCCACCAGGAAAACAAAGGACATTTCTGAGCAATGATTGGTTTACCACAACTGCATGGCCATCCGGCCTCCAAAACTTCTGGAACAATCCCGCTCCCGTGTCATCTTGTGTAGTTTCTGGAGCTGAACAGCTGCTTTTGGGAGGGACACTGCACTGTCCTGCTCCAGCAGGAAACCAAAACTGGGGATTTATCCCGTCCTTTCCTGCAGCAGGGACAGTCCAGTGGTTTCTGGCAGCAACGAGGAGGTGTTTACACACATCCTTGCGGGCCCGGGGAGCAGCCAAAGCCGCAGGTTGGCAGGGAGGCCTGCCAGGAAAGGAGCTCACAATCCTCTGGGATGCAGCAGGGCGTTGAAAAGGTAAAATGGGAGATCCAGGGAGGGCAAGGAAGGGGAGATGCAGCAGTGGATGGACTAGAAAAACACGGAGAAGGAGGAGGAGGAAAAGAGAGGTGGTGAAGGGAGCACGTCAGAACCAAGCAAATGAGGCAGTGACGTGGTAACAAGCCTGTCTTTCCCGATGGGAAGGTGTTTCCATCAGGAGAACTTCCTTCTGGCATCGAGCAGGGACAGGACAAAGCGTTCATCCAGGCCCAGTGCTCCTAAAGAAGGGCTCCCAGTACGAGATGGGCCACTGAGGAGGGTGCTTGGGCCACTGAGGAGGGTGCTTGGGCCACCGAGCTCCAGCTCTCCACCCTGCCAGAGCTTTCCTGCAGGAAGCTCTGTAGCCCCGAGGGAAGGGAACAAGGGCAGGCAGCCAGCTCACCCCATCAGCTGCCAGGGGCAGGACAACAACCCTGTCCCACCAGGAAACATCCCAGGCTCTCCCAGCTTGCCTGCAAGATTGGGGAGGGCGTGCAGGGATGTGATCCCACCGCAGGCTGCAGCAGCCTGGCTAACCTGGTACCCATCTTCCAGTGGCTGGGCCTGCTCCCTCGGGATGACCAAAGCAAGGTTGGATCCAGCTTTTCCCAGCCCAGGATTGTATGCACACCTCGCTCTTTCTCCATGGAAAGGGTAGAGGGGGGAGGTTTGGATTTTGCCAGCTCCTCTTTCCCCGGATCGAAGGCGGTGACATCCATGTGAAAAATCACCTTGTTTCATAGCTGTACAGAGAGGTTGGTGTTTTTATCCGGAGTGTGGCCATCCCATGCCAGGAAGTTACATCTCAGGGCTTCAAAAAGAGATGGGGAAGATGAAATTGCATCAACATGTAATGGGGTAGAGAGGGACAGGGATAGCCCTAAATTGGGTGCAAGGAAATAGACCCCTTGATTTTCAACGTTCCTCTCATGCTGAAATTCCCTCCCTGAGCAGCTGAAAATGCTGTTTTTATGGGGTAACACCAGAAAGTCGCTTCTTGCAGCCCCAGGATGCTCAGAAGATGGGAAAGGTTTTCGAGCACTGGGTTTTCACAACTCCCACCTGTCGAAGAATTTTTACAGGAGAACGGACACTGGGAATGCACAACCTAGCTTTCCTAGCATTGAATCAAGCTGAGTAAAGGATACGCTATCTTTGATAACACCATGGAGGAAAGAAAAGAAACAACCCGAGGATGTGAAACAAGGATGTATTGACCGCAGCACAAAAGAAATATAGTTTAGGAATTGCTGAAACAATAAGTTAGTTCAGCAGTATGAAAGAAGTATAGTTTAGGAACTGCTGAAACCATAATTTAGTTCAAAAAAGATTGACACATTACGCTGAACAAAAAGGATGTGAGATACTGGAATATAGTGAATAGCAGGCACAGCAAGTTATTTTGCCTCCACACCCACCTTCACAAGTCACGTCCTAAATACAAACCAGCCGAGACTGGGGGGTGCCAGGCTGTTGGGTCACCTCCAGTGCCATTGGGCTGGTCCTTGTGGGGAACTGCTGGAGATGACAATGCACCAAGGGAGCAAAAGAGTCCGGGGACATCTGGTCTGGGCAGCAAATCCCCACTCCAGAGCCTGCTTGGGAAAAGGAGCTCGGGAGGAGCTTACACCAGGCTGGGCCAGAAGCGTCTCAGTACGTGAGCGAAGGGAGAGCTCCTGGCTTGTGACAGGAGGCCAGGTGACTCAGCTGTGGTGGGTGGGGGCAAAGGGAGAAGGGGATGTGGTCGGGGAGCAGGGCCTGAGTCACCAAGGAAGGGCATCTGCTGATAACAGCTGGATAAACTCACGGCAGAGACGTCAGGTCTGCTCAGGAGAACATCCGAGCTGGAAGGCAAAAGCTGGAGACAGCAATCCCGACAACCAGAGCAGCGGAGAGCTGGGAGAGCCTGGCATGGGCTTCTCCTGCTTGGCAGCCCAGCCAGGGTTCAGGATGAACCTTTTCCAGCAGCTAACGCCACGGCCTTGTGTCTCATATTCTGATTTCACTGTTCATCTCAGCTTAGAGGCAGCCTTGTTCCCTGTTATCTTCCTGCAACCTCACATCACCACGAGGGACAGACAATTCCCTCCATCCCGCCAGGCACCAGCCCTGCAGGCTCCTCTTGGGAGCAGTTTTCCCTAGGAATGCTCTTGGGCAAGAGGCAGGAGCACGGCTGAGACGTGGGACAGCACATTTGCACTCTGCTGCTGCCTCCTCTCCTCCACCACCCTCAAACCCTCAGCTCTGAGCAGTCGGAGATCCCACTGGAGAAAACGAGGGAAAAGGAAAGGCACAAAGGAATTGCCTTCATCTGGGGGGGAACGACACAGGGAGTGCAACCAACAGGTCTCAAAAATGCCCTTGGCATCGATCCTGCAGCAGGTGAGGAACCTCAGGCAGGGATAGGGGCCAACGTGGCCACCAAGACACCAAGGATGAGAATTCATTGCCAAGTCCCCGGGACATCGAGCGCATTGTGGTGCTTTGTGGTGCCCACAAGCCTGGAAAAGCACAGTCTGGTGGCAGGATTCCTGCTGGATCCTTTGCCACACATTAGTCAGCACCGTGGAGAACACGTGCAGCCAGGGTGGGATCGTGTCTCCAGCTCCTAATCCCTGCTCCCATGGAGCTAAAATCCCCCTGCAGACCTATCCTCCCCTCCTGGGAGCTGACTAACGAGATGTGTCATGGTCACAAGGCTGCTGCTCTGCGTCCATCGCTGCTGTGGCACTTCCCCTTCAGCTGGGAAATCAGAGAGGCAGCGTCCACGTGGCACAGGAGCAGTGGGGGAAGAGGAGCCTGACTGCAAACAGCAGCTCATCCCTCTGTGTCCTTGGGGACTCATCCAGGTGATCCTGGTGCTGTCCCACAGCTCTGCCCATCGCTGAGAGGGCACCAGATTAAACAAGGGATGTGCTCTCTGTTGTTCACAGCGCCAGGGAGAGGATGAAGATGAGGCCATGGAGACCATCTTTGGCACAGGAATTGCGGGGGAGACCAAAATTCCTGAGCGTGGGGAAGCCACAAAGCACCCAGCTCAGCCAGCAATGCGTGGGGACGTCGGTCAGCTTCCCTGCAGGGAAATGTTAGAATGTTATCTCCCCACAACCCCGTGGCAAGGAGAAAGGTATCCATTGCCAGGAGATGGGCTCCAAAGCAAGCACGGTCTAGGAAGAGCTCAGGAAACTCAGCTTTCCCCAGATTCCTGTGCCTTGGCGTGCAGTCTGAGCACATCTGTGCAGCTGTGTCCTCCCAAGCACGGAGCCCAGACCCTTCCATTGCCAGGATGTTTCTTTCTACTCTCCTGTGTCAGGACCTGAAGGGATAAACATGAGACCCCCTAAAACTCGTGACCTGCTGACTGTACAGGCACTTTACCCATCCAGAGCAGATTGCAACTCTTTTTTTTTGCCTTAAACAAATGAATAGTCTGTCTCAGAGCAGTGCATCCTTTAGCTGTGTATCCTGAAGCACAGAAATCTCCCATTTGCTTCCAGAAGTTGCTAGTAAACTTTTTCCTAAAAAAAAGGGCCTCCTTGCTGCTTTTGCCTCTCCCAGTGACCAAAGTTCTCTACCTAGAAGCGTCCATTGGCTGCACAGACCCAGCTGCACCCTGACCCTCCCATCTCAGGCTGAATCACAGAATCCCAGCATGGTTTGGGCTGGAAGGAACCCTAAAAATCACCCAGTCCCACCCCCTGCCATGGGCAGGGACACCTTCCACTATCCCAGGGTGCTCCAAGCCCTGTCCAGCCTTGCCTTGAACACTTCCAGAGATGGGGCAGCCTCTGGGCAAAGGAGGCTCAGCTACTCTGAAGAATAATCCCATTAAACACTACACGCCAGGGGTGAATTACCTTATGTCAAGCCTGTATTTGCCAACATGTGCTGTGAATAAATATTTGATTAAGGTAATAACCCTGGTGCAAAAAAACGAGAGATTTACATTACCACCTTTGAGCTGAACACAATATCTGGTGCCTGCACGTTGCAAAAATTAGACCCTCCCTCCAACCACTCGGAAGCAACAGGAATCACAATTACACTTTGTGGGAAAGCCCACGGGGCAGAGGGAATTGCCAAGCACAGGCACACCATTCCCAGGCACTGCTGAGAGTGCATTTCTCACCCCAAAGGCAAAGGGTGAGCAGTCCTGATCCTAAACTTCCTGCAGAGAGCAATCCCACCGGGTGCAGGGATGCTCCAGCATTACTCCTGGCACTGGGAGCACTGAATCACAGGAATTAATTACCCCAACTCCACCAAAACCAGCAGGATCATTTCCTTGCCTAGACAGCCTTAATGATGCTCCTGTGTGGCAAGCTGGGAAGGGAGCAAACAGGGAGATTCCAGGTTTGGAGGGGCTGGAGACGGAGCCAGCGGAGATGGTTGGAGGAGATGTCCGTGCACGCAGGCAGGCGCGGGCACGGATGTCAGGCTGGCAAGGTGAAACCAGCAGGGCGCAATCACCTCCTCCTCGCCAGCCCCCAGCCTGCCCCAGGCATGCCCTCACCCCAGGGCACTGGTTTTCCTGCCTGGGAATGGCAGTGCTGCCGTGCCATCGCTGATGGAACGATGGATTCCCAGCCTGCTCCACGTTCCCATCCTGTGGCGCGGTGTCACGACGCGCCGACCTCTGCAAGCTGCACCCACGGGCAGCTCTCTGATTCCAGCATCCCCCTGTGCCTCTCCACACCTCTTCCCCTGGCAGCTTGCTCTCCTTGAGCTATTTACTGGACAAGCTCTAACCAAAGCCTCGGAGAGAGGCAGCAAAGCTTCCCTCTCTGCTAAATCCATCTCCCAGGGCTGCCCTAGCAACATCCTCCCGTGCCTACAGCCATCCTGCAATCAGTTTCTACCCCACTTCCTCTTCCTGTGGCGATTCACGTGGATGAGAGTCCAGCAAATGGGCCAAGTTTTAATAATAGGGATTAAAGAGATGTCGTTAACAGATAAAAGATGCAAACACGCTACCTGCATTCCATCGTCTCCCACTGCTTCTTCTGATGGGCCCCAAGGTCGCTCCATCCTCCCTGAGGGACATCCAGGTCCTCTCCCTCATCTCGGCTGCAGGAGTGCTCCATGTGCTCCTCCACGTGAGCCCAGCTGATTAGGAAAGATATTAATGGAGTCAGTTCCATTAACAAAGTTAGTTCCATTAATGGAGTCAGTTCCATTAACGGAGTCAGCTCCAAACCAAATCCCCGGGCAGTTCTGTTCACCTCTGAGCACGTCCTGTTGTTCATCCTGTTTCCCACCCACCTGAAATTTCTACAGTGATGCTCAGGTTCGCTCCCTTCGTTGGAAAGGAAAAAAAAAACCAAAAATCCCTTATCAATAAAAGGTATTTTGGCTCCATCTGTTCAAGCTTGTGATATCAGTTCGAGGTTTATTAAGCTTCTCACTTGCTGAAAACAGTGTCATAACTCACCTTGGCTAAAATCAGCCCTTCTGTCTACAGAGAGGAGGTCAGAAGAGCCAGATCCAGGGGGTAGAAGCTCAAATTGGGCATCAGACCGTGGCTTAGGCTGTGGGTGGCAGCACCTCTGTGTAGGAGTCAGCGATGCTCCTGCATTTGAGCAAGAAAATTCCCCATTAATGAGATTTTTGCTTTTTAAAGACCAGCATGAAGCTGGGTCTATAAACGGAAAATAAATTAACGGGCCCCATTTGGGCACAAACGCCTGAAGATGCGTTCTTGTGCAAAGATCATCTCTGGCAGAGCCAACTTCACCTCGTCCAAATTAGAACAGGTCCCAAACTCAGCTAAAAGTCAAACCAAATCTGCCTCAGGCTGGCAGTGATGAGCAACAATGTGGATTGCTGTTCCCAAGAGAAAACTAGCCCTGTCCTGCAAGGAGAAGAGAATCACATGTTTCAGGGAGCAAAAACCAGGATCTTGACTGTTTGGAAGTGATTCGTGTGCAAAAATGTATGGATGTGACGCTTGGGGACATGGTTTAGTGGTGGGTTTGGCAGCGCTGGGTTGACTTGGTGGATTTAGAGCGCTTTTCCAACCTTAATCATTCTGTGATTCCCGCAGAACAAGAACTCCTCGCCCCGAACCCTCCAGGACTAGATGGTGACGTCGAGTCGGGGTGGATTTAACCACAGCTACATCGATTAAAGCCCGCAGGCGTCGCCCAGAACGTGGCTAAAAAAGCTGCCAGGGACAAATCCGTGCGAGCCCGCGGGACCACCGCAGCCGTGCCTGGGAAAAGGACAGGGCAGGACGGGAGCTTCCACTTGAGAGCAAGCAGATGCAAGACGTGCTGAGAGAGAATTTCCAAGGAATGCATCACGGATTGCTGTCACACCACTGCCACCCCAACAGCACCTCAGAGGGGTCACAGCCAGCTCCTTCCTCAGGCACCGCTTCCTGACCCCTCAACAGCTCTCAGCAGGAATTCCCGCTGGACGGAGAGGCGCTAACTCAGCACCTGGAGGCAAAAGAGAGCTGATCACCCTTTAAAGATGCCCGCGGCGCTGTGCAAGAGCTCCCTGGGGTGCCGTGCTCCCCGTGAGGCGCCGCAGACGAAGGGCTGGGAGCGCTTTGTGCCTCGCACGTCCCACGGACAAACGGCGCTTCCCACTGCTGTGATTCACTCCCGCTCCCGAACCCGGGGAGCTGCGAGCGCTTGGGCGCCTTCCAAGCTCTGCCTATCTGTGCCTCGGCATCAGACCAGACTGGAAATAATTTCTGGAGACAGGCAAGGAGCTGCTCCGGGCAAGTTTTGGTGCATTAAATGTCTGGTGAAGCCCCGTGAGAGGCGGAAGCCAAATCAATTAGAAGTCGAGGCTTGACGCCCTTCTTTGGCTTTATGGGAATTTCCACCAACCTGCGCTAGGAAAAGACCGTGGCTTCTTGGGAGGTGATACAAGAGTCAGGATGGAGGAGAGAAGCCCCAAATATTTGAGGCTCCTCCGAGAGGAAGCAGCTTGTCCTGCTTTGTTGGATGGTTTTGAAGATGAACAGAGATCGCTCCAGACCAGGAGACACCATCCCACAGAGATAAGACCGAGGAGGGCAATTCCAGCAGTGCAATGCCAGGCTTGGCAGCCTTTCCCTGGAGTTTGATCCAGAGGCCATTTGAGTTCAGGACACAGAGACTGCGGAGGAAACGTATTACGAAGCACCCATCTCATTCTGGAAGTGCTGAAACACTCAGTCCCTCCCTGATGCCTTCCAGCACGCAATTCCAGAATCCACAGGCTCAGCATCTTTGACCGCCAAAGGCCAGCATCCGAAAAGGATAACCCAACTTTCCCTAACTGTCTCCGTGAAAACAGTCTCCACAGACTGCTTGGGATGCATCCAGCGATCTCGACCATCTGCCAGGTGCAGCTCTGGAAGCAGGTGAGGGCTGCAGTGGGTTTGCTGCCAGCACTTTGCTGCGTTCCCACTCGGCCCTGCAGCTTCAGGAGGTTGGACAGGTCCCCCCCCTTGCCGTGATGGGAATGCTGAGCAAGAAAACTGCGGTGCCTCATCCCAAGCACAGCACGGAGGGCACGAAACCCCAGCTCGGGACTGCAGGAGCCCGAGGGATCGTGGAATTCCGGAATGGTTTGGGTCGGGAGGGACCTTAAAGCCCATCTCATTCCATGGGCAGGGACACCTTCCAGCAGGCCAGGCTGCTCAGAGCCAGTGGTGGAGGCTACAAAAAATATCCGTGGATTAAGCCCAAGCTTTTCCCCCTTGGGAATCACCGAGGCCTGGCAGTGGGATTCCAGCACCCAGGGACAGGTGGCTGTGCCCTGTGCTCCTGCCACCAGCACCTCCCAGAAAGTGGCTCTGACCTCCGGGGGAGCCACGTTGTTTTATCCCCATTTCCAGAAGAGCGGTTGCCACGGCAACAGGAACGGTTTGCATTTTTAAATGCTTCCTCAAGGACATCCATTAGGGAGGCTGATGATCGGGAGAGCAGAGGGATCGACTCAGCATGTGGCCCCAGCCCTGGATGAGCAGGTTTGGAGCAAGCCCAGGTGTCCATCCACGTAATGCACGGATATTCTGGAGAACTCTGTCACTGGCAGCTTGATATAAACAGGAAAAACAACCACAGCCTCACAAAAAAAAAGAAGAGGGGGGGGAACAAAGAAAAAGGACTTTTTCTCCAGAAGGTCCTAAAATTGACTCCACTGTTCTCATTTAAATGGACAAGGACGTTCAGGCAGCACTCGCCAAGTTTCCTTCCCGAAAAAGACTTATAGAGAAAGTCCTCTGAGGGATAATTAAGTGGCTGACAGACAGGAAACGAGGATAAAAATAAGTGGAATATTTCCGCCGTGGAAGGAGATGATCTGCGGGATCTCTTCCCATGATTGCACAGCGGCTCGCAGATCACAGAGCCACGGGAGCATGGATCTGGATGCCACCACCGCAGAAGGGAGAGCTCCCAAGACATGGAATCATCACAGAATGTTTGGGTTGGAAGGGA
>VZTG01006866.1:124063-136971 GCA_013397845.1 Melanocharis versteri | reverse complement strand
TCCCCGTGCTGTCCTTTCCTCTTGTCCCTTTTTCTCCAGTGCGGGCTCACAGCTACCAGCTTGCCAGAAACCCAGGGGCTCAGAATCAAACCATAATTTTTTTTTTTTTTCTCAGCCTCATCTTTCGGCTGTTCAAAGCTGTGTTCTTTCCACTTTTATTTCCCTATAATAGTAATTGGCAAGAGCCGCAAGAGGTCTTTCTTTTTCTTTTTTTTTTTCCCCACTTTTTTTTCCCCTATATAATAAATAAACCTACAGAAATAACTGGGGCAGGGCATAAGAAGACAGGAAACATACTCGAGAAGTGATCCGAACCAGTATGTCTTTTCAGATGGCAAAATGGTCCTCTGTCCACGACAAACTGTTGTTGTTGGGGTTTTATTCCAGCAAATAATTGCATGAGCGTTTCGCAGTGAGGAGTTTATTTTTGCTCTCAGCTTGACTCTTTAGGAAGATTCATCCTGAAGTATTTTCCACAAAACTCCTTAAACTCTGCCCAGAGCAGCTTAAATTAACAGCAAGTTCCAAACTGGTAAAGCTGAGGTATGGTTTTGGTGAAAATTCCATCTAAAATATTTTGCCTTTTACACTTCCAACTTCCCTTTTCCCATCTGCCTCCTCCACGCTTCTCACTGGACTTTTCCCACATGTTGTGTCCCAGCAGTGAAGTCCACAGTGGCCTTTGCATTTCCCGAGGCTGCAGCACTTCCACACATGAACTGGTTCTTGCAGAGACACCAGAGCTATCAGCGCTGCACTAAAATGCCTCCCGTGGCTCTGCTGCTCATCTGCCCTCTCTTGCCGTCGGTGCATTTCCACTTTTCCCTGCCCTCCCCAGTGCATTTCTGCTTGCAATGTTCTTTTTCTTTCCTGTGGGCTGCACCAGTCTACTGTCTGTAATGCTTATCCTGCTGTAAAGCCTGGAAGCTACTACTATTTCCTCATCTATTTTAGGAGTCAGGGTTTTGTCCCTGCCTGCCTGTCCTCACCTTCATTTGTAACTTCCTTTTTTTTTTTTTTTTTTTTCCCTGGATTTTTTTTTAACCCGTTTTTTCCCTTCCCTTTTTTTTTTTTCCCCTTCCCTTCACACAGAGTTTTGTTCTTGATCTTTTTTGTCTGCAGGGACCGGGGGATCACCTGTAAAGTTAATGGAAGAGTTAATGAGGGAATGTAGGAATGCAGGAGACTGCTATTTTTAGCATGCTCCATCTTATGTAATCTTTTTTTTTTTTTTTTCCCTGTGTGGTATCAAAATAGATACCAAAATACCAACTAGAACTTGGTTTCTGATAAACCTGTTTTATGTCTCAAGAAGCCCCTGTAGATACTGATACTGCAGCCACCATGATAAAAATAAATCCTGGGGATCTGCTCATGTACACTTGCTCAGGAAAAAACTCTCGTGGAAGGCAGGCAGCACCTCGGTACCACAAACTTCTTACAGACAGAGCTGGAACTCTGGTTTGCACAGCAGATTTCAGGACTGTGCATTTCAGTTTTGCTACAGCTTTTATGTTGCTTTCCTTGGTTTCTCTCTAAGGCTTTAGGAAGTCAAAACAGAGGACAGCAAACATCGTGCTGGGTCTGTATCACACATTCACTAGGATCAGAGTGTGGGTGGCTTCCTCTCTCTCTGTGTCTAGTTCCACCTCACTGTGAAAATAATGATGTTTTTAAGTATTTTGTTTTACCCTGTAAATGCCTTAAATACACATGTCAGTATTTCATTGCCCTTTTCACGTCCTGTATGGAGATAATGCAGCTTTTGCAATGTTCTAAGGGAAAATGCAAGAGACAAGCTTGAATAAATTTTGAGTGCTGCAGAGACATGCTCCAAATCAAGTTAACCAAAACCCTGGGATCCTCACTGGAAGAATGTGTCATAATTTCTCTTTATTCTTAATATTAGGTGATAATTGTCTTTAAAATGTCTACTCAAACACAGTTTAAGCCTTCAGTGAGGACTTCTGGATGGGCCCATCCATGTTTGGAATGTTATTCCACAGCAGGTAGATATTATTTCTGCCCCAGTGAATGAATTACAAGTAAATAACTTTCTGCAACATCTAAGGACTGAGTCCAAAGCTGAGCTTAGAGAGTCTCCACACTATTCCTTGCCAGTGGGTTGCAGTGGATGGTAAATTTTGCGTGTTTCCAAGGGGGAGTCTTCCCTCACAGAAAAGATTCCCACTGAGGGTCATCAGCAAGTTCAGGAGAGGCAACTACATCAGGAAATCCTTGAGCCAAGAACAGCTGCAGGCTGGGAGAGCATCCGAGAGACATTTGGTAGAAGCCAACCCTTCGCTGGAGCGCAGCCACTGCCAGGAGGGAGGATACTGCCGGGCAGGGACCCCGTCTGACCTGGCACAGATGTTCCGTGCAGCAGTTCCCTCCCTGCAGCGCCGTGCTAAACGCCCCTCCGCAGCTCTGCAGGGATAAAATAATACTTACCTGCCTCCCAGGGGCTTTGTGAAGCTTATCCCGTGTCCGTACAACGCTACACGAGTTCCAACCACTCTGGGAAGCTCCCCGACTAGAAGATTCCTCTCAGATTATGGACTCCTGTATGTCATGTTTGGTAGTTGCTTTGAAACCAGTTCTCAGACCCCTGCTGTGTTTTATCTCCTCTTTCTGCTTCCAGAGGAATTGAGAGGGAGCCTCAGCACAGACCTAAAACAGTCCCAGCAGGAAGGGGAGCACTCAGATGGCTGGTGGGTTTTTCAGCATCTGGCTTCTTGGGAAACTGCTTGGGCAGAGCTTTCTGTCCCCAGGTAGCACAGCTGATGAATCCAACTCCAAGCCTAGTCACGGGTCCAGACTCAAGCCAGCAGTGCCAGCACAGCCCTAATGCCATGTGAACACCACCCACTGCCCTTCATGTGCAGGACCTCAGTGTCTGAAGGGAGGCGTCAGGGGATGGACCAGGCTCTGCTCCGTGGTGCCCAGTGATGGGACAAGAGGAGCAGGCAGGAACTGATGCTCAGGAAGTTCCACTTGAACAGAAGAACATCTTTCCTGTGCAGTGACCGAGCACTGAACAGATTGTCCAGAGAGGCTGTGGGAGTCTCCCCTGCTGGAGATATTCCAGAACCTTCTGGACACAATCCTATGCAGTGTGCTCTGGGACAGCCCTGCTGGAGCAGGGAGGTTGGACCTGGTGACCCGCTGTGGTCCCTTCCAGCCTGACCCCTTCTGGGGTTCTGTGATTGCGTGACCTCGCTGAAATGCAGGTCTTTGGGGTGAGGAGTAAATGAATGGAGATTGCAACTCAGTGACAACTGTCCTTCCCCTCCATTCCTGAACTACAACGGCTTGCTTATAAATCAGTGGGTAGGAGTCCCAGCAGGATCGTCTTGTCCTCATGAAAGCGGGATGGCACAAGGCGAGATTAGATAGCGCTTTTACTCCCCGTCTCCTCAGGGAATGCCTCGAGCAGCCCATCAGGAAGCCTGTCCCTGTCCGGAGCGTGGGGACAATGCTTGCTGCCCTCCTCACGATGTCCTTCGGTGCCCCAGCCCTCGGGACAAGCGTCTGCCGCGTTTCGGCGGAGCGACAGCCACGGCCACCAGCGGGTTTGGGGACACGCTGCCCACCTTTCCCAGTGCCGGGGGGTGCCCCGACCCCGCCGTTCTCCGCATCCCCGGCGGGGGCGGGCCGGGGGCGGCCCCAGCTCCATCGCCGCCCGCCCGCCTCCCGCAGCCAGTCGGGGCGGGGAGGCGGCTCTGGAGGGCTCCTCCGCCAGCAGCCGGGCGGGCAGCGGCGCACATGGCATGTCTGATGGCGGCTTTCTCCCTGGGCAGCGCTTTGGTAAGGCGCGCCCTGCCTTCCCTTCCCTCCGCGGGGCCGCGGCGAGCGCCGGGCTGGGGGATGGAGATGGAGCGAGGGCTCGGCGGGGAGCTCCCGAGACGCTTCCCGGGGGAAAAGCAGGGTCGGAGGGTGCGTCCGGGGCTGCGGGGTGCGGGATGAAGGATGCGGGGTGCGGGATGAAGGATGCGGGGTGCGGGATGAAGGATGAGGGATGCGGGATGAAGGATGAGGGATGCGGGATGCGAGTGTGCGAGCGGCCGGCGGCGCACGGCGGGACTTGACCGCTGGTTACCTCTGTCGGTAGCTAAGGCGGGGGGATTATCGCCGAGCATGCTCCCTGCGCCGCTGCGCCCCGCCGGCTTCCCGGCGGATTTGCGGAGGGACCGTAACCTTTGCATAACAGCCGGGGCCGGCGGCGGACGGAGCGGGCAGAGCCCGCGGGACCGTCCTGCCCTGCCGCGGGGAGCGGGCTGCCGGGCTCCTCAGCGGCTCCGTCCAGCTACATGGGAAATAGCCAAAACTGCCCAGAAGCGGCGGGGAGGTGAGCGCGGTCCTGCGGAGCGCAGGGCTCGGTGCGGGCGCAGGTCGGGATGCGGGGCATCGCTGCGGGGTGACAGCGGAGAAGAGGGAGGGCTGCAGGTGTTGGGGCGTACGGAGGGGGTTCAGGTGCGTCTGTGCCTTACACGCGGCTCGGGTTAGTGCGTTGATGTCGCAGCCACGGGATTGCCCAGCTTTTTCCAAGCAAAGGTGATCCCAAGATCGGGAGGCGTTTGGACCATCCCAGGTGCTCGGGGGGATCGTCACCCACAGCAGGTGGTCCCTGGAGGAGGCAGGTGTGTGAACAGGCCACAGAGCGGCTGAAATCGGTTAATGTCCCACTAACGAAAGTCTTTGGCTTCATACTCTCGGATGATTGAGTAGTCAGAGACAAGGATCTTGTCCAAAGGATATTTCTTTTTGAATCGATCCAAAGTGGAGAAGCTCTGACTGTCACCTGAATAATCAAGGTGACCTGCTCACTGAGAGTTAGTTTTTGGATATTCCCTCTGATTGTGTGAAGGTGCTCAGTGGTTCCTTGGAACAAAACAGATTTTGAGTGCCAAAGTCAGCCTTGAAAGCATTCAGGGAAGAATATTGTTAACTCACCTTCTCTTAGGTTTTAGGGAAGTTCCTCTGCTTTAATTGTTGAGCTCCAAGATGTTTCACATTACTTTTGTTATGTTCAAATTACATACCATGGCAGTCAACTATTTAAGAATTTGACAGTAAGTGTTACTGGATACCTGACCTCTAAGTAAGGTGAGAGCACGATTAAAATCTCTTTCTTGAGAAAATGTGCAGAGCAGAGCTGATTTTTTTTCATCCAGAACTTGGGGCTTGTGCATGAAGGATGTGAAGATGCCAGCTGTGGAGTGGTTATGCAGGAGTACTTTTTTTTCATCAGTGATTATGTAGGACTGAGGTTTTTTTCATGTTTTCATCAGCATTCATGACAAGTGACTGATCTGAGCTGGGCTGCTGTTACAGCAAAGATGGGAAGACCAGGAACCATGAGAGAGAGGATGGAAGTGGCACAGGGAAAAGGAGGCAGTGTCACTTCGTAGTTGAATTAGACAAATGGAGGGGAACAGTGTCAGGACCTGCAGCTCTGTTTGCATTCATGCATTGAAAAGCAGCGCAGCACATCTGCTTTCCAAGAGATAACTTTGGAGATGGTTGGGCAGATGTGCCAGCGTGGAAAGCCTGGCACATAAGCCACCTACAGAAGCCCTTTCCAATACAAATCTGCATTAAATATACTAAATTTCCTAATAGGCAACTGTGCAGATGTTTGGATCTGCTTACAACATCCACCAAACAACAGATGACAGCAAACAGCCTCTGAACTGTTCAAAATTCTGTTTAGCTGAAGAAAATTCATGACTGCTTTTCTTTTTTTTATGAGCTTACACACATCCTGCTCATATTGGTGCAAGGCACCTGTGCTGGTAAAAGGAATGGAAAAAAATCCAGATCTTATATGCATAATGAAAAAAAAAAAACAACAGAGAGAGAGAAAAGTGTGTGGAAGGCTGTTTTCATGGTCAGGAGAGGAGAGGAAGGAGATTTAGTCCAAAAAGCGCTAAGTGGAATTGCACTGAGTGTTGTGATAGGCAAATGTAGCAAGAGGGAGGGCTGTGAGCACAGGACATTGACCTTACAGTGTCAGTGGTGCAAGAACTGGAGCAGGGTTTGTGTGTTTATGTAGCTGATAAGGTTTCCATTAGTTATCACTACCATGAAAGGAAAGCACACAAGGACTTTGGGTGGAAAACACTATGCTTTACTAAAAAACCTCCAGAAAAGAACTTGTACTGTCGTCCCAGGTTGCAAAGTCTCCAGAATTATCAGTGCAGGAGAAAATAAGGCATGAAATAGTACATTTGTAAATTCACAGAAATATAATTTCACCTTTACAGAAACATTAGGCTGATCCAGAGAAACAAGAGCTCTTAGGCATTTTGAGTGGCTGTCTTTTGAAATGTCTGCACAAATAATTGTTCAGCCAGCCCACCCCTTCAGCTCTGTCCCAAGCCCTGGAATCAGAGAAACTAGAACCAAATTCCTTGAGTGCATGAGAAACCAAACACAATGGGGATTGAACTTATAAATGTATTAATCTGGTGCAAGATCTGAAAGGAAAACTAGTGCTAAAGGAACTGTATGTGCTGCAAGAGCTCTTTTACCTCTTCTGTCAAGGCTCAGGCAGAACAAACAAAAGATTGCTTTATTTTACTCCTCTTTCACCTTTCAGAGCATTACAGTGCCGGATTCTGGTGTTATTTAAGGAACAGTTCCTCTGATGCAGAAGGTCTTGAAACGTGCTCCTAGACAAAAGTCTGTGAACTTTCTCCACTTTCCCTGCAGGGTGGCAGCAGTTCTGGTTGCACCATGGCCGAGCCAAAGTCCGTGTGCGTTTCGGTGGACGAGGTGGTCTCCAACGGCACAGACACCCAGGACATCCGACTCATGAATGGACACTTAAAAAAAGTGGACAATGCTCTGACAGAAGCTCACAGGTTCTCCTACCTGCCCCGCAGGCCAGCTGTGAACATCGAGTTTAAAGAACTGTCCTACTCTGTCCAGGAAGGGCCATGGTGGAGAAAGAAAGGTGAGGAAAAACGAGGTTTCATCCTCAAGAAGCTGTAGGTGCAGCAGTTCATACAACTGCTTATTTCTGCCTCCCAATTCTTAAGTGTTTGATGTAAATATAGTATTGCTGTGCTGCCAAATATCTGTCCTGTGATCCTGCCTGTCTACAATTTATTGTTGAGGGTGGGTAGAGCATGCAGGAGTTTAAAGATGGGGGTGGGGGAGATGAGGAGGCTTTGTTTTTTACTCCTGCAATTGGCTGTGTTGTGAAATGGTTGTTTTTTCAGTACTCTTTCAGAACAGCGAGTATCTCAGAATTTCAGAAGGCATTAGGCACCAGGATAAAAACTGTTTTCTTTAAAGGCCATGTTTGGAAAGAACTGCTGTGAGCTCTAGGTCTCTGTACAGCTTGGATGGGTCTCTCTAAGCTTGTAATTTCTTTGATGAAATCACTGGCTCTTCCTGGGACTGAATCCTGAGGTTCAGTCAAGGACCAGGATGCTCTTTGGGTAGCTCCTTTGCTGATAACACTGCAAAGAGTTCACAGCCTGCAACACAGGGCATACCAAAATCATAGATATTGGGCACTTCTCAAGGAAGAGCTTTGTTGGGAGTAAGAAGGGATTATTCAGCTTTCTTCTTTATAGGTTCTTGGTCGATTCCAGTTCTCAAAGGTGGCTCTGTCCTTTCTCCTCTGCTTGGCATCCATTCCTTTCATACCTTCATTTGCTTTGCGTAACTGTGTGTTTCCTAGAGAGTTTTTGGGTTGGGTTTTTTTTTTTTTTTTTTTGGTGTGTGTGACTAGTCCTCTCTGAAAGGAAAAACTAGGTCGTGCAGTAAATTCCTGCCGGTGAAAAGAAGTACACCCAAGAGAAAATACTGAAATCTTCAGGAGAATTTTGTGTACTAAATGACATAATTGCCCTTCCTTGAGGAATTCTCTCCCAGTAATGTAAATTGGTATGGCTGTGTGCTTTAGTTCTTTTAAGAGATAAGGCTCACCTGAGCCATACTTGATACCTGCACTGGCTGTGAAACTACAAATCCACTGGCTTAAAGGTTCCACTTGAAACTGTTTCACAAAGTACTTGGCTGCCGTCTGTAAATTGTGTCATTATCACAACACCAAGGCTTCAATAGTCTAAAAATGTGTGGTATGAAAAGCGCTGGAGCTGTTGCCATGAAAGTGCTACTGTATGTGGACAGGCTGTGCATACAATTATTCATTTGTTGAAAGATCTGCAGATTTCATGCTTTAGTGGGTTTTTCAACATCAAAACTGTATGTAGACACACTGGCCTTCTTTTAATTATTTGCTAAAATTGCATGGAGCCACATTGTCCATAGGAGAACAACTTGGTTTGGCAGCAACTTTGGTACATTCAAAATTATTCTTTATCTTATCAGAACGAACACAAAACATTGAAGGTTTTTTGTCCTCCAAGAAATGGAACTCTGCCAAAATGTCTCATTTAAGATTTAAAAGCTTGAGATTTCTAACTGAATCTCTTTCTCACTGGCCAAAAGTGATTGAGGGGTTCTATACCCAAAACCTCCGCTCACATTTTCTGACATGCCTGGTTGACTTGGCTTGAACAAAACAATGTCCTGGCAAAATGTCCTGCTGCTAAAAAACGACCTGTGGAGGTATTTAGCTCTGGGGTATGGCTGTGACTGCCTCACCACATTTGGATTTGAAAGAGGAGCTTGAACTTCTCTGGCTGTCTGTGTGTGCAGGGGTTCAGATCCTCCTCAGCTGGTCTCACACCTTGTGTCATCCCTGGGACCACCAAGGACAGCCCCAGAGTGGCTGAGCTGCTGGCTGCCAGCAGGGCTTGGCCCTCTCCTGCTTGCCAAGGACCTGAAGCAGACTTGGGAGGTCTGCACTCAGTGCCAAGTGCCTGTGAGCCGAGGAGTGCTCTCGCAGCCAGGAAGGTGAATCACAGTGTGACTGAGGCCGTGGCCAGCTGGAGGCAAGTCCTGATCCTTCCCCTCATCAGCGAGAGCACGGCTGGAATGTTGTATCAGTTTTGGGAGCCTCTTATCAACAGAGATACTGGGAAGCTGGACAGGGTCTGTCAGAGGGGTAAAAAATTGTTCAGGGGACCTTCACAGAGCAGCTGGGCTTGTTTGGTGTAGTGAGGGGGAAGCTGGGGGATGGTCTCACTCCCAAACTCCTGCCAGTAGTGCCAGATGAGGAATGACAAGAGCCCATGGGCACACGCTGCAGTCTGGGTGGCTTAGGGTGGACATCAGGAAGTAGCACGTGTCACCCAGGGACAGTGGGGCTCTCTCCATCACACGGGGGTGTGGGACACCTGGCTGAGCAGCTGATCTGACCTGCTGCTGGGGATTGTCTTGCTTGGAGTGGAAGGCTGGGCCAGGTGACCTCCAGAGGTCTCTCCCTCCAGTGTTTCAGTGAGCTGCTGGTCAGGTTATAGAAACCTTCTAGAACCAAACTTTCCTCCCAGCCACGTTCCCTCCTCCAGGGACTGGCTCAATATATTGGTTTTAACAGAAAAGATTTTCCATTAGAGAAACAAAAAACCAAATTGCCTAAATAATCTCCGGTGAAAGCAGGGACCAAACAATTCAGATTCTTTGAATTGTTTTAGTGGTTCTGCAAGTAGAATTTTATTTTGTGTGTAACTTGGGATATCTCTGTTCAAACCTGATGGATTTGTAGCTGAGTTCCTTACATGTAAAACTCTTCTGAATGCCTTATACTGGTTCCTGCTCCAGTGGGAAACTGGCACTTTGCAGTGCCCAAGAGAAGGGCAATATTGTACCTCCAAACACTGGTGGTTGTTGCAGTTCAGCACTCCTTGTGGATTCCCTGTGCTAAAAGTCTCTCTCATTGCTGTAATGTGAAATATTTGAATTCACTTTTTATGAGGAGAGTAGCAGAAAACGTGCTGGGGAAAAAAAGAAAGGAGATGTCTCTCAGTTCACACTGTTCTTGGGTGCTGGTTGTGGTAAGAAGCGATAAGGGATGCTGTTTCAAAAATGTGCCTTTTAAATTAATGGTGTTTCTATTCTGAAATGGAGCTTGAAAAAGAAAATCTACTATTTCTACATCATTCTCTACGACTGTAATGAATTAGTTAAAACCTTTCAAGAGCATTGGATCACAAAGGCAGAAGTATGGTTTCCTCGCAAAGACAATTTGTGCCAGCATGTTGGAGAGGAATTCAACTGATTCCCTTCAGTAAAAATGGCATGGCAAAGTAATGTTAAGGTTAGGCTCTAAATTAGCAGAAGGAGGAATAATTAGTAGTGCTGCCATTGTGTTCTGTACTTAGCTTGATTGTGCAGACAATGCAACTCATGGTATGTCATGTCTTTTACTTTTCATTAAAAGCCCAAAGAAAGGTGAATTTGCATTGCTTGTCAACAACAAAGAAGCTAAATAAGCCATAGTAGGCTTCAAATTGGAATTTTTCATTGATTTTTTTCTCAGCCTTAAACTACCTAATTAAACTATTAAATATCATTTTCTCTTTAAATATAAGGAGGGGCATTTTGATTCTAAGGTTTATATGACAAATGCTGCTCTCCTTTACGAGGTTTTATCAAATTCATGGCGAAGACTGGTGTGACTCTGGAGCTGATTAATTCCTGGTGTAATTTCCCCTGAGGTCAGTGGGATTAACAGGGAGGGAATATGGCAGGTCACAGCAGCTGCATCTGACCCATTCCATTCAGTAGGAGCTGTTGCCAATATGGGAATTTGGAAGAGGTTAAAGAGGTAAAAGTCTCAGAAAATCTCAGTTGACTTTGGCATTTACCTCATAATGCTTTTGGGGAATTGGTCAACAGGTAGAAACTGTTCCTTCAGTTTTGAAAGGAGTTTTTAAGTGACTTGTGAAGTTAAGGATCTTCCAGAACTAAAAATGTGTCTCAGTCTTTGAATCCAGGCTATGTTCAAGCATGGTCTGGGGGTTTCCTGTGGGTCAGCATGGTTCAAGATGTAAGAAAGCCCTGGGACTCCTGGAGGAACTGTTGTGAGGTTAAGATGGGCTGGCAAAGCTGGAAAAAGGGAACTTCAGCACATTTATTAGAAATGATAGGGCTGCTTAGTCCCAGGATACTTCTCCTTTTATGATGAGGGACCCAGCTGGCTTGGAGGAGAAGAGAAAGAGGAGAGTCCTGTGTTAGATCCAGTGTGGATCCTCAAATATGAAAAGCAAGATCTGCAGAGTTTGGAACAAAACGTGGCTGAAGTTTCACTGTCTTGTCACAAAGCCATTTATCTAAGGGTTGAGGAAGAGATAAAAGTGGGTTTTGGCTTCTGAGCTGTGTGTTTAAACTGCAGCTTGAAATGTGAATCACAGGAACACAGAGGTTGGTTTTACCAGGTTATAGAAAAATTATAGATATGTCGGTTTTCGTACTAGTACTGCCTGAAAACTGTTTGCAAGAGGATTTGGTAGAAAAGTCAGTGCCTCAGGTTTCTGTCACTTTTGTTAAAAGCACCATGAAATAATCTGAAATGTGGTTTGGGGATGAATTATGTATAGTCCCCTATACAAAGGGGGCATGAAAAGTACTTTGGAGCTTTCTGTCTAGGTCAAAGTCATTCAGCTTTACTTTAAAAAGCTACATACATTCCATATATCCACGAAAGGACATATGTTCTGTTGTTTCTAGGTGGTTTTGCTATAATACAAGATGGAAATGGAAATATTCTGCCTATATAATTGAGTGCATCCAGGAAGAAAGTAGTAATAAATTTGCTTTCAATACACCACAACAACTCAGGGATTGCTTGCTTTTTTTTTTTTTTTTCTCTCTCTCACACTTCTCAGTATTCACGGTTAATTAGGCATCGTTTTAGTTGGAAATTTCTCCGTCGTTATTTTTAGGACAGTAATGAGTCATTTGTGCTGCGTCGGGGTGTAAGTTCTGGTGGGATTTGGTCTCGAGTAACCTCTGGGGGAACGGGCTCCGGCCGGGCAGAACGCAGCCGGGGCTTTTCGTGCTTAGGAGCGGTGCAGAAATCCGTGCCCAGCAGAAAACGCGATGTTTCTCGTTATTTCGGGTTTGTTCTAAGGGCTCAGACCCCGCGGAAGCAAACCGGAGCGGTGCTGCTGTCTTTGCTGTCAAGGTTGCTGTTTGGACGGCAGGAGGAACGAAGCGCCGGGCTCGCTCTGGATGGCTCCGAGGTGTCCGAGCGGGGAACACGGAGCCTTCGGCAGGGTGTTTGGTATTCATGGGAGGCGGAAAGTGGCCGTCACAGCCCGAGATAGTGCCATCAGAACCGCGCCATCCCTGCCTTCCAGCTCCCAGGGCTGCATATTATGTTAATACCGCTCTCGGCATAAGATGGGAACTTCAGCCGCTGTCAAGCCATCAGCAGAGATTTAAACGCGCCGGGCTTTGCCCATTTGCCTCGGTGCTGTCTCAGGAATCCCTTCTGGTACGCACACTCGGACAGACCCCCCTTCCTTTTCATTAGGGCGCTTTTTTCCCCTGCAGCATCCTCCCCGCGCCTTCATTTCGAAGATCCCCACACACACCCCCCTCTCTCTCATCCCCCTCCGGAGGAGACACCGGGGCGAGGCAGAGGCGAGGAGGGGAGGATTGGGCCCGGGCGAGGCTCTGGTCCGGGCAGGGGGTTCGGAAGGAGCCGTGGGGCAGGGGCGGGGGGCTCGGAAGGAGCCGTGTGGCAGGGGGCTCGGAAGGAGCGGTGTGGCCGAGGCAGGGCTCGGAAGGAGCCGTGTGGCTGAGGCAGGGGTTTGGAAGGAGCCGTGGGGCAGGGGGCTCGGAAGGAGCCGTGGGGCCGGGGCAGGTGCGGTGCGGTGCGGCGCAGGTACCGCCCGCCCGCCCGGCGCGGTTACTGCCGGGCGATGCACTGCAGTAACCCGGCAGGGCGATGCGATGCGCTGCCGCCTGGTTGGCTGCTGCAGGCTCTGTTGCTAAGATGGGAAGGAGGGAGGGAAAGATGTCAGAGCGGGAGCGAGCGAAAA
>VZTG01006866.1:54543-123992 GCA_013397845.1 Melanocharis versteri | reverse complement strand
TTTTTTCTTTTTCCTCGCCTCTCTCTGACAGATGGGTTGTATTGTTCCCGACCATTTTTTTTGCCCGCTTTGTCTGAGAGCGTGTTTTCATCTCGGAGAGGAGGATGTGTGCAAATTAAGATCCATATGTTAGGAAGAGTAAACAAGTTGGGCCGGTTGAAACCAACGGCGATACTGGTAAAAGGCTCTTTTTAGGCAAATATTGTGTAGATTCCTTTTCAGTGGCTTAAAGTGTTGGCAAAATTAATGAAAATGAGGCATGATTTTTTAGCAGAGGGTTTCTAAGCACGTGTTTTAACCTTGATAAAATCCGTGCAGTTTTTCTTTTAACACTTAAGCTGTGTCAAGATGGTAAAAATATACTGAGTAGTCGCTGTCACTGGAATAGTTCACAGTGTTTTATTAAGTGATAAAGAACTCTTCCCAGTGTCCTTCTGCATGTGTTCTGTAAAACAGAGGTTATTGGGAACAAGTCTTGGTCAGCCCCTTTGATCCTTCTACTGTTTCCCAGCTGAGTATGAGCTTACTTCAGCATTACTTGTTTTTCTTCAAGCAGAATCCATTGTTATTGTGGGTTCGTTTTTGTTGGGGTTTGGGGTTTTTTGTTTGTTTGGGATTTTTTTTTTGACTTGTAGCTTTTTTAGAAACGTGTTTTGAGTTTGACTCAGTGGGTTTTGGTCACTGAGTCTTAGGGTGAGCAGAACATCTTCTTTCTCTTTGCTCTATTGTTTATTAAACCTAAACATTGCATTGACCTCACTATTTTTCATTCTAGCTAATGTTTTGATACAATACATTTTATTAACTGTTGCAGTGAAAACTTGTGATCGAGGATGGAAGTTTTAGAGAGATACCAGTTAAAGCATTTTGGAATTTATATGCCCAGAAGTGGTCACGGAGAGTTGTTGGGAGTCTGAGCTCTGGTCTTTGCTGTTTCCATCTCTCAGAAAACGTGTTGGGGACTGGCTGTAACTGACCCTGACACCCTCCACTACAACTCTGTGTGTGCTGAGTGGGATTTGATGAAGTGATTTATCCTCTGCCCATAGGTGGTCATGCCCTGCTCGAGGTGTTGAGGAGGTACAGACAACGTGCTCCATCATCTGGGTGTACTTTTTTCACATTTTAAAGTAGACTTTGGTTTCCGTAGTCTGAAGATGCATCTGAAGGCTGAAGGGAGATGAAGCAAGAGGCATTTTGCAATTGGAGGCTTCAGACATCACATGGTTGGTCAGGGTTTTCCACAACCTCACAAAAAAGAAAGAGAAATCACAAAAGCAGCCAAAAGTAGAAGCTAACTTGAGTAAAAGTGCTGTTAAAGCTCATTTTTTGTTGTGCACTTACATGCCATTTTGGAAAGTGCCTTCTGGAAGTCCATGGGGTCTGAGCTTAGCAGCTCTCTGGGGCAGATTTTTGTTCTCAGGGGATTTACTATCTCAGAGTTCAGCTCTGTATTCTCTGAGAAATTACTTGCTTCATGCTTCCCTGTAGCATTGTTCTTGTAGGTAAGCTGGGGAGACAGTCAGATCATGATACTACTCAGAATGTGGCAGGCCCTCACTCAGCTCAACTGCTTTATAATTCCCATCTGCACCCTTTAAACTGGTGGATTCCTTTGTCTTCTATTAGAAAACAGCCTCTGGTCTTATTATTAAGTTTACACGTTAAGACTTACAAGAAACAACACGCAGGGAGAACCCCAGCAAAATTTACATGGCAGCTTAGCACGTGGGAATGAACGGATTTGGATTTAAAATTAAAGCGTTGCAAACTGAAAGGTGGGTGTTCATTCTCAAAATGAAAGTCCTTGAGGCAAAACCTAAATGGCTAAATGCAGTAGCCATGCTTTACCCCCAGAACCTCTGTGACTTGCATCTGGTGAGGTGCAGAAGGACGTGTGTCTTACGTAAGACTGAGTTTTTGCCAGAAATAAGCTGGGAGTTTAGGTCAGCGTGCCCAGAGTCCCTTCCTTTGCTGCAGACATCTGAGAGAACTGGCCACCTACCTTCTTGTGAGATTATTTTATTTAAGAACTTCAATAAAAGACTCTGTTGGAACATGACATCCGTGTAAGATGACAAAATGCCTCTCTTTTTTTTACGTGTTCCATCCAAAAGACATCACATGCAATTAATATTGCCAGATCTTGTATCAGAAACTGCTGCACGAGATCTTTTCTCTCTTACCAAAAGCTTTGGGACAGTGAAAAGCTGAGGCGTTGGTGGTTCAGATTTCCTGCCCATTTTGAACACAGCAGCCAGCAATTTTTGGTTAACACCACTGGTACAGAGGACAACGAATCCACCAGCCCTTACTTAGATTGTACCATGTGGAAAATTTAGTTTTCTACTTTGAAAATAATTTGCAAGCAGAGCTTTAGTCCCTAGGACTGGCAGAGTGTTCCTTCTCAAGCCCAGGACCAAGCTTTACCAGACATCTCCTTCTTGATATCAAAGTCTATTAGGAAATAGAAAAACTGAGGGTCCCCAAATTGCCCAAATGTAGTCACTTTCTCACCAACTTCATGAGAAGAGTACATAATACAATATGTATGGAAGAATTACTGTGCTTTTCAACCAATTCTTTAAGTTGTTCATCCCCAAGTATGATGGAAAGGGGTAACAGCACAGACAGAGAAGGCCAAACAGTTTTGGTTGTTTTCAGTAACTCTTTGCACCTCAGCAGCTTCCTACAAGTAACTGTGAGGAGGCCTGCTGAAATATCCCATTAATGATGATTTTGAAAGTGGCTGCCTTGTGAATTCTGTGCCTTAGTGCAGACGTTTGGGTTTCATTTGGCCTTTGGACACTTTGTCGCTTAGATAAGAAGATTTCCGAGTGAATATTTGATCGGAATGTGAGTGGTGGCATAAAATACAGCAGGACTAGTCCTGTGTAAGTGTCTCTGGAACAAGGACAGAACAATTCTGTCTAGGAAGTGATGTAGCTGGAGATGTGTCCTGCAGTGTGGCTCGAGTCACGCCGCGGGTCCTTACTGGACCTTCTTGTCACTTCTGGGCTTCTGTTCCCATTTACAGCTCATTTAGGCTTTGCTGATTTGTGGGGGAAACAGATGCACTCTGAGGACTTAATTTTCTTTGGAAGGTGCAGGGATAAATTCATCCAGATTCTTACCAGGCAGAACTACGTGGAATTACATAATAGCCGAAGAGATAACCGCTTGTTTGTTCAGGGTTTTTTGTTACGTATCTGTTCCAAATAAAAATAAACGGCAGAGACCTTGGCTTTACAAGCTAATTTACCATCTGCCTCTCATCTAGTACGTACAGCCTGCATCTTTTGTGTAAGAATCATACTTCTTCCGGCTTCGCATGTTTGGGGTAATGACAAATGTTGTTTATAATTGCAGCACATCTGCTGAGAAAGAGAGGAGAAGATAGAATATGCAGTGGTCAGGTTCCTGGGTAAATGAGAATGGACCTGTGCTCTGTCTCTTGCTGAGCTTTAGAGGGTAGGCTTTTATGCCAGACAGAAGAAAGAAGTTTCAAATGAAGGGATGCACCTGGTTAATATGAAATTTAAAGGAAAAAAACCCCCACAAACAAGCTTTTAATATTCTTTTTAAGCAATGGAGTTAAATTCTGCCCTGTTGCATCTGTTTTGTGCTTTTGAAGCAGTCAAGTGGATGGGGCTGCACCAGCAGAGCCTGGCCAGTATAATTTTTTTTTCAGTCATGATGCAGTTATTACCTCAAGTGCTTTGAATATTAAGCACTCTAATAACACCAGCATGGCAGGGCTAGAATGGGTAAGTGAGTACCCAATTAAAAGGAAGGGGATTGAAGCTAAATATTTGCTATTAGAGGAAGAGCATTTTCTTTTTCTGGGTCAAAAAGCCACAAACTGCAGCCAGCTTATTGCATATGAATATCAAGGCCTGGCTGTCTAAAATGCAATCTGAGGCTCATAAAGCTGGAGCCTGTGGGTGGCTGTCTGGGATGGAGTTCCTCTTCCTTCTCCACTTGGAGAGGTGAAGGTCTTACGCTGCCACAAGAGAAACGTGAGTCAGAAAGGCAAGGACAGTGCAGAGGGCACATCTGTGCACAGCTGGCAGTGAAAAGTTACTCCCCTGGGTTTTCATTTTGACCCTGAGTCTTGAAGAATTACTTGAAGAAGAATTTGCCCCAGAGGAACAAATTGACAGTACACAAATAAGAAGATGATCGATGTGAGACCTTTTGGAAAATGACCTTTTGGGTCAGTCTGTTTTGTAACCAGAACTGCTGAGTTCTTCACGAGGAGTGTTCTGATATCCAACATACTCAATGATAATGAAAGTTAGACTGTTAGTAGTAGCTGGAGCTGGTGGGGCTTTGAGACATGGGGGGATTCCTGGGGCCCTGGTGTGTGGCAGCCTTGGTTCTGTCATTCCAAGTCCAGCTGGATGGACCAGCAGGAGGACAGAGGGTTTTTCCTGAACACAGATGGCACCTGGGCAATGCTGAGCAGCCCCAGTGTCCCGCTGACATTCCTCCTCGCTGGCTGATTGTGGGTTTTGCACACACAAACACACACAGAAGGTCTCTCCACCACTGGGTTTTGGACACACTATCCGTCCAATCACTGGCTCACACTCTGGTCTCCTTCAGTTTTTGGCACCTGGACCTACAACCCCTCAGATTTGCAACCTTTCACTCCAGCATTTCAAAAATTTCTGCTACTGACTGCTGAGTCCATGGTGGTGTCTCCTGCTCATGAACTCACAGTGCTGAGGGTGTTCCCACGTGAGAAATTTGGGAGCAGGAGTGCAGGTTGGCCTGCAGTGATGAGGATCCCTGTCAGACAGGTGTAGCTGCCTCCTTACCTGCTTCTGGCCCCTTTAATCCCCATTTCCATCTACTTTCCCAGGCCTGTTCCTCCTCAGTCCTTGATCCATCCCTTTCCCTGCCTTTTGCAATTCCCATAAATGTCCCGTGATAGGTATTTCTCACTCTCTGTAATTCCCATAGCCACCCCATGGCTGGTTTTACACCATCCCAGACTTCTGCTCCCCCTGCGTGGCCTGGTAAAGTACAGCATTCCAGGGAGAGAACTTCCCTGTGGACACATCTCAGTGGGCTTTCCTCCAGGAGCAGCAGTCCTGTCCTTTTCATTTTAACATCTTCAGAGTGGCCAATTCAGGGGGCTGTGTCCTCTGAGCCTCAACTCAGTCTCTGTGCTCAGTGCCACTTCTATCACATAACTGAGCATAGACCATTTTTAGAGCTTCTTGGCTGATCGATTTTTCTAAGCTTTGAATTTAGGAATAAGTGGAATAATATGGCTGGCCAGTCGTTTGTTTAAGCCCACGGAAAATTTCCCTGTGATGTAAATCATCACTGAAGTGGAACTCACATTAGGCACATTTTTACCCTCTCATGTAGAAGTTTCAGGAAAGTTGTGAGTGACTGCAAACAGGGAATGGAGCTGCTGCACTTGTGATTATAATAAATCAGGTTCTGCTGTCTTAAAAGGTGAGTTATGACAATATGTGTGAGCTGCTATATCACAAACAGTCAGAGGAGCTTGACAGATATCCCTGAAGGAGGCTGACTGTTTGATTTCTTGCCCGGGAGAACAATGATGTAAACCTGAAGGAGAAATACATAACCTGAAGGACTCACCAGTCCGTGAACCCTGGGATTACTGTAAAACTTGGTGTTCATGGAGAATGATTGTGTCTCGTGTGGTAATGTGACATCTGGGGACACCAAAAGAAAGATGAAACTTCAGAATGTGCATGATTGTACTTAACAGATTTACTCTTTAGTCTCCAGGCAGAAGTATGGACATCAGTCTCCTGAGTCCCATATATTCTACTCACATTATAAAACCAACCAAACAAATAAAAATAAAGCAGGCTTTCCCATATAGGGCATGGCTGTGATGTTCTAGCACTCATCTTTTGATTTTTATTGGCAGGCAGTAAAAATAAACTCCCCAAGCAAAGTGACTTGGGATAAAAGGGGGCACACGTTTTACAGTAAATAAAAATAACTTCAAAGCCAACCTACAGTTCTTCTCAGATGTTCATACTGTGCTGCTCTAAAAGTACAGGCCCAAATGAACCTTGGAATCACTGCAATGACAAATTGGACAGAGTTTAGCCAAGGACAGGTATCAGCATTCTGACAGGGCTGTTGTCTTATTATAGAACATTTTGGACCAAATTAACAGAAATGAATAAATTTTTATGGAGCGAGGGTGTGGCCTAATACCCAGAAGAAGCATTTCCACTTATTTGTATGGTTCACTGCTAAAACTACATTATAGAAAATACAGAAGCTGATGTAATTCATTTTAAATGTCAGGGTTGACTGACACCAATATGCAATTCGGGTCAAACTAAACTTTTAACTACCACTATAATGGATCAAAGGCCATCTTTTTCCCACTGCCTCCTAAACCCCACAGTTTTAACAGAAAAATCTTCTCCTGGCTTGGACTCCACCTCCTGTGCAGATATTCAGCATTACAAGTGAGACAGTGCAAAGCACGTTTATGTGGTGGTGGAATGTGTCAGCAGACACCATCCCATATTGTTGTGTCTGAAAGTATCATAGGACCCCCTTTCAGAGTGCTGAAAGTAATATATTACAAGTATATTGTATGTGCATTGTCTTTCTATATATAAATATGTTCAATTTAATTTATTTAATATGTACATTTAATTTACCAATAGAGATACCTGTAAATATGAGTGAGTATATATATACACACAGGCTATATGTAGATATATATAGGTTATACGTAGATATTTATAGGTTATTCTGTTTTCATATTTAGATGTATGTATGCACATACACTCAGGTATATTTATTTATGTAAAAAAGCTGGCTGCATATCACTGCAACAAATACTTTGAAGATAACATTTTTATCAAGGTGTATATTCTTCCTCCTTTGTAGTGACAAGGTGATGTAATTATGGGAAAGCAGCAGCAGCAACCTGATTTTTTTGTTTTTTAATGAAAAGTAAGAGGGTATCGGTTGCTTAGAAGTGGTTCAGGTCTGTTGCTACTGGATTAACAGCATAACAGGCTAAAATATCAGGAAAAATGAGCATAAAATGGTTTTATCTGAGTGCCAGTGGTGTAAAGAATGGCGTGAAGAAAAGGCAGTATTTTGCAGATGCTTTTCAATAGGGACTTATTACATTACATAAGTTGAGTAATTTTCTGCTCCCAGTCATTTCTCTGGTAATCAGATTGTTTGTGCTTTGTTCTTGTTTCCTTTAGAAGTTGTAAGAATTGGTTGGAGCTCTCATGTGTAGCAGTGGTGGGTCCAATTCAGACCTGTTTGGGCAATTTTGCCTGTTTATAGCTGCCGACATCATTGTCTGAATTTCCTCATTAGCTGAGCATTTTTGCAGCTTGCTTTCCTGCTGGGTGTAAAGGAGAGTATGTTTACGTGCCAGATAAATGTCTTCTACTTCTGTTTGTTTGAACAGTGGTTTGCTGGTGAAAACTGGGGGGAGTTGTGTATCTTGGAGTGCAGAAGGAAAATTCTGAGGTTTTAAGTAGAATAATGTGCTTTGATTTGCAAGAGCCACCGAGAGAGTGGTGCAGAGAACAGGGACATGGTAGAGATGTTCTTCTGACTAATTTTTCTGGGGACTAGAAACATGCCTTAACTGCACCAGGAAGGCAAATAACAGCACTGCTATCCACAGCTGGAGGGCTCTTCCCAGGAAAGGCTCCCTGCACATGGTGGGTGTCCACGTTCCCCTGTGGCTGCATTTGCCTTCCCTGGGCACCTCTGGTGTGGGAAAGGGAGGGGGCTGGGGAGGATATTGCCTGCTTGTGCCAGCCTGGAGAGGATCCACACTGTACCCCTCACACATCTCAGAGCTGGGAGCAGGAGTGCTCTGCGGTCTCTCCATCACAGGGCTGAGGAGAGTGGGATAAAGGTGACAAGAGCTGTACTGGCGTTTTTGCTGGCCACACTGGCATTCCCACACCTCAGGATTTGTGTGAATTGCCCAGTGTCCTCTAGAAGATGGTCCTACCTGTCCACAGATGGTCCCACCTGTCCCTCCTCCATAGTAGCAGCCACTCTGTGCAAGTGCCAGCGCTAAAACTACAGAGGAAGAGGTGGCTCCAAATGCTTCCAGGGTGTTTACAGCTGTACACAAGGAAAGGAGATTGGGGGTATAGTCAAGATTAACCTCTCCTTTTGTACTGCAGTATCATTATCTAATGAGATCAGAAGCAAAGCCCAGCAGCTTAGTCAGTATTAGAGCGTAGGCACCCATTTCAGGAGGAAGCCTTTGAGAAGAGCAATCTCGAGCCGTCCACCTACACCATCTTCTTTGTGGCTTTGCAAGATGGAAAAAGTGACAGCTGTAAACCTCCCCAGAGGCAGCTGCATGTTCTCCTCGTGTGCATTGCCTCCAGACACTTCTGCCCTGCTGCACCACCGACTCACGAGCGATCTCTGCGAGTGACCCCTGCCTTTGCTCTCCCTGGACTGCTGGGACAGAAACAGCAGCTCTGTTGGAATCCATGAGGAGAAGGTCTGGTTTTGAGTCATCCATGCTATTTCCGCCAGACCAGGTCCCATTCTTGGGGTTTATGTGCTTTGGGACTCATGCCCTGCTCTCTGCATCAGTTCTGAAAGTACTTTCTGGTGTAAGTTCAGCAAACAGCCCTCCACAAGAGCATGCCTTGTGCAGCTTCCCCAAGCATTACTCTAACGTAACAGATGGTGGGATTTTTGCGGGCAAAGGCAAATTTTAATTTTTGTTATGCTTTGAATAAACCACTCTATGTGAAACTAATCCTGGTGTGACCTTTGCTTTACTGACATACGAGGGTCTTAAGAGCATTGCTGTGGGAACTGTAGCAAAACCTTCAGTTGTATAAGGACAATTTATCATCCGCAAATAAATGGAGAGTGTGGGAGATGGGAAGTCTACCTTCCTGGAGTAGCTAAGATCCTGTCCCTGCTCCAAGATCTCGAGTTTAATATTGGATGTCAGTAGAGTAAGAACGTGGGACCAGGGCGTGTGGAGGCTGCTGTGCTAACAGTAATATCAGCTGTAAATACACAAGAACTATTACAAATATTACAAGTACAGAAGTAGAAGCTCATCTGTTGGGGGCAGATAGCAGGGCTTAAAAGCAGCGTGTTGGGTTTCACTCAGGTGTTCATTGGAAGTGGAGCAGTGACTCAGTTTTAACACGTACACACAGGAATCTGAAAACATGGCAATATTTTGAAAATGTTGTGATCTGGTAGCAGAGCAATGTTCTGTGCTTGTGCCATTACCCAGATTGCTGCAGCCCCTGTCAGAATAAGGTAATCTCACCTGTTGGCACAAGGACGAAAAAAGACACAGGCGGTGCATTCACCACTTGCACATAATGATCAAAAGCATTTAGCCAGCACTGAGATGAAAACCAACAATATTAGAGGTGCTTATTTTTCCATTTGCACGCAGGCTACAGCTGTTATTACTGTGCCTTGTTCTGTCACACACACTTAGAAAAAAATGCTTCAAAACTCTGAACTTGAGCGTTGCCCATATGGCACTGAACACGCTGCCCTGAGAACTGTCTGTAGCCTGGCAGACCACAATTGCTTTATCACTGTGTGTAATTCATGTCACAATGAGATTTTAAATTATTTTAAGGTATTATTTATTTGCATGGTGTTTTTAAAAACACAGGTTGCACGAGGTGTTGTATCTAATAGGCAGTAGACCAAATTTTTCCTCGGGTGTCTCACAGCAGTGAGAAACAGGGCTGGACACATTCCTAGAATCATAGAATGGTTTGGGTTGGAAGGGAACTGAGAGATCATCTTATTCCAATCCCCTGCCATGGGCAAGGACCCCTTTCACTATCCCAGGTTGCTCCAAGCCCCATCCAACCCAGCCTTGGAAACTTCCAGGGATCCAGGGGCAGCCACAGCTTCCCCGGGAAACCTGTGCCAGGGCCTCATCACCCTTATAGAGAAGAATTTCTTTCTAATACCTAATCTAAATCTACTCTATTTTAATTTGAAGCCATTCCCCCTTGTCCTGTCACCCCATCCCTTTTAAATTGACCCTCTCTATCTTTCTTGTCAGCTCCTTTCAGGCACTGGAAGGCCACAGTTAGATGGTAAAAGCTTCTCCTTTGCAGGCTGAATAATCCCAATTCTCCAGCCTTTCCTCATAGCAGAGGTGCTGCTCCTTTGAATCCATGTAGGTCCCTGCTGTGTAAGAGCATGTGCACAAATTAGACAGCAACCTAGGCTCCTTTTATTGGCAGAAGGCGTCATTGATGGTCCGTGGACTGTGAGTTAATATGAATTTCATCCAAAAGACGTCAGACAAGTGAATCTCCCCATTTCCAAGGGGAAATAGCTGTGGTGGGGTGGCCAGTGGCTGAGCATCCGCACAGCCACTCCCTCGGTGTCTCCTCCACGCCCCCAGAACAGGGGAGAGCAGAAGCTGAAAACCCACGGACGAAGATCAGGGCAGTTTAATTAGTGAAGCCAAGCTGCCTGTGCCCCTTCCCAGCTTCTGGCACACCTCGGGCTACTCTAAAAAAAAGGAAAGCCCTGACTTAGTGCAAGCCCTGCCCAGCAATAGCCAGAACACAGCGTGTTATCCATGCTGCTCCAGAACTGCTCCATGGGGGCTGCTCTGCAGGAAATTCACTCTGTCCCAGCCAGAGCCACTAGAACAGCTCACATTTAATGTTTACATCGTAGGTGTTTGCAGCTGGTTGAAATAAACCCCATATTGAGATTCTGAGCTCCTGATACACCAGCGTTCCTGCGTGGAAGGTTTCCATCTTCCACTCCTCTGAGTGCTGCAGTATTGCCTTGTATCCAGGTTGTCATGAATCCCTGCTTTTGATGCCTGAGCCTGTGGCAGCTTCTGAGCCAACACAAGCCTGTGCCACTGTATTGATTTTAGTGGTGCTGTGTCGTTTGGCAGGAGCTGAGTGTGGAGAGTGCCTGTGATTTTTAGGATCAAAGCATGTTTTGAGGTGACATGGATATTCTTCTAACTGTGTCTCTTCATGATTTCATTTAAAGTGGCAGTATTTGTGGGGAAAACTGTGTAAACAGCCTGCACTCTTCATCTCCTCTTTATTTCCTGCGTGTACGGGTGTGTTAATAGGTAGCAGAGATAAATGACTTACAGAAGTAATAACATATAGGTAGACCAGTGATATAAAGTCATATAATAAGGGAATAAAGAGACCTCAAGTGACAAGTCAGGTTGAATTTTCTGGTAATGCATCCAGCCAACGCTTTTTTGAAATGTCCTTGTCAGTTTAGTTGGTGGTCAGGAAAAAATGGAAACATGTTGCCTTGACTTTGGGAGAAAAGACGTGTTTTGGAATATGGTTTACAGAGACATCTAATTAGAAGGATTTGAGAAGACCAACATTTTTCATGTGTGTCTCTCTTACTAACGATATGCATGAGCCTTCAGGCCATTAAAACAGCTCATTTCTTTTGATGGACTTCCAGTTTGTGGAGGAAGCAGCTGCTTTTACCACTGAATTTCTCCTGTCTAATTAGACCAGTTGAATCAGGCAGCTTAGATCAGCCCGTAGCTTACCCTTTGCCTCTTCACTGAAGAGCTGAATAACCTAATTGTAAAGAAGGACAGAAAATGTCAAAAGAAGTTACAGTTGTTACTGGGAAATGAACCAGCGCAGAGTGAAAAATACAGGGGAAAAAAGGCTGTTAACACAGAGGGCCTCCTGATGAGCCCATAACAAAAATCCCTCTGGAAATTCTCAGTATCCTCTCTTCGTTGGAAAGTGACAGTGCATCAGAGTAGAAACATGTTGTTTCTTCACTCTATTTTCTTCTGACTACATTTTCATGCAGGAGATTTGTTAGGTCCAGGACTTCATACTGAGGAAGAGGGAAAACCCAGCTGAGTGGATGACCAGGGCTCTTGAAACTCTACGAGACCCACGTTGGAGTTCTTGATCCGACCCAAAGATTTAGACTTGGATCATCCTCACCTCAGTGAGTTCTGCTGGCCTCTGGAGTGACTTGTTGCTGGTTTGCCAAGAACATAACCAAGCAAAAAAAAAAAAAATCCACCCCCAAAACTCAAACTTGAATTTTCTCTCTGCCTCAGAGTAAGGTGGAAAACCTGTAGTGGAAGTCATGCTTTTGTGATATGAGTTACTGCTTCCCACCTTGCTTCAATAATAATTCTGTAGATAATTCCAAAGGGACAGGATTCCCAAAACTCTGATGCCTTATTTTAGTATGTCCCGAAAACGTGAATCGAAGTTCATCCTTTTTTTCTTAAACTTCAAATCATTTTAATGTGTACATTTGAATTTTTTTAGCCTGTGAAATCAAAATTAATCAAATGGATGATATTTACACTACAATCAAAGTGCGTCTATCAAATTATTTTTTTCTGTTTTGTGCACGAAGAGTTTTTCTCTTAAAAAATCTTGATTTTTCCATGGGACATGGTATTGATGAAACATTTAATTGCTTAGGATATGTGGTTAGCAGCAAGACTCCTGCTTTGCTCATGCTACTCTATAAGCTTCAACTAATCCATAACATAAAATGTAGGTCAGCTGGAGCTTTTAAAAACAGATGGAAATTTAGGAGTTTACAGTAGTGCAATGGATGTATGTCCCTGTGAGGATGCCAACTTTTCCAAATGCAAAAATAAAAACAGAAATCAGAGTGCTGAAAGGTGCTGGTTCTACCTCATTTCCATTCCAGAAGCAGCAATGCCCTGTGCAGTGGCTTTTGTTTGGAACATGTTCAGCACTGACATGCTACAGAAGATGATAATTACTTCAGAGGTGTTTAAAGGATTTTATATTTAGTTTGCTGACAATGAAAAGTATTTTAATTTGGGCAGCTTCATTAGTGTAAATATTCTAAAAGAGAGAGGTAAAAACACAGTTGTTCTAAGTAAAATGTGAGAAGTGGAGGTAATTGGGGGTTTATTTCTGCACACACTTCAGGTTTTCCTTAGTTTTTACATTCAGGATCACAAGTTTTTTTACGAGATTAGTGCTGAAATAATACCTTACCCTGTGTTTCTGTTTCGTTAAAGTCTTGAAAGTTTGGGGGAGAAGTGATCAGAACCAGTGTGGCTGTTTCTGGAAGCAGAAGCCTCACAGGACTCGTGCTGCAGCTGTCCATAGGGCAGGGAGCAGGGATGGATGTCCTGCTGCCCTCGGAGCTGCTGCAGCCTCAGCAGCTCCCCCAAACACGGCTCCTGCTCCCTCTGGCAGAGCTTTTCCAGGCTTGAAGGCCATCAGCAAGCTTCTCTCCATGTCTCTGCTCCTGGGTGTGCATAGCAGGGTTAAAGACGCAGTGCACGAGCTTAAAATTTACTCTTTAAAACACCTCTGCTCTTTGCCCTCGAGTGTGTTTCAAAGGGTCCTCCTGGCCCCAAGCATTCCTCGCCTTCTTGAGGGGGAGAGTGGGACAGGAGCAGTGGGAATGTGAGGGGGTGGAAGTGCATCTTGCAGTTTGCAGTGCAGAATTGGTTTGAGAGGGTGGGAGAGGCAGGGCAGGGGCAGGAGTTTCTCAGAGGGCTGGATTTTCTTCAGCGAAAGTTCCTGTCATCACCAGTGCAGTTAGACTGATATAAAAAAATGGAATTTGTTTGAAGTCAAATGTAACATTTTGAGTTACCAAAGCTGACTAACGAACTGTGATTTTTTTTCTTGATATCAGACTCTCTGGCAGCTTTTAAATTTCAGTGACTCCGACTGAAAACATTTTTCAAAATCCAAGAAGAATCTCTCCTCGTGTCTATTAGGCCTGGGGACAAAGTGTGGTCTTGTGAGCATGTAAGCCATGGCAGAAGTCTGTTTTAGACAAAACTCTGTTTCTAATAGTCTGAGAAAAGGGTTTTGTTCCTCTGAAGTTTACAGGAGACATTTCATCACATTCCAGTTTAGCCTAGAATTTGTGATGAAGATCACAGAAGGTTTTTCTTTGTGCACCAAGCTCTTTGGACCAGATATTGCCACGAGGCCTGTTTTGGAGGAAAGAGATGCTAAATAACTTCAGCTGCTTCTGCTGTAACTCTAGAAAGACCCAGGGCTCCCCTCTAACCTTTGCACAAGTGGGTAGGAGGAAAGAGCCTAAGTTTTTGCTTTTTTTTCCCTTCCTACCTTCTTGCTCTGGGTACACATGAGTGGGAGAGGCTGGGAGGAGGACGAGAGAGATTCACAGGAAAAGGGGACTCTCAACATCAGCACAGGAGAGCCAGAGCAGTGTTCTCTGAGGGAGGAAGGCTTTTTGTCTGCAGAGTGACCCAGCTGGATCCACGCTTGGCAGGGAAGGCAGATGGGGCAGTTCAGTTCAGAACAGCTGCTGGGATATTTCAGAATATCTCCTACTTGAAGATTTTTTTTAATTTTTTTTTTCAAAAGGAAGGGGCTGTTGAGAAGGGTTCTGGTTTTATTTGTTTGTAAGACTGTGAATAACACTATTTGTACCTTGATGTGTGAAGGTACTGCAATTATGAGAAATTGCTTTCTGCCTGATTGTCACACGTAAACAGCTTTCATCTCACAGTGTATCGGGCTCGTGACTTCGGTTTGTCATTCCAGGGAATGTGTCAGCCTTTCATTTCAGACTGGGTTGGCTTTTCTTTTGACAGGAAAGACCTTTCCTGCGCACATAAGTAACAGAAACAAAGGCAATTAAAAAAAAAAAAAAGGCAGCAAAAAGCAATTATCAAACAAAGATTAGGCTATGGATATTCCTTGGAAAAGACAATTCTACTAGATTCAGAAGAAAGATGAAGCTCTGCGTCATTCATACTTTTTTTTTTTTTTTCTCCTTTCATATTTCCTAAGGGTTGAAGATAAATTAGGGTAGCTATTTTCTGTGCAGGCAAAGTACAAGCTATGCCCCAGATCTCCGAAATGCTTCAACATGTAAATACTGCTTCTGGAGCCATCAGGTCCTGCTGCAAGTAGAGATTTATTTGCATTCACGTTTGAAGGTTACTTTCGTTCATTGACCTATTTAATTGTCATTCTCTATCCCCGGCTGCGGGCATATGGCTCCATGTGCCTGTGGAGGGAAGAGGAGGAGCAGCTTTAACTCTCTCAGGCAGAAACATCCAACAGAGGGAAAAAAAACCACAAACTGAATCTTAACATGGTTGTAACATGAAAATAATAAAAATACTGACAATACTAAAAAGAACAAGAACAGGAATAAGAAGAATAAGAGTAAGGATAAGAATAAAAGAATAAGAATAAGAATAAGAATAAGAATAAGGATAAGAATAAGAATAAGAATAATGAGAATAAGACCCCTGGACCCACATATAATGGCAATCATCCTTAAACCCCAGTAGAAGGCTATAACTGTGCTGCAGGACCAAATAAAGGGAGACAGAAAAGGTGAATACAAGGAAACACAGGTTACTTATATGCTCCTGGTCTGCTCATAACCATGAAAACCATGGAATTAAAGGGGGCTGGCACAAACCCATCCATCTCCCAGCACGGTGGGGAGGTGTGACCAGTAGTAGCAGGAGCAAGGAGGTTTGCCACAGTATTGGTGACACTTGTTCTGTTCCTCTCTTCTGATGGAGGAACATGTCTCAAGAAAGTCGGTGAATTCTGTATCCGCCTGCAAACACCTCAGTTTCCTGTCCCTTGGAGATGTGGGTTCTCCAAACAAAGGGAGTGGGGTTGTGTAGTCTATTAAACCTTCAAACTCGAAATTAGGGGGCTGCAGAGCTTGCAAGCCTAACAGAGTGTCATATCCAGTTAGTTACTCTGAGGAAGAGCAGCATTCAGATACTAAAATAATGTGATGAGCAGCCAGGATAACAAAGAAAGAGCATGGTGCACATAACTCTTGTTTCAGAGTTTCAAAGGAGTGGAATCTTTACTTAGTCAGGGCTTTTTTTGTTTGACTGCACAATGTGAACTGTCACATCCAGTGTCTTGCATAAGTTTAATATCTAGTCCAGGGATCTGAGAGAACAATGAAATTAAAGGACTTTTCAGATTCTTTATAATCTACAGCTTAGTTTTAGATTCTCCCTGTACTAGAATTCGGTTTCTTGCCTGGTTGGCCATCTTCTCATCCTTCTCTTTTATTATCAACATGACCCACAGTTACTGGGGATTTTGTGTCGTAAATCTTGGCTTGGGGGCTCACAATCACTTCATGCTCTAATGTACTGTGTGTTTTACTGACTTGCCACAGGAGGAAGTTACTGTTCAGCGCAGAGGAAGTGCACTGGTGTCAAATGTTAGGCATTCATACAGACAAATCTAAAACCTGCTTTTAAGTTTGTCCTCAAACGTTTCATTTTGGATTAACATCTCGTCTTCCAAAGCACACTCAAAGATTTTTCAGGTTTTGAGATGTTCTGGTTAAGTTTGGACCCAGTGCTACCAGCACAGTGCTGGTGCTCGAGCTAGTGGGTAGCTTGGAGAAAAAAATGTGTGAACTGTCCCCAGTAATCAGAGTGCAAAATTAAGTGCCAGGTATTAGAGACAGAGTAAAAACACAGCGTCTGACACCTTTGTACGTCCTGAACATGGCCAGGCTGCTCTCCTTGATGATTTCCCAGGGAGCATCTGCAGGTGTGGAGCTCCAACCCAGCCTGAAGATTGGGAGTGTGCAATTGCTGTGCTCGGTTGCTGCAATTGTGCAAGCAAATGAGGGACCGTGATCAAACTGACATTGAAACCCACAAAAAAGATACTCAAGTCAGCCATGATTTTCTTGGCAGTGGATGGGATTTCTCACAGCATCGAGAGGCCTGGAGTCTCACCTAAGCTAATTGTCCTGAACTCCCAGTGTAGTTGAGAGAGAGGCACTTTCACAGGGTTATTTATCCCTTCCCAGGGCAGGAATGCAAAATAAGTAGAATTAATCACCACTCCGGTGTGCCGGTTCCTATCCACTGATAATTTATGGGCCCTAGAAATGAATTTAGGTTAAGCGTCAAACATTTTGGTGTGTCAAATTAGGCAGATTGAAGGCTCCAAGCCTCCCTGCGAGCGCGGGCTAAGCCCTGCGTCTGAGTTACGACTAATCCACCCCATGACCACTAAGTGGGAAATCGGCTGGGGATCAAGAGCAATATGTTTAAGAAGGCCTGGCCGTGGGCTATATTAAGAAATGCAGTTTAGTCCACTACAAAGAAAGAGCTTTGCTGCCCACAGGGGGATTTCTTTTTTCTTTTTGTAAAGCTTGAAAGACTTATTATTTTAGGTTGCGAGGAATAAATTCCTCAGTTCTGAGTTGGAATGAACTGTGAGGCAGAGGAACTTGATTTGGTTACTTCAGGCACTCATTTGGCTTTTCTGCCCTGGCTGTCCTGATGTTTTGGTGCCTGGCATGCTGTTTTATAGACATTTACATAACGAAGGTCGTTTCTCTGAGGCAAGGTGCAAGAATACATTACAATTGCAAATTCCCTTAATTGTCCTAAAGCAGGGCTCAGAGCTCAGACAATGGAAAATCCTATTGTTCAGTGTCCCTGAGAGACTGTGCGAACAGAACAGAAATATGTGGATGTGTTGATTCTAAAACTAGAGTGAGAAAATGATTGGTAAAAAAGGTTTATTCCCTTTTGATACCCAATGGATGGCAGAAGTCATGAGCCAATGACATATGAGTTCACATATAAGTTTTGTTTGGTAAGCTTAAACATGTTTATTATTTCTAGTGTGACTTTGCCCTTCCAGGCTTTATGGAGGTACAATTCAAGCCAGTATAAAATTAGGAAGGTGCCTGTTATTAAAGCAATATATTTTTTCACTCTGTTTGTCAGGAAAGCTGTTTCTGTCTCCCAGATTTTCTGGGAATTCAGAGAAGCCTTTTTTCCTTCCGAAGTATCTGTCCCTGTAATTCACTTTAACTTAAGCTTGTTTGAACTCAGTGTGGAGCTTGGGAAAGAAACCTCAATTTAAATAATCCCCATTAAGAGGGTTTTTAAAATTCAAATCATTTAAATAATCATCAGCTGATACAGATAATCCCTTTCAACTGCAAATTTACAAACTGAAACATCTGCAAACCCTGTTGCTAGCAAGAAGACGAAAGTGTTCTGCACTCAAGTAGTGGGTGGGGAACATGGTGCCCTGGCTGGTTAAAGCAGAATTAGAAATATATGGCAAACACCTCCCTGACTGTATTCCAGTTTAGGGAAACACCCTGCCTTTGATCTAATATTGGTTTAGGTGAAAAGCCCCAAGTTACTTCATGTTATCACTGGATGAAGCAGATTGGTGCAGTCCCTTCTAGTAAACACAAAGATGTTTTTCTGTGAGAGTGGCTTCTTCTCAGGAGTGAGAAAAGGGCTGAGATACAGAAAGCAAGTAATAGATTGAGAAGGAGCAGGCAAGATAATTTTTTTCTGGCATATTTACGCCTGCGTGTATGGAAAAGATTGATGTAAAAATGATAAAGAAAAATGTTTCCTGGCTAATGTTTCGTTACATCTCCAAATGTAAACCTGGCCTTGAGCTGTTATCTGTGTGTGAGAGTGTGTTTCTCATCTTGTGCTTCTCTGTAGAGGTTCTGCCAGTATTCCCCAGCTGTTCCTTTTTCTGATAGAAATCTAAAGAGTCTACAAATGCAATGCCTGACAGGTCACATGAGGATGTTTTCAACCTCTGGGTGGGCTTCTGCAAGGTCTTTCTCTCAGCCAGAAGCCACTAACTCTCCCTTCAGTATGACATGGGACCAAGTTATCCTGTTTTTCCTTTACCTGTGCAGTTGCTGTCCGGTTCACAATCCAGGGAATGGCATCGAGGTGTTGCTCTGGTGGATCTCAGGGGCAGCAGCAAAGTCAGGAATTTTCTAGGAGCATTTTTCCATAATAGGAGGACTCCTTACTCCTGCCTCAAGGGGGAAGACGTGGATGTGACAGCTTGGTTCCACTTCCACTCATTTCAGTTTTGTGCTGGAGAATTCCCTGGACATCTGCATAAGTTTGGGAATTTTTTGATTGATAGAAGAGGGGGCGAGATGAGGGCTGAGCATATAAACTTTAGAATAGGAAAATACAATGGGGATTCTTTAATGGGTCAATATACAGTGCCAAGGAATTGCTGTGGTTTCTTGTCGTGATTTAAGACACAATTTGGCTGATAAGTAAAGTAAGAGGACACATTTGTGTATTGAAATTTAAACTGCTGTTTAAAAAGAATGATTCTTGTTGAAAGCATTAAAGTAAGGCAGGGTAGCAATACAGTACTTGCCAGAAATGTCTTCTGTATTTCCAGCTGGATATTTCTCAGCAGGAATACGTCCTATTTAAAAATAGCACCACAAAAAGATGCAGAAATATAGCCCTTGTATAATTATTTAATTTTTAATAAAGGAATACTTCATTTCTGCCTGGCACGGAGTGTGGAAAGAGCAGGTTATGATGTCTCTGGTTTTGATTTTTAAGTGCCAAACGCTGGTTTCTTTGTGGCTCGGTTTCCAGTTGTTCAAAGCTTTGCCAAACTCGCGCTGCTTGAGTTGAAATTTCCTGTGTTACCTTTTACTTCAGTAAATGTTCTGAGAAACCTTCGAGCCGTTTCAGGCCAGTGGCACTTGCAGGGCAGCAGCAGCGATTTCCTGCCTCCAGAAGAGCGTGTGATGAAAGAGAAGCAGTTCAAATACATTGGGAAGGGCAAATCCTGCTCTAATTGCAGCGAGCAGGGAAAGCCTGCTGTGCTCACCCAGGACCCAGGACGGGGTCTGGGTGCCTGTTGATGGAGGCAGAAGTAGGTTACAACACCTAGAAACTTCCAGGAGTCTGTGTGACGTTCCTCTGAGTAACAAATGAGGATTACTGACAGTGAAATGCAAATGAATGAAGCATTTCAGTCAGAAAACCTAGAGGTGGTATTTACCTGAGGAAATTCACTGTGAGGTAGGAGTGAGTTTTGGTTATGTTTTAATTGGTGCTGATTCAGGCACATCCTGGAGCATTGCTCCCACCCCGAGGATGAGGAGGGGATGGCTTGCTTCTTTCCAGATTAATCATCTTTTCTGTGGGAATGGTTAAACCAGATCTCCCCATAAATCTCTGTAAAATCCATGAGGAGGCAGGTAAAACCATCAGCACATTTCTCCCTTGCTGATTCCAGTAGTAAGAATTTTGTTGACTTGAGCAAGGAGAGCTCCCTTAGAATCTTCATCAGAGACATGAGGCCACCTCTGTCCACCCATTGAAAAAGGGGCTGCTGTGGGCTCTGTGCTGCTGCCAGGCAGGGAGGGAATTCCACATCTGGATTGAGGGTCTGGCACGTGGTTCAGCTGTGAATCTGATCAAATGTCACAGTGCCTCGTGTTTGATTTCGTGGGAGATCATAACGTAGGAAAACAAAACACGTTCTGCTTCTCAGGAGAAGCATTTGAACTCTGGAATGTAACGTGAGGTGAAATTAAGACCAAAAAGTTTTGCACCACTAGAGTTTTCTGTTCCAGTTTTGATTTGTTCCTGCCATGTTCTATTTTTAAGGGGTTGGGCTGAGAAATTTGCTGAGGGGTTGTTCTGGTTCGTGATGGCATGTTAATGTCAAATCCGTATTTTAAGTAGTTCTTGAAAACTGATATTAAGATTCCCACGGGTATCAGCCCCTAAATATATATTTTTAAAGGTTATGTCACAGTAACTTCAGGAGGGGACATTGGAAAGCTCAAAGATCCACGCTGATTTCCATTGGAAATTGAAACAGTTTTAGGAGAGTGAAAAATGAGAAAGTCACAGTGCTAAACTTGTTCTTGATGTGAGTACAGTGCAAAGGGAGAGGGGTGCTATGGTGCTGGAACTGAATGATCTGCATCCACCTTGGGGTGAGCTGGCTTTGAGGTCCAGCCTTCCATTAAACTCTGCCATATCCAAACTCCTTGCTGCAGGGACTGGGGAAAACGAGGTGGGCTGGGGATGAAGGTAGCGAGAAACTGCTGATATATGGCAGATGGACGTGAAACAGTCCCTGTACTGTGAGAATGCAATCCCCTCCAAATGCATAATCTGTTTCTCGTGAAAGACGTGTGGCCTGGTATAGAAGTTTTAGGTCAACTGATTCAGTTGAAGATTAGCCTCGATATTCTGAAAGGGAAGACTGTGGTTACTTAGGGACTTTAATTCCTCATAAAGGATTATGCGGGGGCACCACGTTACTGCCACAGTGTCAAATCTTTTTGCGGGTGTGCTAAATTAACCTTTCTAATGGAAAAGCTTATTACGCGCTTCCAGTCAAAGGAAGAGATGGGTTTGAGTTTGTAGCAACTTAAAATGCCAGTGATTGGGATCCTAATCGAAAATTCATAGTTTTGGGGCTCTTCTTTTGTTTCTTCTTAAAGCGTATTTCTCTACTGTACTGCAAATGACTTGCTGAGAATTTCAGGAAGAATTTCTTCATGGAAAGGGCGAAGAAGTTGGACAGGAATTGGAATTCCAAGCATTGGAATGGACTGCCCAGGGAGGTGGTGGAGTCACCATCCCTGGAGGTGTTCGAGGCACTCAGTGGTCTGTGCTGGTTGACAGGGTGGTGATCAGTCACAGCTTGGACTTGATGATCGTGGAGGTCTTTTTCAAGCTGATTCTGTGTCTCTGTGATGAGTCCTGCTGTGATTTAACACAGTGTGCAGGATACTCAAGATGGAAACCTCCACCAGAGGGGCAGAAACGTGCAGGTCATGAGGGGGAAGGTACTGCAGTTAAAGGTAAACTGATCATCATTTGTGAAACTATGTTTGGAAAAGTGACTTTAATTTAATGTTAAATCTTACAGTGACAATAGGGAGAGGAAAGGTTTCTGTTTTAGGTAATGATATCTATGTTACCACATGTTTGCAGCTGCTGAGTCTGTATTTTAGGTTGCACGTCCCTCGTTGATGGCAGTGCACATTTTTTATCCTCCCTCAAGAGCCTGGGCAATATTTACTGCCCGGGTGCATAATGCAAGCAATTGGTGGTACATTCTAATATTTGAGTCCCTTACAGGTTTAACAGGCTTGGGAGGGAGCTGGTTCTTATTACACTAAAGGGGTAAAATGAAGGACTTTGTCCCTACAGATCCTGTTTATTAAATATTGTCATGTCTGAAAGGCCTGATTGTTCCTTGCACTTTCCCTTCAGATGCTGGCGTGGGTGGTGGCATTGGTGTGAAGGACAAGCTGGTTGGCCTTGTGGGGGTGCCATGGATTCCTCTCTTCAAAGTCACTGTTGCTTTTGATAGATTGTCCTTGCTTTCCTTTTCAGGACTTGTGCCATGAACAGGCAACGTGAATACTCTGCTATTTTCATACCCGTGCGACCTTGTGGCTTCCAAACAAATTGTTACCTTTAGGTCCAGGGCAAGATTTAGAGTGAAAAATTACTGGCCTGTTTAAAAAAAAAAAAAAGGCACTCAAGGAAATGGTTATTTTGATCCGTTTAGTCAGTTACATTTTCTAGGACATTTGCCCCGAAAACAGTAGAATCAGATATTTCTAGAGAGGTTTTGTGGCTACTGCTTCCCCTCTAGGCTGAGGTGTGCTCAGGGAAGAGGATTTGCTGTGGATTTGGGAGACCCCACAGCAGCATGACAATGTTTTTGGTGCAGATTTTTTTCTCTTGTGGCAAAGGAGGAGTGTGAACCGAGAATGGAGACAAGAAGAAAATTTAAAGAGAATAAGTGGAGATGGAAACAAATAATAAAGCTAGGAAGACAAAGAAATCAGAAGATAACCCACCATTTTTTTCTAGGACCTTGCAGATGATGTGATATATTTTTTTTTACAGCATTTCCATGTTCCAGCTGCAGCCTGTGCTGATGATCAGAGGTCTGGGGTAGTTTACATGTGGAATGTACATTCTGACTGCATATCCACCAGTGTGACAAAATGGATTGCCACATCCTGACTCTGCATGTAAATGGATTTTCCACCCTTCTGTTTTGGTTTTAATTGAATTACATAAGCGTGGTCAACATATGAGATTGGTTTTTGGCACCTTACTTAGCATTTTTTATCATTAAAAGCTTTAATTAGAATCACTGGTAATTAAAATAAAGTAAGCAAGCAAAAAAAAAAAAAAAAAAAAAACCAAAAGGGAAAGAGATCCTGAAAAATTTAAGTGCTGGTCAGGGCTCTCTCCACCTTCCCCACACAGTTTTTATGCCTTTACATGGAAATCCTGCAGGGCAAGGTGGATGCAGCTGGTCCAAATCTGGAATTCTCATTGGAGTGCAGTTTGCTTTCACTTAGAGTAACATGGAGTTCAGGCTTTTAATAAAAGTTTACTGGCAAAGATAATTAACTCAGAAACAAGTTGAAATACTTGAAGGAGGTGGTGTCACTCTAGAACCTCCTTGCCTGAGGATGTAATTATAGTGGCACAATGTTTTGAAACGGATTAATCTAAATGAGAAAAGCCCTGCATGTTCTTAATCCAGAATAAGTGTTTCCCTAGAAATTGTTTTTACAGAGCTGTTGTGGTTAGTCTGGCTGTCTAGAAAAGCCTTTGGAGTTCCTCTGGTAAGAGAGTCCTTGTGGTAGGAGAACAAAGTGGTTTGTGTGTCTCCTTGTGCTGTGTTTCTTGTCATACAAAACATTTTTTCCATTTCTTTTGTGGAAAAAGGCAGAGGTCTTTGAGATCGCTGCTATTGCTCTCTCACAGAAGTTGCTGTTTTGGTGAGAGGGCAGAATTTTGGCACTGAAACTGCAGTGACTGGAAGGCAGCCAGCTCCAAGACTGTGGAGTCGCGTTAGCTATGGAGTATTGGATATTTTAACAGCATCCTGGTAAAATACTCTGAGAGGACACTTAGAGAATGGCAGCAAGGCTTCCTAGCCCTGTCTGAAAATCATCCTGCAGTGAACCAAGAGTGTGAGACCCTGTAATCCCATTCATGCCATGGCAGGAAGCTGCTGCTCCCACTCACAATTTGGCTTTTGATCGTTGTTTTTGGTAGTTATTGCAGCGTGCTGATGTTGGCATCAAGCTCTCAGGAGGTGCCTGTGAACGCCTTCTTGTCATCAGCGTTCCGTGGAAACGAACTTTCACCGCTCCCCAGATGTGATTAAGGGTCCAGTGAACTTTTCTTTCTTCTTCCAGGTTTTAAGACCCTTTTGAAAGGAATTTCAGGGAAGTTCAGCAGTGGAGAACTCGTTGCAATTATGGGTCCTTCAGGAGCTGGGAAGTCAACGCTTATGAATATTCTGGCAGGATACAGGTCAGTACCAATGAAAATCCCAGTTAAGATAAGATCACCAAGCCTGAGGGCTCCTTGGAGACAAGAGAAGAAGAAATTTTAGCCTGGAATTTGTCAAAAACAGGCACTTCAAAGATTTTGAATTAGACTATTATTGCTTATATTTTTTCTCTGTGCCCTGTTTTGGTCACTTGGGATTTATCTCTTAACAGGTCTGATCCAAAAATAAGAAGCAATTTAAAATCCAAAAAACACATATACAAAGAAAATCTCCTTTTTTTGGCTGTGTAACAAATCTGACTCAGTGTCTTATGTTTGTGATGTTTTTTAAATTACATAAACACTTCAAAAATCTACTCTTTTTAGTCACCACTTCATAATGTTGATGTCTTCTTCACCAAACTGCATTGACTGTGCTTCATCCTTCTAAATCCCTTCTTGTGTGGCCAAATACAAGGTGTCTCTGTCTTGTTGTCATTTGGGGCATAAGGAACAGGATAGGAAAACCTAAAAAAACCCCTACTTTAATGTCTTGGTATTTTTTTCAGATATTTGTGTACGATAGCACACATTTTGAGTAAAATGTTCAGCAACGTGGCATGAAACTTTGCATGAAAGAGAGCGTAATCACGAAATAAATCAATTTCTATCCACCCTATCAATTTTATTTCAAAGTGGCAATAACTACCTAAGACTTCCACGTGCTCAGTCACGTGGCAGCATGAGTGAAGGCAAGATTCACCTGTGGTTGTTTTGTTGTTTGGTTTCAGGGAGACGGGAATGAAAGGAGAAATCCTCATCAACGGGCAGCCCCGTGACCTGCGCTCCTTCCGCAAAGTCTCCTGCTACATCATGCAGGATGACATGCTCCTTCCTCACCTCACTGTCCAGGAAGCTATGATGGTGAGCTTTGCTTCTTGCTCTAATTTATCTGAGCAGGAGAAAACGGAAGATGATTTGCGTTGTGCCCTTTTTCTTAACTGCTGGCAGCGCCACGAGCTGTTATCTCTGTCTGATCCCGCTCAGTGAAAGTCCTTGGAATTTGATGATGCCTTGAATTCCATTTCAGGCTCATCCTTCTAGGGATTCTTTAGCTGTATAATTTCCAATTTGTGCCCAGCATTATGATTTGGAAGGAGATCTGAGTGTCTGCTCCTTAGATCTCCTAGAGAATGGAACCTGAAATTCTTCACAAATGAGCCTTTGTTGGGACCATCTGTTTGCTTGGGTGGTGGATGAGTAACCTCATCTCTCTCTCTTTCTCCCCATCTTTCATGTTCTGACTTAAAATTGTTATTTACACTTCAGTGTGATATCTCTGCCACTTCTACACTTTTGTGCCTTTTTAAAAATAAAGGCATTTTATAAAATCTCTTTTACTTCTTCATGGGAAAAAAACCCAGGAACAGAGTAAGCCCAAGACATATAGGCAATGTAAATTCTTCTCATTGTTTTGCATAGCATCAAGAAGTTTATGAATTGCCAGCTTGACCAGTTAGTCTGGAAGTGTCTGTAGCTCATGGTGAGAAATGAGCCAGTTTTTCTCAGATGTTGTTATCAAAATAAGGCTTAGGTTGCTCACACTGTGCCAGCTCAATTCACAAATTTTAACGCCAGAAGAACTCACTCCAGTTTTTATGTGGCAAATTTTCTGCAAAGGCTCTTTTCTGTGGAGAAGTTTTCCTTCTCTTTTATTTACTTGAGTGTTTTCGTCAGAGTCCCACGGGACTTTTGCAGAATTGGGCCCAGATTATAGTTGCTGTCTAAAATTAACCAATCAAGGCTCTGACAAAAAATAATTGCTTAACAGTTTAATTGCTTTTAATAAAGGTTAATCATGATGTTTTGTGGAGCTGCCTCTCAGGACAGCAGATGACATCTTTCACAAGATTATTTATTTCTGTGCTCACTTGTTTGCATCCTGGAGAATGGCAGAGTTCAGTTATCCTTTCAGTGTGAATGCAGCACAAATAAACTGTGTTTTTGGCATTGCCTGGGAAGTTTTTAGATGTACAAAAATATGTCACTCTCCCATCTTCCTCTCAAGCTCTTTGACTTGCAGAATGGCCTTTTTTTCTAATACACTTTCTGTCAGGTGCTTTGCCTAAGTCAGATTAGACTCAGTTATTTACTGCACAGAAAAAGGTGATGCTTGTGACTGGAACATTATAGTTCAGGTTCAGATTTTCTGAGTGGGTTGAAAGAAGTTGTGTAAATGGTACCTTGGAGTGTTGTGCCTGAGGCATCCGCTGTAACTGGTGGTTGTGCTTCAGACCAGCTCAAAATCAAATTCCTTTGTTTTGCATTCCAGGTTTCTGCTCATCTGAAACTTCAAGAGAAAGATGAAGGGAGGAGAGAAATGGTATGTACACTGCCCACCACACCAGAATTTTGGGAGATGCCAAAGAGCCGTGGAGTGAGCTCTGTAAAGCAGACATCTTTTATCTAATATTGATTTGCACTGGACTTGTAATGACAGAATAAATCCTAACCTCAAGGTTGACACGTGTCATTAGGGGGGAATGTTCACTGCAGTCTCCATGAAAGCTGCTTTCGGTATGAGACTGGAAAATTGTAAAAGATTTACTGAAATAAATTCACAGGTTTTGCAGGATTCCTGTAAATATACCTGAGCACCTTGGATTCTCTTACGTGCATGTCTGAGGGCTCAGGCATCTCATGTGGGGTGAGATAAATCACCCAGCTGGATCTCACTAGGAGCTGTGCTCCTCTCACCCATCCATGGGAAAAAGCACAACTTTTCCTGAAATATGAAAACTATGGCAACTTCCTAGGTAGAGCAGCTGTTTTTGTGACTGTCCTTCGTCTGTGTTTATTTCCAAATTGGAGCAATTGGCATTTCTTCAGACTCAAAAGAATCCTTGAAAATCAGAAAGGGAAACTTACAGGAATCAGCTTATGTTTGGTAAACACAGGAAGCTTTTTAATTGGAAAATAAATTTATATAGAAACAGCTGTTAACTTAGTTTTTCTTTGGAAGCCTTAGTTCATTTACACTTTAGTGAAGTTGGGCCAAGCAAGTTAATTCACTTGTTCACACTGTCACTGTAATTACAAGCAGCTCTTTGAGTTAAAAACTGTGCTGTGTTTATTCAACAGATGTTTGAAGGATTTTCTGGTTAGTGTTACTGGCTTGTGCAGGAGAAGATAATTCATTTTACTGTCGTAAATTGGAGTGTAAATGTTTATCACAGATAAATGTTATGAATTTATACACTTGTGCTAGCAGGATTGCAGGCTCCTGTTTAAAGCAGGGACAGGTGAAAATCCTCCAGTGAACCACAGTTTATGTTTCTAGTTGTCCTTGATTGTGCTGCCTGAATCCTGTTTACCCTTCCTAGAGATAAAGGGAATGAGGTAGTTGGGCTTTTATCTCTGATAAACAAGGGTTTGTGGGTTTTGTTATTCTTTTACTCCCTCTTACTGGGAGAGAGAACTCCTGGAAATCAAAATCAGGACAAGCAAAGGATCAGGCCCTGGTTGGTCTCACGATTTTCACCAGGTCAGGCACTCTTTCTGGAAAACTCCATCCAAGCAGTTGATACTTTGAAAAATGGTGAGGTCTGTTTCCTAAACTTCAGTGAAGTATTAAATGTCTGGGCTGCTTTCTGCCTTTGAAGTGGTAGAGTTTGCTAATTGCCTGAGCAGTGTAGCTCATGGATTCACTGATTTTTGTGTCCATGCTTTCACTGATGCCAAAGAGATATTTCCCTTGTATAGGGCTCCCAGACCAGATCTACAGTCACTGAGACAGAAAAAATCCTGGTGCCTGGGATTGTTCTCCCTTTGCTCCAAAACCCCTGGGACGAGCTGTGCCCTTCCTGAGGCTGTGCCCTGAGGAAATCCCAAACATCTGAGCGTACCTGTGACAACCGAATTGGCTCCGAGGGGAATGAAACACTTGAAATCAACGGCTGCACTTGAAAGGGGAGACTGTGGAGAACAGATGAGATGAAGCAGGTCACTGCTCTACAGAAACCACTGATTTTTGTTACAGAGTCCCTTGTAGAGACAACCTCAGAGTTGTACTGAAAGAAGATTCTTGGTTTCTGTAATAACCCCTCACATGCTGCAAAGCTCTTTTGATGTCAGTGCCATATCCATAAATACACAGCTATAGAAGAACTGATTTCCACTCCTTCTTCACCTCTTTACTGAGTGAGGTCGTGTAGGACAAACAAGCGGAATTTGGGTCGAAGCAGTAAGTGGTAGGCTGTTAACACTGAGTCTAATAAGTGCTACTTTAGATGGAAAAAGGCTTCAAGTGTGTGGGTGATGGAACAAAGTCGTGAGCTGGTTCACAACCTCCATGAAAATCAGGGAAGAGGCTGGAGGCTTTTTTATGTTCTGACAAGGTGGAATGTTCTGTTCCCTGCAGGTAAAGGAAATCCTGACAGCCCTGGGTTTGCTGACGTGTGCCAACACGAGGACTGGGAGTCTTTCTGGAGGCCAGAGGAAGCGTCTGGCCATTGCTTTGGAGCTGGTGAACAACCCTCCTGTCATGTTCTTCGATGAGCCAACCAGGTACTTCAAGGCCAAAAGTTAAAGATGGACAAATATGGCTTTGTATAATAGAGCAGAGCTGCAGAAAAGTTATTCACCTCTAAGTCCCTGGAAAAGGCTCATTTTGTGCTGCCTGCAAGCACTGGATAAGGCCAAGAAATTATTTGATTTGGGTACCTGGTGCCTTGGGTCACTGCTGCAGCTGCTGCACTGTGGGACTGCAGATAATAATTAAAGCAGGCACAAACTGCAGCAGGAAGGAAGGGAGAGGGGAAAATATTGTGGCATGGATTTTCTTTCTCAAGCAAAGACAGCTTGAATATAAACATTTTAAAATGTGACTTTTGGTAATGAGTGTGATCAGTCTGGGAGGAGGCTGGGGAAGCTATGAATATGTATCTATTCATTAAAGTTGGGAGCATTTAAATCTGCAGCCCTAAAATGTAGAAGTCCCTTAAGGCAGCTTTGAGAATACTCATTCTCAGGCATGCTTCCAACTTAATTAAAAGCTTGATGGAGATATACAGGCATAAGGTTGGCATATGATAAAATGAAACTGCTACAGAGAAAATTTGTAGAAGGATAATAACGAGAGACCAAGTAGCAAATGCATGTGCTAGTTTTGAGTGGTGCAAGTGGATAACAAACTTGTTTGGGTTTTTTTTCAGTGGCTTGGATAGTGCATCATGTTTTCAGGTGGTCTCTCTGATGAAGGCTTTGGCCCAGGGTGGCAGGTCCATCATCTGCACCATTCACCAGCCCAGTGCAAAACTGTTTGAGCTCTTTGACCAGGTATTGCTCTCAAACTTTCTCTTTATGCATAGTTTAGGTAGGTTATGCTTTCAAGGCTGCACTCTTTAATCAAAAACATGAGTAATTCTAGTTGATGGCTACAAATCATGTAAAGAAATTAAATAAATATGAGCAAAACATACTTTTTGCTTATGTTTTATTCCTTGTTCTCTGCCTGTTTCCTTTATTTACGTGTAATATTTGTGAAGAATAGGGTTGTTAGGTTTGTGAAATTGTGATTATTGCACCGGTGATTATCATGCCTTCACCCAGCACTGCTCCTCTGCACAGGGCTGTCACTAAAGTAAATTAGAGCAACATAAAAGCAGGAGAGCTGCAATGTCAATGTCTGCAAAATTGCAAGCACGTATTCTCATCCTAGGTTCACACGTGCAGATTTAGAAGTGTTTATTCAGGTGAAATAATAATAATCAAATTAAGTATTGAAAAGTAATTGAAATTAATCCAGTTGGAGAGCTTTTCTTCAACTTAACAATGGCTTGAGGACCGTGTGTGTTTAGATTAGATAAAAACGTACTTCAGTCTTGTTAGAGGATTTAGATTAGACCCATGAGAGCTGAGAGAAAACCTCCACCACCACAGGTGAACAAACTCTTGCAGGTTGCCAGTCTGGCAGGGAGGTTTATTTAAAGCCAATATCGTGGCTAAAAGTGAGAGTGATCCAGCTGTTTGCTGTTGCTGTGCTGTCCCAGCTCTCCATCCATTCCCACATTCTCCAGCCTCGTCACCCAGCCCAAAAATATCCATAATGTGTGGAAATCAGATGGCTTGGCTCTCCAGCTCCTTGCCTATTTTCAGCATGTGCCAAAGGCTGGAATTAGTGTGTTTCTGTGTTAATGTGTTTCAAGTCCTGCAGGCAACGTGTGCAGAATTCAAACTCCAGGCATTAAATTTTCCGTTAGTCATAATTCCATGCGAAGTTAATTTCTAGTGGTGACAGATCTTCCCAAGGTGTTCTTCCCACAGGGACAAGGAGACGTTATTAGGCAACAGGTTCAAATATTTTGATACTATTTCACTTCTTTTTCTTATTTAGTTTTTTTTTCTTTTCTTTTTTTTTTTCTTCTTGTTTTCCAGCTCTATGTTCTAAGTCAAGGTCAATGCATTTACCGTGGGAAGGTAACAAACCTCGTCCCTTACTTGAGAGATTTGGGGTTGAACTGCCCGACCTACCACAACCCAGCAGATTTTGGTAAGGACAAACTTTAACAGTTTATTTCTTTTATTTTGTGTTTTATCAGCACCTTCACGGTAAGGGGGACCATGGTGTGGTTTCTACTTCTGTACATACATTCTTTTGTGTGTGTGTTCATATATGAACCAGAATTCAAAATAAAATTAATCAGATTTTTTTTCCTAAGTAATTTGAATGCCATCTAGTGGTACAGTTTAGTGAATATTTCTCTCTGTTGGAAGTCCAGGTTCAGGAAATGAAAGATAAAGCATGTTCTTTAGTGTTTCATAGTAACTAATATTAGTGGCTTGTTAAAGTGGGTTCAGTATTCTGCTTGTTTTCTTTTTATATTGAGCAGTACCACTGTGGTATTGTACAGATTAGAGCATTGAGGGGTTTTTCAGCGATGTTTCTTAATTCAAAAAAAGCAGAAAGTGCCGCAAAAATAGACTTTTGTCATTTTTTGTTACCTGTATCCACTGCCTTTCCTCTGAAATGGTTCATATAACTTCCAGGGGGAAGAGATCTCCCTGAAGATTTATGGAAAGATGCATTTAAGTGTTGTTTGTACGGATATGAATTTGCACGTGGCATTTTAAAACCTGTACTAAAAAAACCAATCTGGTTTTGTCAGTGCTGCGGCACCGTTGGGATTTAATATCAAGGCTTGTCCCTGGTCAGCAGTGCAAAGCAGTAACTTCAACCCTCTGTTCCTGCAGTTATGGAAGTGGCCTCTGGTGAATACGGGGACCAGAACGGCCGCCTGGTCAGGGCTGTGAGGGAGAGGATTTGTGACACCGACTACAAGAGAGACGTGGGTGGGGAGAACGAGCTGAACCCCTTCCTCTGGCACCGGCCCTCCGAAGAGGTATTTTGTGCATCACAGCTCATCACACAATTCCCTGCAGGGGGAGGGAGGGAATTTCAATCCTCGGCCAGCGGAGGAGTCTCTGGGCGCACTCAGCTGATGTGAGTGGGCTTTTGTGAATGAAAACCAAGCAAGATACTGCAAGGGAAGGAGTTTATTCTGTGGTGTGTTTGTGCAGGACTCCTCCTCCACAGAAGGCTGCCACAGCTTCTCTGCCAGCTGCCTAACCCAGTTCTGCATCCTCTTCAAAAGAACTTTCCTCACCATCATGAGGGACTCGGTAAGAATGGCTTTGTAATAACTTTTGTAGCCAAAAGCTCTGTTCAGCTGGGTGTGAGGCAGAGTAATACACCTCAAAGGTGCTGTCCAGCAGCCCATCCATGAAGATTATCACAGAATTTCAAAGGGAAGAGGCTGATCTTTCAGTCTTGCTGTTAACGGTACCATCTTCATAGTGAATGACAGCTTTCTACACGGCACTCAGAAGCACCTGGCCTAAAAACCCAAAGTTTAAATCCCCTCTGTGCTTCCAGGTCCCTTATACAGTTATTAATCCTACTGAAAAATGAGTGGGAACTTGTACTGCTGTGTCACAAAATTAGGTTTTCCAGAAAATTCAGGATGGCGGAGATAATAATTTCAGTGTGCTGTAAAGTTACTACTTAAAGTCTTCATTTTTGGAAACAAGAATTTGGTAGATAAAAAGTTCGATTCTTTGCCGTAACTTGTTCTCCCTTCCTGCTTTTTGTAAGTGTATTTGTCAACAAGGACTAATTAAGTTAATGAACTGAGATCAGGGGAAGCTGTAACTGATTTGCTGATGCATAGATTGAAGGACAATGTTGTTTTTAAGTTATTTTCCTGCTGGACTCTAAAGGCTTGCAGTTGTTCCCAATGTTATTATTTCTTCTGTTCTTCCAGGCTTCTTGTGGGAATACTGTGTTGCAGAGAAGGCACAGAAAGCTAATTTATTCCTGATGAAGTTACTTTGGTCTATACAAGCCCAAAATGCCTTTTCTACTTCTCTTCTACTCTGGGGAAATTTATCTTTTAGTCAGAAAATCTCTTTCCCCTGATGAATAAGAGCCAGTGGCTCCATGATATTGTCAGACAGTGAGATTTCAGGTTGCATTTGCAGGTCCTGCCTGTATTTACTGGAAGAAATTTTCATGGAAAGCTCATATTTTTTCTTAGCCAGTAGGAAATTAACATTTCTCATGGCAGGGGGTTGGAACTAGGTGATCTTTAAGGCCCCTTCCAACCCAAACCAATGATTTCTATATAAGATTTTCTGGACCTAAGTGCTCCTTTCCTTCAGTCTGTCCATCTGATTTCAGCCACGCTGGCACTGCTTTTGAGCCCGGACTTCCTGCTAAATGCCACTCTTTGCTTGTCACAGGTCCTGACACACTTGCGGATCACCTCACACATCGGCATTGGGCTGCTCATTGGGCTGCTCTACTTGGGCATTGGCAACGAAGCCAAGAAGGTCCTCAGCAACTCGGGGTTCCTCTTTTTTTCCATGCTGTTCCTCATGTTTGCTGCGCTCATGCCGACTGTCCTCACCTGTGAGTGCCCAGCACTCTGTCACAGCTCAGGGGAGGGGACTGCAGGGGGGTGGGAGGGTGTTGGAATGTGTCTGGTTTTCTATAAGATAGCATTTGAGTTGTGATTCTACTTCTAAGACAGGTGGGGGGATAAATTTTGCACCCACAGAAGCACTGCTGTGCCAGCAGAAACAGGCTTGGCCAGTGGCACTTCTCCCTCCCCAGTTTTCCCAGTGGTTTTCAGCACAGACAGTTCAGGGTTGCAGTCCTGGACTGGAATTTCTCCTTATCCCAGTGCATCTCAGCCGTGCCCTGAGCTCATGGTTGGATTTAGGGAGGATGTAATAATTTCTCTGGGGCTTCCAAGTCATGACTCCTGTGTAAAATCAGCTTATTCAGAAGCAAACTCCAGAGTGGACTGTTTCATACTTCCTCTGGGAGTGCTGTTACTTCGAATTCCCTGTTGGACCAAAAGGAATAGCCAAGTTCTTTAAGTTTTGACACCACTTTTAATTGACAAATCCTCTTTAAGGGAGGTTCAGATCATCTGAGTAGGCTGGTCCATAATCTAAGCAGTGAGGAGCTGTTGGAGCTGACCTTATATATTTCATTACAAATCACTGAAACTTCTGCTGCTCTGTCAAAGCCCCGAGAGTTCCAGTCCCGCCCTGGGTGAAACGTAGAGTTTTAATCATTTTAGCTAGAGGCTAGTTCTGCTGAAATTAGCTAGAATAGAATTAGCAAGCAAATACAGCTGGAGCTAATTAAAAGGTTAATAATTAGCTAAGAAGCCAAGCTTAGAATAAGATTGAAGACACAAATAAATGATAGCTTGTCATGCTAGGTTTATTCAGCTGCCCTCATAATAAGGAACAAATTTCACTGGTTAAAGATCTAAAGAAACTTGAACAATTACTATTCAAGAGTAATGAGGAGAAGGACTGAGAGTTCCCCAAGAGTAATAGGTATTGTTAAAAACCAGAAAGGTAGAAAGGTCAGAATGAGGAAGACAAGTTTTACTTCATCCTTTCAGACCCCTCCCCAAATTCCAGGACCACCGACCCAAATCTAGGAACCAACTATGCATGCTTAATGATTTCTTTAGCTAATTACCATACGAAGTGGGGCACGGGTGGCGTTTATGTGATAAATGTGTATTTGTATTTTGAATATTCAGGACTTTTGTAGATAAAAGGACTTTGTACTGGATTGTGCTTTGCTTCTGCGGATTAGGGAACTATCCCACGTGAAGCCTGGCGCTGAAATAAACACACACTTTCTAACTTAATGAGTTAGAGAGTCTCTGTCCGTCCTAGTTGGATATTGATATTAGATCTTTATCCATATTTTAATAAATCATGGGAGCAGTGCAGGATCAGGAATGGATGAACCAAATTGTTATTATGTGCAGCAGCATTGCACCCTGCCAATCTAACTGAACAATCTGTGTTCTCTGCAGTTCCCCTTGAGATGGGAGTGTTTCTCAGAGAGCATCTGAACTACTGGTACAGCCTGAAGGCCTATTACCTCGCCAAAACCATGGCTGATGTTCCTTTTCAGGTACATGCTCTACTCTCCAATAAAATAGAACCATTTAAGTTTTTGAGTGACAGGCCCACTCACCAAGATTAGTACTGGTGCTTTATCCATTGGAATAGCAGGGAAAATGTCCATACGTGCCTGCTGAAGCTTCAGAGCCGAATGAGAAGCCCCCGAGAGTGCAGGACTTCACAAAAGCTGAGACCTGACCCAACATTCTTTCAATAAACAGACGACCAGCTTTGCTTGTTTGCAGAAGGGGAATTGTGAAGGGCTGTGAGTGGAATCTGTTTTCAAATGCCCAAGCAGAAAGAGAGGCATCCCACACCTGCCGTGTAATGGAAAGGCTCAGAGCTGTGGATTGATTAGAACCACCCCCCCATGTTTTTATCTCCCTCAGAGTGGCAGTGAATGTCTGGCTAACTCACAGTGCCTGTCCTTGCAGATCATGTTCCCTGTGGCTTACTGCAGCATCGTGTACTGGATGACCTCGCAGCCCTCCGACGCTCTGCGCTTCGTCCTCTTCGCAGCGCTGGGGACCATGACATCCCTGGTGGCTCAGTCGCTGGGCCTGCTCATAGGTGCAGCCTCCACGTCCCTCCAGGTACTGATGGTGCTCTGTGGCCTCTGCTGTCACCCAGCTCTGCTCCCTGTCACTGCTGCTGTGTCCCCAGGGTGTTTGTTGAGAGGTGACAGGCAGAAAGTCTAGCTGAGATGGAGCTCTTGATGCTGCCCACTCACGTCGGAGCACAGACACGCCCCGAGCGTGGGGCTCTGAAGTTCCTGCCCCACCTGAAGGGGCTGTGCCTGCTCCTGCTTGGGTGGATTGCCACTTGCTGTTCATCCCAGACTGAGCAGGTCCTGGAAGCTGCAGGACTGAGGTTTCTGCGTCCCTACAAACTGGAAATTTTCCACAGTAGCTCAGGAGAAGGTTCTTCCATGCACATCCGAAAAAAAGCTGTAGAAGGAAAGGTAGGAAAAAGCTTGTCCAAAACCCAAACTTCTGGAATGGGGAGGGAGAGAAGCAGCTGTTGGCATGACTGGAAGCTGGCCGTGTAACTCCTGGCAGGAGATGTGCTGAGATGACTGTTCCACAGCAGAACTGCTCTGTGGTGCTGCTGATAACAGGTGATTCTGACCTCAATATGCTGTGAAGATTTCTGCAGTAGAACACTTGGTTCCCTCTCTGTGCCACCCTGTGGAGACCAGCATAGCCTCAGTGCCTGATCCCTGTGCTTCTGCTCTTCCCCTCGCAAGAAATCTCACAAGAAAAGAAAATCAGCAGTTTTCTAGTATTTCAAACTGTGATAATTTTGGGGGAGTAGACTTATTCCCAAGAGTAATAGAAGAGCAAGTTAAATTTTTGCTTTTTCTCTGTCTTTCTGACGAGAGACTCTCTATTCCTTCTCTTCATAGGTGGCAACTTTTGTGGGCCCAGTTACTGCCATCCCAGTCCTTCTGTTCTCTGGGTTTTTTGTCAGCTTTGACACCATCCCAACGTACCTCCAGTGGATGTCCTACATTTCCTATGTCAGGTAGTGCTGGGGAGGCCTGCAGCCTCCCATCTGGAAGTGCTGTTTGTTTGCCTTTGCTTGCTTGCTTGGTTGGTTATTTTGGGTGCCAGAGAGACTGTTCACAGCATGTTCTTTTAGAATATAAGCATATGTGTGGTGTAAACCACATTATCTCACTGCATTTTAAGTTGTATACGTTGTGAAATAACCAGGAACAGGTTACTGGCCACAAGTCCGTGGCAGTCCCTTTGAATTTAGTGGAATTGCACAGCATGAAAATCTTCCTGGATTTTGCAATATAAATATGGATTTCTGAAATAACAGGGACATGCCCAACTGAGAAATTGATGCCAGCACCTCCTTTTGGATGAAAATGTAGAGTAATTCACTGCTGTATCCTAGATAGGTTTGTTGGATAAAGGCCTGTTTTTAAGTTTTCCAGTAGCACTACCACAAGAGGCATGGGATTTGTGTCACCTCTAATTTAAACTGCTGCTTTAAGATCCACAGGCACCTTATATGCTCTCTGTGTCTGACACAGCTGCCTTAAGATGGGACAATTCCCATCAGGAAACCTCTAGAGGGATGGTTTAGACTAGACACTGAAATGTTTAGAGCTGAAATTAGGAAGGTGAATTTTCCCATTCCCCTTTTCCCCACCCGGCCCAAGCTGCACTGTTACTGAGATATCACAGGAAAAAAAATCCTCTTTGTTGCCAAGTGAGGTCTTACACAGATTCTTATCAAATATAACGAGACTGCACCCCCTGAATTAACACTTAGAATTCATTAAACCATTGGCAGGCCTGTGTGGGGTCTCCTGAAGCCAGAGAAAGCTTTCCTATGCACGGGATATCCCATATGCACGGGATCCATGATGGTTTATCTGCTTGCAAAATCACGTGCTGGGAACATTGTCAGTGAAACCAGTTTAGTGCACAGAGGGAAGGAGAAGGGATGTTCTAGATCAATGCTGGTTTTAACAGATTTCCGACTTCAAGCCCTAATTGCATCCCTGTTGCTTGTTTAAAAAAAGGAAAGCAAATTAATGATGTCACTTTTAAATGGGGAATTTCTGAATACGAGCTGAAATTAGGCTGCTTTCTGATCTAACATTTTTCTGTGCGCTATCTGGAAGCAGTTAAAGGCAGAACTCCTGCCCTTTTTCCCTCTTAGGTAAAATGCCCGTGACATGTGATGTTCCTGATTGAGCTGTGCCCCAAGACAGATGTGACAGAGCAGTCTTGAACCCCTCAGCGTTCCAGCTGAGCTCTCACAGGGATTGTATTGCACTTCCGACCAGATCATCAGGGTTTTCCTTGTAATCCCTCCTTCTTCTTTCCAGATACGGGTTCGAAGGAGTCATCCTCTCCATCTACGGGCTGGATCGAGAAGATCTGCATTGTGACAAAGACGACACCTGCCATTTTCAAAAGTCAGAGGCCATCCTGAGAGAACTGGATGTAGAAAATGCCAAACTTTACCTGGACTTCATTGTTCTCGGGATTTTCTTCTTCTCTCTGCGCCTGATTGCCTATTTTGTCCTCAGATACAAAATCCGAGCGGAGAGGTAAAGGAGAAGCAGCTAAACCAATGCAGTAGGAGAACTTTAGACATGCAATAGAGGGCACTTGACATTGTCTCACTGTGGCAGGCTGGTCCCCAGTGCCCAGCCAGATGCTGTCCTGACCGAGCCCATGGAGAGCCACAATGGGATAGTGGACATTCAGTGTTAAGCCAATCAGTCCAGTTGGGTTGGGTCACGTTTTCATTACACTTTCTAGCTTTAACTAGGAAGAAGAACTAGAAGGGAATTTTAAACCACAGAATATCAATGCCGAGGCAGTGTAACTGTAACGAGAAACCTGGCTGCAGGAGCTTTCCTTATGAAAACCAATTCTGGGATAAGGTCACCAGGATACCAGTCCTGGTGGCCAGAATAGTATAATGTCATCTCTAGTTGACAAAGTAATGAGATGCAAAATGAGGAATGCAAAGAAAATAGGATTGTCTCATCTTTTTAGATTTCATCTTTGCAGTTTTCTATGTATTATTTTGCAGTTCTTTTCCACAGAATTACCCCTTCTGGCTAAAAGTCTGTAAATGTATTATTAAGGTAAAGACATCTTTTTAATACGGATACTTTTTTAAAAGAAACCTAAAGTGATTCAAGTAATTATTTTTGTTTCTGTCTGAATTTAGAATTCTGGTGCTTTACTTGTCGAGCTGGTCTCATATCTGAAAACTGTAATGATAGGAGGAAAAGGCAGATTCTGAATCTGCACTAAACCTGTGGTCCCATTTGGAAGCAGCACTGGATAGCACATGCAGTTAGACGTGGTCAAGCTGTCGCTGAATGGTTGAAAAAAATATTCTTTTGCAGTGTCTTTAAATCCTTAGTATTTGTGGTATTTTGGGATACTAACTCTGTTCATTATCTGTTTGATCTACCTCCTGCGAATGAAAAAAATCAAAGCACTCCAAGGCTCATATTTAATTAAATTGTGAAAGCAGGATCTGTCCCTAAAGTGATTGTTAAAGGAGTGCAAGAGCTGTCCACAGATCAAAGCTTGGGCTACTGTGTTAAAACACCTGTGACTGCCTCATCCAGGGGTGTTCATTGTATCTGCAACACACTCTGTGCAGGACTCCCCAAAAAATACACAAATTACCTTGTAACGCTGCAGGTCTAATTATGCCAGGCAGTTTTGTTCTCATCCCCAAGTCTACATGCACAACATGGGAATCAACTGATCTGAGCATCAATGAAACTGTGATTTTGGGCATCTCACCTTTGTAAATTTGGCAGGGGCGATTCTGGTTCCAAGCTGATGTGAATTTTGTCACCGATTTTCACGGGTTTGGATTCTCAACCCAAAGTGAACCCACCATACTCACACTGGACACCTTGGTGAGCTTTGGTGCAAACTGCACGACCTTCTGCCATGACTGTGAATTTATCTTGGTGTCCCAGACCCCCAGGTGAGACCTGCGTTCTGTAAATGCATTATTCCCATCAGGATGCTGAAGTCTTGTAGGTTGGAGGCAGCTCAGTGTCAGCAAACCCTTGAGGAGCCCAACAGCTCATGGCAGCAGAGTAGATAAGAGAGACCTGGTGCATCTTCTGGCCCCCAGCACTCAAAAATTCACAAACTTTTCCAGGACTCCATGGCTGTGCCTATCCCAGTGAAATAGATAGTGCCAGGGCCAGCTCTGTTACTCCTCAGACGACTGGGACTAATAGGAATGGCCCCTGTACTGACTCCTGAACAGCCCAAATATTGTCTGGAAAAGCTGTGGCTGTGCTGGGCTGCAGCTCTGCCTTTTAGCAGGGAAGAAAATTGTTTCCCAGTTTTCCTGGCCTGTGCCCAGGCTCTGTTTGATTTACCAATACAGACACAGACTGCATGTATCTGTTAAACTCAGGACATCTGAACTAAGCCTGTGGTCTGGAAGGTTTTAAATCAAGTCACAGGTTTTAGGAAGGCTAGCTGAACTTTCCCTGAAAATAAGGTTTACCCGTGAAAGCAAAATTAATCTTTACTGTAGAAGAAAAACTAAATTCCTTGCACAGCCTCTTTGCATAATTTCTGTTGTTGTTTTTTCTCAAAAAAGCTTTTGTACAGCTCTGCAGCTTTTCCAGGCATAATCACGAGCAGGTACGAACCTATATGGCTGTCAGATTTGAGAAATTAAGGATTTGAGCTATTTTAAATAATACTCATAGCTGTGAACAGTTTTTAAACAAGGCACAAGCTGAAATCCCTTTGGCACAACATGCCTTGATTATTTCAAGACTCTCAAAGCATTTGTGAGTATTACAGGCAGTTCAAACACAGTTTGCAAGCAGAAAATGGACTACACTCACCAAATTACTCTTGGGTTGCAGACTTCTGGTCCAAGCTGAGGTCAAAGAGCGTGACATCGCTGGCACTGAAAACCTTCAGGGTTCATGTTTTGTGTTTACTGACACCATTTACCAAATACCCCCCTGACAATCCCTTGCAGTGTTCCAGATGAGGTAACTTTGCTGGCATTTCAGCACTGGGAACTTACAGGATGCTGTTCTCTCCCATCTAGACCAGTTTAGCAGTACGAGTTCCTTGGATGCTGTCTTGTTATCTGTGCCTGTTCCTCTGTTTTTAGACTTCCTCGTTTTATGTTTTTAGCCTCCAGCATGTCCTCCTGTACTGTAACTTGGTATTGTGCTATGGTAGCCAAAAATCTGGTCCTTCACGGGTGTTCCTGAGAAAATTCCTGCTCTGGGAATAGTTTTTGTCACTGCTTTTTTTGTTAGATATGCTTTTCTCAGCCTTCTGCTGGCAGCATTTAGCTGGAAGTTACTATTCTAAGGAATGCTTTCAGACTGTAGTATCCCACTAAAGAAGTAATTCTTCAGAAACTCAGTGATACACATAGATAAGATAATCATTCTTCCCCTCCTTAGCTCACAGGTTAACTAATGACCTCTCTTTTGTCACTGCTCTGGGATAGAAGCATTTAAAATCCATCCCAGTTATGTTTTCATCTACTGCAAAGATTTTTAACGTAGTCTCAGGTTGGCTTTTTTTTCTCTTTATGTGAAGATAAAGTCTAACAGGCTGGTATAAAACACATTCCCAGATTAATGGGCTGAGCATGCATGTGCTGTTGTGTTGAGCAGCACTTTGTGACGCTCTGGAGGCTTCACTTGGAAGAATAATAAGGCCAGCAAGGTTCTGAAGGCTTCAGATCCTCAATTTTCAAATCCTCAGTTTTATAGCCATAGATAAAGAGCCATAAACTGTTTGAAATCGATGCCACTACTACCATTTGAACCAGTCACAGCCTGGCTAAAAGTTGTGTAAGAGGCTAAAGGTATCTAAAGGTCACTTGAAAACTGAATGTATGATTTTTGTTGGGATTGCAGGAAGACTTTAGTGTCCTGTTGGCCTCCTTGTTCTATTTTGACTTGTTTTGGCTTGTTGCTTTGGTTACTGTGTGCGTTAGATAAGTCTTTAGGTCCTTCATCCTTCTTTTGTTGTTTTTCTTTGTGGAAACTTGCATATCATGTGAAAAACCCTGAAGGTTTTTAAAAAACAACTTGAAGCATTATTATTTACAATTAAATAAAAGATTTGGAAAGCAGATTCTACTCGTAAGAAATTGAGAAGGTTCCATTGTTACAGGTCAAAGGGAGTAGAAGAAGACTGGTGCTGAAATCTCTTCAGCTCTTAGAATTTAGAGCACCAAGTACCTATTTTCATTAAAAGAGAGGAATATGTGCACATGTAACAGGGAGAGCTGATTATGTAAGTGGGAGATGATGAATTGAGTCCAAGTACTGGATGTCTCAGTGATTGACAGCTTGATCCACACTTTTGTGTCAAAGTCTGCATTCTCAGCAGAAAGGAATGTTTTATTAAACACTTGTTTCTGCGAGGAAGTGTGGTACACACTGACCTGTGCCACCCCAGTGATCCTCACAGAGGAGATCCTACCTGTCCTATTTACACAAGGCTGGATGGATTTGGGGATTCTAAGAATCAGGGGGAAGGCCAGCAGAGCAGATATCCTGGTGGGAGTCTGTTGCACACCACCCAGCCAGGATGAAGAGGCAGGTGAAATGTTCCACGGGGAGTCTTGTGATCAATCCCCCTTGTTCCTGTGGGAGACTTTAACTTGCCAAATGTCTGCTGGAAATACAACACAGCAGAGAGGAAACAGTCTGAGGGGTTCCTGGGGTGTGTGGGAGGTAATTCCTGACACAGCTGGGGAGGGAGCAGCCAGGGGAGGGACCTGCTGGACCTGTTTGTGAGCAGAGAAGGGCTGGTGGGGATATGGGGGTTGGAGATCCTCTTGGGCACAGCACTCGTGAAATGAGAGGTTTTGGTTCTTGGGGAGATGGAGGGGTGGCAGCAGAACTGCCACCTTGGACTTCCAGAGGGCAGGCTGTGCTTGGCAGCTGGGCTGGCAGAGTCCCTTGGGAGGCAGCCCTGAAGGGTTGAGGAGCCCAGGAAGGCTGGAGATCCTGGAGAAGGAAATCCTAAAGGCACAGCAGGAGCAGGCCATCCATCCCCAAGTGCCAAAAGACGAGCCAGAGGGGGAGAAGGACCAGCCTGGCTGAGCAGAGAGCTTTGGCTGGAGCTCAGGGAACAAAACAGGGTGTATGACCTTTGGAAGAAGGGGCAGACGACCCAGCAGGACTACAAGGATGTTGTGAGGTCATGCAAGGAGAAATTAGAAGGGCCAAAGCCCAACTAGAACTTAATCTGGCTGTAAAAGACAATAAAAAAGGTTTCTGTAAATACAGCACTAAGGAGAGCCTCCATCCTTCATTGGATGCCATCCTTTATTTCCCACCAGAACAGCCCCACGGGGTGCAACTGCTCAGGAATTTCTGTGTGGAGATCCATTTGTAAAGTATGATCATGTGAAAAGCTGTTGGGAACTAGAAGTAGGCAGAAAATGACACCGTGTCACATCCTCTGTGACAGCTTGTGACAGGCCAATCACTGCACTGGTGAGTGCATTAATTAAGTGCTGAGTGCCACTGGAGTTAATCAGGCGCTCTGTCATCAGTGAACAGGGGCAGGAGCATTTTCAGGGGTCGACTCCTACTTCCCTCCTCTCAAATACCTGCTCCCCTAATACACAAAGAGGTTGTTGTGGTGTATCCCACTGAGTGATTTTTATCAGCCCACACATCATTCTTCATATTACATGTCTAAAAGTTTCAGGTTGAGTCTTCAAACATAGCAAGTTTCATTTTAATTCTGTTTAATGCTTTATTTCTGTTTCTGTACATATTTCACGTAGAGTTTCTGAAGGAGTAATTGTACCGTAGAGCACAAAATTTAGCTTCAGTCTTTTTGTTATTTTGAAATCTTACGATGAGTGATAATTTTATGCAGTTGTCAGCTGTAGAACCTTCCTTTAAGAGATTTAGATTTCTGTTGAGACTCGTTGCCAGCACAGTAAAACAAAGGGTGACCAGTCAGGATGTGTCTCCCTTGGCACAAGACACTTCCATGGCTCAGCCTGCATCCTCTGCACTGGTTGTGCCTTCAAGACACATCCAGCTTTTGCTGATCCTTTTTATTTATTTATTTTTTCCTGGGGGCTTCCATGCAGCTCAGGCCATTCCTATCAATTGTTTTTGTCCCTTTTTTCTGGATATTCGTGGCTGCTGTCCACGTGGGGTGTGAAAATGAGCTGCTTGGGAACAGTGCAGGGTGGTTAAAGGTGGAAGGGTGACTTTGAGACTTCTTTGAGCTACCAAAACCCCAGTGTGCTGGATCTCTGGGTGTGCTTTACTCTTTCAAGAAGAAAAATAATTCAAAAATGTCTTTTTAAGCAGATTGCAAGGCAACATGGAAATTCTGCTCTTAAAGGTTGATGGGGTTTTCTATTTCAGTGGCATCTGTGATGTCTTTTTTCCTGACCCCATTGCAGGTTATTTTAGTGGCCCATTTAGGGTAATCATTCTACAAACTCCTTTCTATTACTTTCAGAAACCAGCTTTCCTGGCCTCAGTGATAATTGTACCAACCTTTACAAATGTGAAATAGTTGTTGATCAATTTAAAAAAATGGGAAAAAATCTCTTAAATTAATAACAAAAGAAAATTAAATTTGAGAAGATTACACTGATACATCTTAAAAGAAGAAGATAACAAGTCCTGCAGTGGAGCCAAGCCTTTACCTGTGTCAGTAAAGCTTTATCAAATACCTTATCTGAGTCAGTTGACCTTATTGTGAGATTCTGCCCTTGAACCTGTTGCTGAATTATTTAACATTCTGTTCTTTTGTTTTTCAAAGCAAGAGTCAATGCAAGGTATGATTTTAAATCAGCGTGCTGAAGTGTGCATATTCTGTATATCTAACACGTCATTGTTGTCTCTTGTTTCTGTAATGCATTTGCATTACTATGAATCAATTTTATTCTGCTTTATTCTCTAGAGACTGTCGCTGCCTGCACGCTGTGATATATTTGCACTGTTGTAGATATATATATATACACATAATGTAATTATATTATACAAACCATGTCTTTTTCAGGTTGCTTGTTACCTTTGTAGTTTACGCTTCCCGGTACAGTGGACCTGAGTAAAAATGTGGGATGTGGGGCATTCTGATGATATATTACAGTAATAGAGAAATCTTTGTATATTTCTGTATACTTAATACCTGTAAGAAGAGATTTGTATGTGCATTATTTTCCAAACTTAGGGCTTTGTTTTCTGAGACTAGAGGACATTTATGATAATGTAACACACACACACACACACAAAAAAAATCAAATAAAGTGTTATTATTTTCAGACAGATGCCTTTGTCCCTGTTCTCACTCTGGGGGAAGTGGAAGATGTGTTGGTAGTGATACATTTTCACTGCTGCTTGACTCTGGCAGCCAGCAAGAACATGTTTCAGATGTAGATTGTGGTGGTTTCAGGTAATTCCCAATACCTTACAGAAATATCCAGGAAAAATCCTTAAAAGCATGACCTGCAGTCACACTGGAGGTTGGAACTAGGTGATACTTAAGGTCTCTTCTGACCCAAACAGGGCAATCAGCAGGGGGTGCTTCCCTGAGAAACCCTACACTACTGAAGGACTTCTGACACAGTGGAATTAATTATCTTTGTATTTTCATCCAATTTTAGTGGATTTTTCTTCCACAGACTAATCTTTTGTTCATCTTGTCCTTGCTGCCTGCAAGTGGCAGATGTTCCCTGTGCTGTTGCATTACAAGAAGCAGGAAAGGATCATTCCCTGTCTGCCTTCTGCTTGGCACTCTGGAATGGGTGGGCTTCTTCCTCATTTCTCCCCAGCTGAAGAAAACTCTCTGTTTTATCCTGCCAGTCCCCCCTGTCCATTCCCCATTTTACCAAACACTTTTCTCTCTCATTCTGCCACAGCACCTGTGTGATGTTCTCCATCACTGTCTTTGTGCCACCACTCCAGACCACCACAGCAACCAAATCACCTGCCTTGCTAACCACAGTTCAAAGAAAACTGCCCAAATTTTACAAGTTCAGTACCCACTCATAAACAACATGAGCAGTGATGCTTAAAGCATGGATTGCCCCAAGGATGCCACAGGATTGCATTTTCGAGACAGTTTTCTCATGATGGCAGTGATCATACTTTATGTTACGTTTTATAGCCCTGGAAATAATATTAGATTGAAGGAATTATGTTCCCAAAAACTAAATGCCTCGCTGTGCCAACTGTTGTCCATAGATCAGGAAGGGAAGAGGAGGAACGGGAGTCCTTCACAGCCTGAGTGGCAACATAAATTACTGTAAGTATTTTATATGGCAGTTAATGCTATTAAATAAGCCAACCATAAACTTCTCATTAGCAACACTGCAAAAATTAATACACGTCACATGCATTTCCCATCCACTGTGCACTCCAAATGGCTTCATAAAATAAAGAGCATTTGAAAACACAGGAAATTTTATTTTCTAAGCGCTATCCATTTAAAACCTGCTTTGGAATGCAGGTTGAAAGGCGTGGGAAGGCAAGGAAGTGGGCAGAGTAAGAGAGATGGGCTCGGTGAGCACGGGAAGGTGCAGGGATCTGCCCAGGTGAGCAGTGAGCAGGTGCTGTGCTGTCAGCCACCAGCACTGACAGCTTCCCTTGGGACAGCCTTCGGGAAGGGCTTGGTGGGAAGCGTTGCCAGCTCCATTCAGGGCCGAAAAGCTGTCAAGGGCTGGATTAGTCAAACTGACACTAATTGCATCCATTTCTGCTGTTCAGTGCATTTTAAATTTCATAGCCTCGTTCGGTTCTGCGTATTTTTTTTTTTTCTGTGCCTTGCAGAATTTTTCAAGATCGGTGGATTTTATTATGCACTGTTAACTCTGCATGGTGGCATTTCTGGATTCCTGACATTCCCATTCCAAGCCTGTGCCTGCACACACATGGGAAGGCTGAGGAAGAAGTCAGTGCTGTCTCTTCCACCGACAGAAAACATCAAAATGTGAAGCTGATCCGTTGTCAGCCTCTGACAGCAAAAACACCCCTCAGAGTTGCACTGTACCCCCAGTGCAAATATGAAGTCGATTTTGTGGCTTCATCAAGAGTCTTACAGGTGCTTTTTGTCTTTCTCCTGTGTAAGAATCAGACAGTAACCCCAAAGTGCTTTAAGAAGAAACAAAAGGGACAGTAAACCTTTTGAATTTGCTCCTCCTGGTCGTAGAAACTCATATTCTGTGTCTTGGTGAAGCATGCCTTGGATGGAGCATAATGCCAAGTCTCAAATAGGGTGAGAAGCAGGGGAAATCTCATTTTGTGGCAGGAAGGAGCTGGATTTTACTTACCAAATTTGCTTTTCATGAAGCTTTCTGGGAACACCACGGACTGGAGTGTCAGTCCACTCTAGTGGTAAGTCAGACCCTGGGAATTTCCTAGAATTTCTGCAACAAGCTCAGCAGTTACGATATTTGGCTCAGCTGCAGTGAAATATTTTGATTCAAGACTTCCAGATTCTCATCGCAATTGTGGTGTTTTAGTACTGAATCCCTCAAAACTGCTGTTTACCAAAACAACCTTCTGTTCTGCTCTGAGACAGGAGCACATGTTGAAGGAAGCCTGAGAGACCTAACTCAGAAACAGGTGGGAACAGGACCCTACAAGAGCCTGTCTTTGTCTGGTGGCATCTCCGAGGGGGATTTCTGGGTGCCACAGTGGGTGTGCAAAGGGAGATCCCAAAGCACAAGAAGTTATCACAACTAGGTGAATAGAAACACTGGTCTCCAGCAGAAAAGCACTTTGTTTTCTTACCCTGCCCACCTCTGGTAAATGGAAATTTTAGGAAATGAGATTTTATGAAGTGAAAAATGGAAAATTCCCAATTCCCTGGCAGGGGAAGGAGCACCCAAGGAGAGCAAACACTGGAACAAAGCAGCACCTTAGTGCCACCCAGCTGGTTCTAGAACTCGAATGCATTCTGCATTGCAGCACAAATATTTTACAGCAAAGTCTGGCTATTTTTTTTTCTGGTACTGATGAAACATCTGTATTCCCACTGTGTACCTGGTGGAGTGTGCTGGGACAGGCACCATCCGTGCTCTCTAAGGGAGTTGGGCAGCTCACGTTCATACACCAACACTGGCAGCTTTCAAACGCTTTAGAAGAAGGCTCAGATGAGGAAAAAGAAGCCTGCAGAGTAATAATGGACTTTTCTGCCCAAAGAGGATTTTTGTTTCTGGCAGATTGCTGCTTGGAAAACTCACCTGAGAGCTTCTGAAACTCTCACCTGAACTCTGCTCCTAAGGAAGGTTTTGCAGCCCACACCCCAGAGCAGTGAGTTTTTGTTTTTGGATTCAGTCTGGCAGTGAGTGTGACCTCTTGGAAACTGGGTCTGGGTCTGGAGATCACCAGATTTTGCCTGGGTTTAACACAGGGAGCCAGGTTTGGTTCTTGGGTTTTATTTTCTGTTCTCCAAGCTGTTTAATGGCATGATGGTGGAGTTTTCAAGTTTTACTAAAGCCAGTAACTCACACAGAGACCTGTGGCAGCACCGTGTGATTTAGCTGCTCTCAACAGAGGAAGATTTCAGTTTCCATGTTCTTTTTCACTTCAGTTTAGCACCTTGTCTGAAATCTTTCTTTTGAACATGAGCTTTGCCAGAGGAGGTGTGTGACAGTGTAGCAGGATCCATACCCTTCCCAAAGTCGTTTGGGAACAGCACCTGAAGGAAGTGGCACATTAAAAAAAAAACAACAACTTTTTTTGGAGGTGTTTGCAGTTAAATCCCTTGTTCACATGGCTACAGGTTTGTTCTTTGTTGCTAGCACCCATCTGCTCTGAGCTCCTTGTCTGTCCTAGTTTTCTCCCCTGTTAGTTCTCCCTGTCAGCCAAACACAGCTTTCCTGAATTACTTCAAAATGAACGATTTCCCAGACCTTTCCCCTTGGCTACAATTGCTTTAAAAGCCAGTAGACCATCTTCACTCACTGAAGCACCATTGCAATCAATCTGCAGTGTCAAACATGTTCTGTTCAGCCTTTATTAGAAGCTGGAGCTTTGGTGGCACTCAGCTGCCATGGTTGCAGTTTAGGACTATTGGGTTTTTGAGATTTTAAGCATCATTCACTGCGTAATGGCCTCATCAGCACAAAGCCTTTGTGTCACAAACTGACATAAATGGGTTCCTGTAGCACCTTTGCTGATGAAAATCACATCGCTGGCCTTTACTTTTTTTCCCCTCCAGAAAAAATATTCAGAACTTTGTTTACTTACTTAGGACTCACTGCATGGCGATGAGGGTGTGCAGAGCTGCAGATACAAAGGGTGAGTCTTCATGCAGGTCTTTTTCACTCTGAGGTTGTAAATGATGCCCATGGACGCTGATTCAGGTGAGGGGAGCCCTCAGAGTGACCCAGAAGGGGAGGAGGGGAAGGTCCCTGCTTCTGTAGCCCCATCTCTGCAGGTCCTGCACACTTCTCTTTGGTGTGCACTGCTGTTGTGGGGTCTCACTTTGCTCTGCCTGTCATCTTCAAATCCTCAGCGGCTGTGGCTTCCACTCTGTTTCCGCCAGCTCTATTTTCTCACCACAAATGTTAATTTTTAGAATTCTAGGCAGCTTTTTCAGGTCCATTTGTGTGGGTGTTGATAACAGTCTACCTAGACAGACCTTGAGCACTTCCCTAATGTAAACTCCCAGAAGAGACATCACCCCTTCAGACTCAGTGATGACGGCAGATCCTTAGGTAATAATTATTTGTGCCGTGAGCAACTAACTCTGATTTATAACCCCAAATGTCTGGAGCAGCTGCATGACCCAGTGTGGGCTTAGCTCTTGGGAATGCTTGGCCTCAGCACAGCAGTTCGTGGTTTTTGCAGGTGACATCACGCCCAGGGATGATGCTGAGGGCACTGGGTCTGTTCAGCCTGGAGAAGAGGAGGCTGAGGGGAGACCTCACTGCAGTTACAGCTTCTAGTGAGGGGAAGAGGAGGGGCAGGCACTGATCTCTGCTCTCTGGTGACAGTGACAGGACCTGAGGGAATGGCGTGAAGTTGTGTCAGGGCAGGTTTAGGTTGGATATCAGGCTGGTTCTTCCCCCAGAGGGAGGTCGGGCACTGGAACAGCTCCCCAGGGCAGTGGTCACAGCACCAGCCTGGCACAGCTCAAGGAATGTTCAAACAACACCCTCAGGAACGTGGTGGGATTCTTGGGGTTATGCAGGGCCAGGAGTTGGACTTGATGATTCTTGCAGGTCCCTCCCAACTCAGCGTTTTCTGTGATTCTATGAAACACCTTCGAATACCTTCAGTATGCTGTTCAGTTTATTGCTCATATTACAACCAGTATCTGACCATATTCAAATCACATTATTGAGCCTGTTGGAAGTGGTTTATGAATGACTAACTTTTTACCTGCCTGGATAAACTTACTCATCCCTAAAGTGCACTGGGATAAATCTCCAAGGAGGCATGTTAAGGAGGAAGTTTTTTACAGTGAGGGTGGTGAAAGGCTGCAACAGGCTGCCCAGAGAGGTAAAAAGTCCCTGGAAAAGTTCAAGGACAGATTGGACAGGGCTAGGAGCAACCTGCTCGAGTTGAAGATGTCCTTGCTCATTGCAGGGGGGTTGGACTAGAGGACCTTTAAATGTCCCCCAAACCATTCTGTGATTCTGTGTCTCCACCCTTCTCTCTCCTTGCAGCACGGCCCTGTACAACTGTTCTGCCCTGCTGAGCCCTGAGCTCAGTTTGCTGCTGCAGCAGCCTCAGGTTACCCATTTTATTCCCACCAGGGCTCTTAGGGGCTCTTTACTGAGCTCTTTACTGAGCTCTCACTCAGCTGAAGCAGAGAAGCATCCGAGCTGCTGTGCTGAGCATTAAAGACCCCCAGGAGAAAGCAGCCACACGACACCAGGAGCTTCTCCTGTGTCTGGCAGGACACAGCAGCTCCATTTCAGGTTTAGGCCAGGGCTGGGAGAGCCTGTGGGTTGCTTTTAGTGCTGCAGAGACACCTCCTGAGCATTTCCCATGGGACCTGCTTGTGGTGAGTGCCAGAGACAGGGTGATGCAGAGAGCAGGAGGTGTTTGAGTCACACCAGCTCGGTGATCAGCTAACAAAGGTACCCTTCCCTATGTCTCAAGGGGGAAAAAAAGAGCCCAAACCCACAGCTATATCTATATAAAGGCAAACTCTGAATATTTCCAGCGCTCAGAAGGACGGGTGGCCCGTGTGATGCCAGCTAACAAATTCAAGCAGTCGCTTGCAAGTGTGAAGTGTAACTAACACGAAAAGCTGAGTGCCGTGTTCCTTTTGGAAGCACTGGTGGCTGCTCCCTCAGCAGCAGGTTGCTGACATGCCAAATTTCCTGAGAAATGGAGAAATACACAGCTTTAAAACAAAGACAGCAAAAAAACCCTCACGAGTTGTGTCGTACTTCTTTTATTACAGTGAAAACCTGTGCGGTGCTAGCCTACTGAGAGAATAAAAGCTACCAGTAACTTTTCATCAGAAAGGAGTCAATCCCAGATAAAAAACAGCCTAGAAAATTGTGGCTGTTGCAAAATACAAAGTCTGAGTTGGGACCTCCGTCTGTCGTTCCATTGGAGTAGATCCAAAGATTGCAAAGTTCTCGATGGAAGTTTCTCCTTTAGCAAGCTGGGGAGGTAAAGAGAAGAAGCAGATTAAGGGGCATGTTTTTCTCTATAAATCACACAAGATGCTAGGAAGGGTTTTGCCTAGATGTACGACATCCAAAAGGCAATTTTTTAGCAATTTCGACCAAGCCCCATACGTAGATGTGTTTCCTAATTATGATTCAGATCAGTAAAATTATGGTGAATTGTGTGTAGTACAGAATGCAATGTGGCTGAGGCTCTTGGTTATTAAATATGCTGACAGGTCAATCCTAAATAAAACAAAGTTAGCAGGGGATCAGAAATTTCTGTGAGTTTCATCCCACATCTCTAAAGCAAAGCCTTTTATCTCTCATGCTGGCAAGGTGGATGTGAGCCTGGGTGGCTGCACCTCTGCTGTGGGTTTAGCTGGGGTCTTGAGCTCACACCTGAGCCCAGACTACCCAGGCTCAGATGCACCGGCAACACCCCGCTCTCTGTGCAAGGAGCTGTTTTTTTAGAGTTTGGCCACCATTTCCTGCTCACACCCTTAGGATTCTCTGGTTGTCACAGCACAGCAAGCCTGGGCAGAGCAGGGACCCTGCCAGGAGCCGTGGAGCAGAGCAGGGACACGGGGGACTTCTCCTGTGGGACGTTACCTTCCTCCATGACGCGGTGGTAGAAGCACCAGGGGACACCGGCGGGGTGTGCCTTGAAGCAGCAGCCCTTCCTTGTGCACTCCTTGGCCTTGATGCCAGGGTGGCCACAGTTTATCCTGGTGTAGGGATCGTTGGGACACACTTTCTTCACTGGGTAAAGCAAAGGAAAAAAAAAAAAAAAGCAAAGGAAGGAAGGAAGGAAGGAGAGCGTGTTACTTCGTGCTCCATCTGCCCGGTGATGTAATTCACAAGTAAAAGGCAGGACACAAAGATGAGGTCTCTGGGCAGATGTGATGGCCATGATGACCTTCTCTGAAGCAATTTCTGCCAGCAGATTCACCCAAATCTTCACCCAGCCTCCTAGGCAAAACTAAATTCCAAAGGGTGATGAATGGCTGCTGTACCCTGAGGACCACAGGAGGTGAAATTCCACCCTGGAAGTGTTTGGCAGCAGCACATCTTTATCTTTCCTAAATCCAGCAATGGGTGAAAAGTCCTGTGTGTCCCGTAGTGGTAACACATGCACTGGCCTCCGACCAGGGTTTTATTCATGATCTGACCCCATGCTCACCCCAGAGCAGCCTGGCTAACACAGGGAGAGGAGCACCCAGCCCTCTCTGCGTGCCAGCTCAAGTTACAGAAAGGAAATAAGTCTTTTAGGAGGAAATCACAGCTCTTTCAAGCACTTAAAACTAAAATCCTAAGTAAACAGATTATACTGCCTAGCTTGAATACTTCAGTTTTCCTCTCATGGAGCAGTTCTGCTCAGAAAAGCAACTCCATGAAAATATCACTGTAAGTTGCTGCTGCTTGTTTTTCAAGATTTACAGGAATTGCAAACAGTGCTCAAAAGCAAAACTGTTTTTTGCCTCCTGTAATTCTGATCCCTGTTGACTAATCGCAATTCATATCAGGTTCTTCTCTTGGGTAGCATTGCCTTTGCACCCTCATTTCCTTTCATGTCACCTGTGCAGCTGCTGAGACTGCCCTGAAGTTCTCCTAAGAAGGAGTCGTGCTGTCAGCCCAGCAAATGTAGCTTACACTGAGTTAATTAACGCCGCTAATTACACTCAGTTACTTAACACAGTTATGTAAAATACACAGCTAATCCTTGAAAGACTGGGAGAGCGGCTGTTATCCTCCCTGAGAAAATAATGGCAAAAAATAGAAGCAGGATGCTCAAACAAGTAGCCACGTAGCAAACCCACTTAAATAAGTGCTGAGGATCCCTTGCTCTACCCAGGGACAAGACCACAAATGAAATTACTTAGGCACTGAAATGTCTCTAAGTAATCACCACAGGTTGTTTGATAACTAGAAGCCTGAAGGAAGAGGAAATATATTGTGTGAAGAGGATGAGGCAGAAATCTGTTGAATAAGCAAGGCCTGATTTTGCATTTTACTACCACTGCTCTCCTAACAGAGGTTTGTGCCCACTTTTCTTGCCCAAGGAGAAAAGTAGAACTGCTCCCTGGTTGTACACATTTCTGGATAATCAAACACGAGGTAAATCAGGGTTTCTGGCAGAGATATTACCTTTCTTTGCTTTAGGACTGTAGCACCAGGAGACGTTGGCGACTGAAGAGTTGAAGCAGCACCCAATTCTCTTGCACTCTACTGCTGAGATCCCCGGGTAGCCACAGTTTTTCCTCTCCTTGGGAGCCACTTTACACTGGCATTTTGCTGTTCAGGACAGAAGGAGCAAGTTACAGGCTGTCAGTTTGCACACTTGTTGCGGAGGGGTGTTTATCAGATGCTCACTGGGAACAATGCTCCTTCTCTTATCTCTGTCTGTCTTTGCAAGTGTGCATTTTCTGTTCCCTGCTAAGACCACAACCTGAGTGGTTTAAAAGCTGCTTTTAAACTCTGACCAATTTTGGTCAGGGCTGTACTTCACACTTTGAGAGTGTGTGGTCTCCCTTGCAGCCCAGCCAGCCCAGCACAGTGGGGTTTGTGGGCTTCGAATAGACCGCATCAAATGGGAAATCCCAAGAACTTCAAATATGATGCAATTAAATGTTTGCTGCTTTGCCCATCTCACATGAAGAGAAAAAGAGTTAAAGGTCCAGTGGATATTCAAACAGGTGTAAAGATACAAAATCTTTGCATTCTTGACAGGTGATTATAAAATATAGGATGATGTGCAAAAAGCTGTGCTTTTAACATTTTAAGTCATTTGCACAGTCAGCCACAACCAAGAAATTCTGGAGCTGTCCTCCAGCTGTCATTGAGTTACTTGCTTTCCACATCTGGAGCTGTCTAAATGACTCGTCTTTTAATGAAGAGGCAGATAGACTCCTTTTAAACTGCATTCACGTGGCAAAGAGCATGAACCAGATGTCAGGAGACAATTTAGACAAAGCTGGGTCCTGTCCCAGCCCTGGTCCTGCTCTAGCGACCTCCTCCGCCTCTGCAGCGCGTTCCTGGTTATTCCACCAACACAAGAGTTCAGCTGCAGTCTTTCACATTTTGCTATGGATCTCTCTGATAAAAATGTAAAAGCAGGCTCCAGCTTTGGGAACAAACAGCGGCACAGAAAGCCGTTTGCTGCCTGGTCTGTCAAAGCTGACAGGCCCTGGCTGCAGTCGGTGGGATCAGGGTCCCACACGTGCCTGGAAGGCAGCAGCAGGTGGATGTACTTACTCGGAGGTGCAGCTCCCTCTGCCAGGATGCTGAGGGCTACGGCGAGGGTGACGGAGAGCGCACAGACCACCTTGAGATCCATGGCCCTTGCAAGAGGAGAGGTGCTGCTTTCCCTGGAAGCCGCGCGTTTTATGCGCTCCCTGTGTTTGCCCAGCGAGGTCTGATAACATTGTTCCATCTGATGCTTCACCCAGAAGGTTGGGTTCTCTTTTGTTTGGTTAGGAAGTGTTGCCGTGCGTATTTTGATATCCCGGAGATAAATTTCTGGGCTCCCGTGAGCTATTGATCACATATCTATTACGTACCCATAGATATATATCTATTACGTGATCCCATAATCCATCAGATGGATGCTGCTGGGTGCCTCTGGGTGCCAGAGGCACCTCTGAGTGCTCTGATTTCATTCCCTTTTGAGTATTTCAGACCTCTGGGCAGTTTTATTTTCCAGTCACTACTGAAAAATAGGTAAAATATTTCCTACCCAGGTGTATCTTTTCTGCCTCGATTTTCCCCTGGCCTTAAGGTTTTGGTTATGCTTACTCTGAAACAGGTAAGGGAGGAGGGCTGGAGGTATGATACCTCCAAGCTTCAGGGGACCACTGTGCACCTGAAAAAAACATACAAACAGAGAAAGTGGAAGGTGTGACTGAGAAATACTGAGCCCAGCTAAGGCCACTGTTGGTTTCCACACAAGTGGATTTAGGAAAAGAAGGTAAGATCAGGAAAAAAAAAAAACAAACTGAAGCTCAAGGGGACCAAGAGCATAGAGAGACAAGAGAAGAAAGGAGAGTTTCTGCATGATCTCAGCCTGCCCCACAGGTGCTGTGCTCCTCTAGGCATCAGTCCTTAGTGTCCCAATTTTATTTTGGAGTTGCTGCCCTGTGCTAGGCCCTGCTCCAGGGGTGCCACAGCAGGGGCTGTCCCCATGCCCTCTGCCTGCTCCCCAAAGCAGAGCAGCACTTCCCAACACATCCAACACCACCAGCACGGGGTTTGCTAAAACCAAACTTCTGAAGCACCACGTTTGGCCTATTAATTTCCTGATTGCTCTTCTCCTGCTTTCAAATGTGGCTTCCAAGGCAGCCTTTGGGCTGTTTTGGGACAACAGTCCCTGGGACTTGGGCTGCTGAAGGCTTTAATCTCCCTTTTGGACAATTTTCTACCATTTACTGTAACATTTCTTAACTTCCAGCTACTTCTCAACTCTTTAAGACAATCAGAGCAGTGCCAGGGACAGGGGGAGGAGCAGTGGGATGGTGGGACCATCTCTGCACCCCTCCCACAGGAGGCAGCTGCAGAGCAGGTAGGGCAGGCTGCAGCCCCTTGGGTGCCCTGCAGCATCGCTTTTCCTGTGGGAAAACCACCAGGTAACTCTTCCTGTTCATCCCCAAAATAAAGAGATTCAATGGACTGTTTTTGATCTTTGACAGAATTGTGTCTTCTTGCTTTTGAATATTACATACGAGTTTGTTTTGTGCATCTTTCCATTGCAAAGCTCAAAGTGAGAGCTTTCAGCTTCTATGGTTGTGTTTTGGAGGAAGTTTATTTGTTGAAAAGTATTTCCAACCAAGTGGGAGGCATTTTGTTTTACAAGGGAGAAGAATGATAGGGTTCTTTTTCCAAAAGGTTAACTTATTTAATACTTTATGGTCTCTGTTTATATCCATCCCTATTTAAGACATGGGTGACATTTCCCATTGAAAAGTCACAATTCATAAAGTGGATATTTTGTACATCCTCCATTTCACAAGGCACCAGGCTGCAGGCAGAAGAGGAATGTGCCCCATCACATCACACTTTTTACCGCCGTCACTTAGAGAAAACGTTGGACTAAAAACTTTAAAATCCAGTTTCCCCTTACGTGCAAAGCTCCACCATGATGCCTGTCCAGAGAAGTCGTTGGTGGTTTTTCCATCAGCCTGGGAGGTGGGGAGTGAGGTTGGCTGAAGCACTGCCCGTGCGTGAGAGGAAAGCCGTGATCCGCGCTGTTTTCGGACCTGCGTGGAATTCTCAGTAGATTATCGGCCCATCGTGTGAGTCAGCTGAAACTGCAGATAACGTTTCTCGCTCCTGCTCCTTTCTGGACATTAATTAAGCCCTTATCTGCTGGCTGTCACCTCTTGGGCCCGATCCCAGCTGCAGGCACAAAGGCAAATCTACCCCCCGAGCTCTCGCTGCGGAAAGAGCGTTTGATTGGCATCTCAAAGCAAACACAGCGCAAGAAATGAGCTGCCTGCTTTCTGCCAGGGGATTACTTAAAGATCTTTAATATGTTTATATAGCAAAGCCTTGAAAATTATCTGGGGTTTCCCTGTAAATGTGTTTCCTTCTGTGAGGCCGGCACCTGCCTAAACCTTTAGGTAACTCCATCAAGGATCTCAGGCTCTGCAAGTGCCCGTGGCCAGAAGGGCCTGGAGGGCTCCCTGCTCCTCTCCAGGCTCCGTGTCCTCCCTCACCACCCTCCCCTGGCCCCTTTTAGCTGCACTGTGGTGCTCTCATTCCCTTCCCAGCAAGGACATGGAGCGATCACCACGGCTGGTATTGGATCTTGCTGTGGATCAGTGGCAGCCTGCAACTCTTTGTTCTCCTAATCCAGAACTTTTGAAGGATAAGGGTATTTTTTTTCCTGTCTCTTTTCACTTAAAATAACCAGCAAACAGTACAACTTTGATTTTCGTCCTAATGGGAGTGTTTTGTCCTGAAGGGAATTTCCTTTTGTGGTAACTGTTAGTTTGAATGCTGACATGAAGAAATCTGTCACTGGGCCAACAGCACTGCTTGTGAGCCCACAGAGTAAATCTCAAGTTTTGAGTGCTCTCTAAAATAAGTCAACATAAAAGAGAAAAAAAATCAGTGGCAAAGGAGGGGGATGTCTGCAATTTGCTCCTTCCAGCTGTGTGAGGCACACCAAAGCATGAGTTGGCACGTGAAACTCCTCAAACCAGGACAATATCTCTCTGTCTACCAGATAGCACTGACGGGGTCAAAAAACAGACTGAGAAAACCTTACATCTTAATTTTGAAAATGGACAGTTCAAAATAACCCCTGAGATCCATGGCTTTGATAAAGATCCCTACCAGAGATGTATTAATGCAGTTGTCAAAATCGACTTGAACTTTGTGAGTTCAAACTCCTTCAGGGGAATTTTGTCGAAGAATATGTCATTTCTACAAACCACAGACAGTGCTAGAGGAGGACGTCTGTCACATTTCTGTGGCAAACGTCCTTGCCCAAGGTGAAAAGAAAGATTTAATTACTGAAGTTAATCAAATGTGTAACTCAGAGCTGAGTCAGATCTAAAAGCCTGAATTTCAGCATCCAATACACTACAAAAAGGTTTGGTTGTGACTGCAAAGCCCAGTGCCAGTTTAGAAATACAGACCCGAGCCAGTAATTTTCCTTAATGCTTCTGGGATCTCCAAGCAATCCATGATCTCAGCATTGCCATCATTTTTTGTGAGCATCAAAATTAACACCAGAAAATCCTCATCCTTCCTGAAATGAGGTGGCGACCAGCCTGTGGAGAAGAGGACACACGGCTGGAGCCAGCGAAGCAGGGAAATATGCATTTTGTTTATTTTCTAGGCCCCATCAGATCTGTAGGGACCCAGAGAGGGGAAGAAACTCCTGAGACACACAGATCTGATTCAAAATGTGGCCATTGAAAGGTCTTGTTATGAAAATGGCTGTGATGCATTCCAATTCACCATGCCACAGGCAACGAGGGAGTCCAAATCCTGACCTATTACCTTCTAAAAAGGGAAACATAAACCAAGAAGACTTATTAAATTGAGCTTAAGGCAAGAGTAAAATGTGTGAAATGCTGGCCAACAGCAGGATGCTATTGAAAGACACAATATGAAAAACTCAAGTAAATATTTACCATCAAACAAAAAAATAGGAAAAGGATGTCCTCAGGCACACATATAGACCCAGAATAATTAAATGAGGGAGTAAAGGAAGCTACTAGAAGAAAAAAAGGCCTTTTTTTCCAAAGTCAAATAAAGAAAATAGAAAAATAAATACTGCAGGAAAGTAAATTCACAAAGAGGTAAACAAATAACTTCTTTTCAGGTAGGAGACAAAGGTCAGCAATCACAGGGGAGAGAAGAGGATTTTTCAACATACTCATAAATGATCAGGAAAGCTTGGTGAATAATGAGGTTATGAATATGCTGATGATTCAGAATTATTTTTCATAATTTTTAAAAAGTGCAGCTAGCTCAACATTGTGGAAATATCTTACAAGATTGACTGGGTGATAAATGGTAAATGAAATAAAAAGTAAAGTGCACGGAGGAAGAGTAACCCAAGTATATAATCACCAAGATGGGCTGGAAATTAGCTGCTGTCACACAGCTTTCCATCACTGTGGATGCGCCAGCTGAATATTCAAAGTGACAAAAAGGCAAAATGGTTCCAGTAGTTATTAGGAAAGGAGTACAAAGGAGAAAACATAATTCTGGTACGGCCCCAGGCCCTGCTGCTCCCATGCCCACGTCCCTTTGTGACGTTCTGGCATCCCCGAGTTAAAAAGGAGACAGTGTAATTAGAAGAGATGCTGAGAAAAGCCCTCTGGCTCACGAGAGCAATGAGCTGTGGAAAAATGTTTTGAAGAGTGTCGGGATCTGAGAAACTAAGTTGTCACAGGACAGACGGGGAAGTTTTACCCTGGATAAAAACAGGGCAGCGAGCAGAGGGTGGGATGGTTTTCACTGTGGGGAGAGGTCATGAGGAGAGGTCAACTATCCTGCAGAGAGTTATGCTGGGACCTTTGCAGCTTAACAGGCTCACAAACCATCTGAAAAGAGGAGGTGAGAGGGTAAAATCCGTTGGTGACACAGAATTTCTGTGGCACTAAAAATATGAGGCGGTTGCTCCAATGGATTGTGCAGAATGGAATGACTGCAGAGTTGGATGGCACGTGAGGCTTTGTGTCTGGGAATATGGAGTGATGCACACCTGGGAAAGCAGCAATCCCACCTTTCCAGTTACAATAAAGGACCCTGAGCTGACTGTGATCCCTCGGGTTGCTGTGAGTGCCGTGTGAGGATGACAGCAGCATATGGAGGATAACAGGCAGTTTTGTGAAAACACCAGCTCAGTGCTCAGCAACCGTGAGAAAAGCAAATGACAGATTAACAATTCTTAGGCAAGGAATAGAGAATCACAGATTTACAAAGTTTTTCCATTCTATAAACCCAGCCTGTGTCTACTTTTTCATGCCGTGTCCTCAGTCTCCAGCCTGTAAAAGGTCCCGTGGTGGGGATGGCAGCGTGGGACAGCATCCACATCTGGAATATTTATGAACACCAGGTCTCTCCAGATCCATACAGGTCACAGGAGGCACAGCTTGTGGTCTCATCTAACATGAAAGCCTCGGGGGTAAGTTAGAAGCACATGAAGGAAGATGGTTCATCACCAAGCACGGGGATATGATGAAATTTAGCTGTGGATGCTAAAACTTCCCACAGATCTGAAAAACAACTGGATGAACTCATTGAAGAAAAACTGTTTGGGGCTGTTAAATCCCCAAACTACACCTCTATCTCAGGGAATGTCTAAGCTGCAAACCCTTGGAGGTTGGAAGGGTATTTCTGTGAAAGTGTCACTGCCCGTGGCTGGCTGGACTTGAGCAAATGTTACTCATCATTTCTCAGAGAAAAACAACCAGAAAGCATTCAATAAAATGATGGGGCAGGAGTGGGAAGTGAGAATAATAGGGTGTATGGCTGGATTCTCTTTGCTGCTTGTTGAAGTTTTCCTGTAAGCACCTGTAACTGGCCCAGGGAACTGGGCTAGGGAGGGATTAACTTCGTCTGGCTGATCCCGTGATTTTATCATCGCGTCTTTTGATTTTCATCATTTCTCAGAGACATCTTTTCAAATCATCTAGTGTAAGTTTCAAGCTCAAAACCAAAATAATCTAGTTTGGGTTTGATACTGAATCAGGTAAAAATGTCCCAGTCTGGAGAATGGAAAGTGCTGTGACGGGTGGAGCTCCACAGATAATTCCGAAACTCACCAAAACCTGAAGCAAACCCACACCAGCGGATTGGTTGTGATTCCCAGAAAGAAGAGCCAAACCCAGCACCACTCGTGACGTGGGGAGGGTTTGTGGGTCTGTTTCCCTCCACAGTGACTGGTGGGAGGGAGGGATTCTGTCAGGTGCAGTGAGAGAGCATCACCTGCAAGGGGCACGAGCCAACACCTCTCCCCTGCACACAGGGACAGGGGGTCACTGAGATCACCCAGCAGCTCCAGAACTGATGTTCTGAGGGCAGTGGCATGGAACGGCTGATATATATTGCCCATATTGCATCACTTTAGCTTAATTGGTTCATTAATGCCAGAGCAATTAGCAGTGTAAATAGGAGCAGGCAGGGGTCAGCAGCCTTTCCCCCCTGCAAGCTGAAAGGAAATGTTCCCCCTTTAGTTTTCTGTCAGGTTCTTAGAGCAGATTGAGAGCTCTGGGTTTCACCTCACGTGTCAAAGACTGAACATTATTCGGGACACATGAGATATTAAAAAAAAAGAATCCATGGCTCTCATTTGCTACTATGGGAACGGTGATCAAAACTTTGAAAAACCAGGCAATGCAGGCAAAGGGCTGCAAGGTTATTTCTGACACAAATGGCTAAAGAGACAAATACAAATGAGAAATGCCTGAAATAGGAGAAGTAGGGGACCTAGGAAATAATAAGTGAGCCTAAGACCTTGTGTGGGAGGGAAAGGTCATTTCTGAGTTTTGCCCTAGTGGTTTCAAAAGCAGGCAGTAAAAAGATCCTGCCTAAACTGCTGTCTCCAGCTGAAGGTGAGGACTGGAAAGGCTCAGAGGGATGGGCAGTGTGGCAGGGTCTGTAAAAGAATTGAGGTTAGAAACCGACCTGGGCTGGCTCAGCCGAGCTGATAGCAAAAATTACCTACAGAGCTGGCAGAGAGGAGTCAAGATTATTGCTGTTTTTAGCAAGTTTCAGTTATTGCTCTTTTCATTGGTGACTGTGAAGGGAGGAAATATTGGCCAGGAAGTGTTTCTTCTGCACCAATTAAATGTGGTTAAAAATAGAGGGAGAAATATTAAGCTCCAATGTTAGCAAGGGTTGATATACGAGGATTAGTGGGAGAGCTACTTCAGGGGAAAACTGTGTCTCTATATAGTTTGATTCTTCAAGGGATTTAACAAAATAATGATAGAAAAAAGCAGAAAGTAGAAAGAAAAGAAGTAGAAATTTCAACAGAAAAAGAAAGGCTAGCTACAAAATTCCTCTGAAATCTTCCCTTTAAACATTTTAAAGAGACTGGGCACACAAAGTGAACCGTAAAGTTCTGGCAAGAATCAGAAAAGAAAAAAAAATTCTCTCGAGACGGGAACATCTTAACAAGAACGTCTTCTTTTACTGTGGTTTTTTATAAGTTACTGCAGGTGAGAGCGTTGCCAGAGCTCAGAGAAGCCAGAGCTCAGGCCTAGAGGAGCACGTTGGAGGTTTCCAGCTGGGATGAAGGATGCCAGGGCAGAGGAAACGGCACCTGAGGCTGCCCTTGCTGTGTCCTGCTTACCTGCCGTAACCCCACAAAAAATGATGCAACCACTCACTCATCTATAGCTGAGGAGCAAGAACCGGATCAGAGGCACCCAGCAGGATCAAAACACGGCTGTTAGAGCTGGCTGGGATCTCTCCAACATAAAGTTTTGTCAGGATGAGTAGATTGAAGCAGAAACTCGATGCCTGCAAGGATTGCATCGGCGAAACGGTGCGGTGACAGCTCTTCCTGACCTGAAGGTGTTCTGGGATGGGGCAAACAGCAAGCAAGAGGGGTCCCTGCCACCTCAACAAAAAGCCATTTGCAACAGTTCCTGGAAGGGGAAATCCATCTGGGCTTTTAAAAACACCAAAAATATCACACCTGGTTCATGAATTCCCTGAGCCTGGAATACCCAGCAGCTGGGAGGACGCTTGAAGAGGACATTTGCCCTCTTTCTGTGGCCAGGTGTGTCCAAGGCAGAACAGCTTTGCCCTTCCACACTTGCCAGGGAGGTGGCACTGGATCAATCTTCCCCACTTTCATCTGAAGTCCTACCTCAGATCTGCAAGGCAAAGTGAGAGCTGAAGCCAGAAAACCCCTTCGATGGTGAGAACATAAAGCCAGTTTGGTGCAAATAGCAAAGCAATCAAATTTTGATGATGAAAGATTCTGTTCACATTTTCTCTGTATGTCACACAGACAACGCAGTAGCCCAGGAGGGGTCTCACGTTGGATCACTGGTTTAAATCTGTCACTTGTAGCACAATAAAGTGAATTGTCAAACATATTTCTGTCCACAGTAGCAAAACAGCAATTAATCCATGCCCATAAATACAGGGGGGGAAATGCTAATACTGCAGTAAATCAAGCAGCTTCCCTCTCTAACATATTTTGCTTTTCATAAATGAGACCTGAATTCTCAATGTCTCTTCGCTAATGGGAAAATTCTTAAAACCTAATTAAAAAGTCTCTATTCAATGGGCTGTGGAGAATTTATAGCAGTGAAACTGCCTGTGTCAGACAGATATGCTACTGATAGTCCTGTGGGAGCTAATGGTGAAGGGACTGCAAATAAGAATGGAGAGGAAAAGGAACTAGGAGAGAAAAAAGAACTGGGCAGCAGGCTGGGCATTGTTTCAGACTGCTGTGGTGGTGTGCAGGGAGGCTGGCGAAGGGACAGGGCTGGGGACATGCTGGTGTCACCCCTAAAAATGTGCTGGTGAGATCCAATGATCCGGTGGGAAAAGCCACTGGGGCTTCTGGAAGGGCAACAGCAACAGCATCTGTGAGGAAAAACACGTGTGCTGAGAGCAGGCTTTGCCACTGATGAACTTCCTGCAAACCTGACGGATTCAGGGGGAGCTCACAGCATTTCTCATTTCACCAGCCACAGAACAAACACTGCTTTTCTCCCAAAGTAAAGCCCGTTTGCCCAAAGCTGGAACAGGCTCTCGCCCAGCACTACAGGCATGTCCACGCCAGGCAGGTAAATAAAGGAGAGCAGCCCAGCTCTCTCACCAGCCCTGCCCCACTGAAAATGCTTTATTGGAGGCAAATATCCCCCCTCCTGCACCTTTAGGACCCACTGTGCCACATTCTGAGCTGGCCACCAGTGCAGAGCACAGGCACGCAGCACTTTGCAGCCAGGAGTCTCTCCCTGGAGATATTCCAGAGCCATCTGGACACAATTCTGTGCTCTGGGATGCCCCTGCTTGGGCAGGGAGGTGGGACCAGATGAGGCACTGTGGTCCCTTCCAGCCTGGCCCATCCTGGGAAGGGCTTTGCAGTGGCAGCACCCACTGCTGACAGGAGGCCAGTGGGATTTCATTGCTTATAGACTGCACTACGAGTTTCTGGTTGTTGGAACCCGCTGTTCCTCTGTTCCACAAATGCTGTTTCTGGGTTTTAGTCCCAGAAGCCTGGTTGGACTTTGTTTGGAGTGGTTCAAAACCTCCTCACTCACCTCCTCGATAACAAAGGAGAGGTTTGGAAATGTGGAGAACATGAGGCCCCTGTAAAAAAGGGGACTGAAGAACACAGGCACCCTCCCCTGCCTGCCAAATGTCCTCCTCATTAGGCAGTAGGAGCAGCCACTTTCACCTAATGCCCATTTAATTGTTTGCATTAAGAAGGGCCACCTGCAAGGGGAGAAGCTGAGAGGGGAATTATGTGAGTCAGAACCAAGCCTTGGAAGTTGGGAGCCCCAGCCAGCTGCTCTCACTTGAAGGTTTCAGGACTGGGGCTTTTCCCCTCATTCTCTCCTCTAGCCTGGACTGGAAATAAATCCCTGACAGCCTCTTTGCCTCTTTAATATACTTAGTGAAATTGCATTAGCAGTAAGAAAAAAGTCCTGCCGATAATTTAAATTATTTGTGGCCACCTCTGCAAGCCCTGCTGTTTGTGCTGGGATCTATTCAGAGTAACTGTTATTTAGTAAATGCTTTGTTTGCTATTCCTAAGAGTAGTTTTATACAAACTTTGATTAGAATGTTCCCTACCAGTTATGGGAGTGAACACACCAGTCAGGAATTTTCAGTCAGAGGTTTTCTTCCCATGCTGGAACTAAACTTGGCCGTTGTAACAGCATGAGGTAACAAAATGATTGCTACTGCAAGGCCTAATTTGGTGAATTTTTCGGTGTAACGTTGGTCTCAGGGATTTGCAATGTTCAAAGTAAGTGATCCCTATTCCTGGCCTTTGGGAAATACAGACCTGCAGAGGGTATGAAATTATGATATCCCCTCAGCTGAAATGCTCCTCAAAATCAGCTCCCAAACAGATTTCAGGTGAGAGGACAGCTGGGAAGTTCTTTAAAGGGCTGGCTTGGCAATGAGGCTTTCTTCCTTTTCAAAGGAGCCTGTCCGGACATGGGAAGGTGAAATTAATTTGCTTTAGATGTCACCAGGGTCAGGGCTTCAGCCTGGCATGAACATTTGGCTCCCATTCACATTAGGTGGGTCGTCCCAGTGTCACCAGGGCTTTCTGGGACTGTCCTGGCCTCATTCACCTCACCTTTTAACAGGAAGAAAGAAAGAAAGCAAGTTCACTTGTGTCCTTGGAGAGATCAATTTCTGTGCCACGGTCACAGCAAAATGGGTGAATGGGGACCTGATGAGGACAAGTGGCTTTGTGTGCTCCATCTGTCATCTTTATGTTCCTCTAGGATATAAAAACGTGAATCATCTGTCTGTGGGACTGGTGGGGAGAAAATAAACCCTTAAATATTCTCTCTCTTTCTCTCTTTCCTTCCTCTTTTTAGTTGGTTAAATCAAAGAGGCTTTGTGCATAGAGGCCTCTACAAAGCAGATGTGCTTTAAATCCTGTGCTTCACAAAAGCTGGGGCCATTCCTGCCTGGAACTCATCACTCTGTCACGACACAGCTCGAAGGAGGGCAAGATTTAGGAGAAAGAAATAATTTTCTCTTAGCATCCTTTTACCTTTATAGACATTTTAAAATTAAAAAAAATGCTCGTGCCACAGTGAATACTTGCTTTAACAGCTTCAGGTTCCTGCTTGCACTGCTGGTTTCCCCTCTGACTACAAGTCAGCTGAAGCTCAGTGTGGGCCACTGATGTGACACTGGTGCCTTGATGTGAGTGTTCACGGTCACCAGGGAAAGGAGCCCAGCAGAAGCCCCATCCTAATGTTCCTGCCTTGTTCCTGCTTGGGCTGGTGGATTTCAATCTGATTCCAGAGAAGTGCAACAGCAGCCCCAGACTGAGGTGGCCAGCCCCATTTGACCTGCCCTCACACCCCAGGAGGCAGCAGGGCTGCCTCGAGCCCCTCCACTCGTGCTGGGTCAGTGTTTGCTCCTGCAGGGACAAGGCTGGAACTGCTGGATCAGCCTCTTTCCCAGGTTTTGGGAGCCAGCCTTTCGCTCCAAGCTCTTGCCTACCTCATTTTCCTCACAGGACAGAGTCAGCAATCCCTGTCCTCAGGAAAGCAGCAGGATGAAAGCAGATTTCAGCAGGTTCTTTGCTTCACCCCCTTGCCATCCAGCTAAACTTAGAAGATATCTTTCCTCTCCGGTCCTCCATAACAAGCATCCTGGACCTAAAAGTTAGCAAAACTGGTTTTGAAATCACTAATTAATTAGGTTGGAAAAGACCTCTGAGATCATGGAGTCCAAAAAGTTCTCTTCCACATGCTGTGGGGTGTGGTTAATTATTCAGAGTTGAAGTCATGGGAGTAAAACCCATCTGAAATGCAAGATCCCTGCAGGAGATGGGGAGGGATGAAGTCACAGCCCAGCACTTTTTGCCTCATTTTCCCTGAAACCACAGGTGTCCGGGGATAAAGCAGCAGGAGCTCAGCTTTAACTGGGCCACAGGGAGGGCAGAAGCTGCACCAGCCATGGCTGGAGCCTGCCTGTCCCTGGATCTGGGGCCATACCTGACCTGAGGGAGCTGCACCTCTGCAGCCAGTCCTGAGGGCTGCATGGGAAGGGCTGATGACTGAAAACCCCATGCTTTCCTCCAGCTTTTCTCTTCTTCAGCAATACTGGGACAGGAAATATGAAGGGACTAATTACCGGAGATAGCGGTCTTTATTTTTTCTTTACAAATTGAGCATGTTTGGGTATGCCAGAGTCCCTGACTGCTCTCCCTTAGGGTTCCTTTTCATTGCCTGCACCCTCAGTCCCAGCTGCAGTAGCCCATGGCATCTGCAGCACTCCTGGGACCTGGCAGCACCACACAGGACGTGGGGAATTTGCTGTGGGGCACCCAACACCCCGGTGTGAGCATCCCAATCCACCCCTCAGCCTCTCTTCCCTGTCACGGTTCCTGTGCACAGGTGGTCCAGTTCTGCTTGTTTAAAAGATTTCCATAATCCAGGGGCTCTGAGGGGTCATGTTTCCCCCTTCCCCTCCCTTCACCAGCAGCTGAGCACATCTATGCCTGAGCTTGCTGCAGGAGAAAGGGATCGATTGTTTCTGGTTAATTTGTGTACTTAATAACCTCAAGGTAAAGTTGCTTTCCTTTGGCTCGGGCCAGCAGCAGGACTACCCTGAGCTCCTCCTTGCCCTTGTTCTTGATCCCCAGTTGTGCTCAGAGGAGGAGATCTCTGCTATCAGCACACAGTATTTCCTCCCAAGTGCCTCCTGCCATGCCACAGCCCTGGAAGAACAGGCACCACTCCCCAAGCTGTCCCCTGGCAGCACCTGAGGGCTGCATGTCACAGAATCATAGATTGGTTTGGGTTGGAAGGGACCTTAAAGATCATCTGGTTCCATGCCCCTGCCACGTCACGGGGTCCTGGTGTCAGCTTCTCCTTGGCCCCTCTGCTCATTTCAGGGCCACACCTGCCCTTGCTGCCCCTGCTGGGTAGCCAGCCCTGCGTCTAAAATAGCCATGAACTCAGGGCTGCTCTGCCTTCCACTATAAATAGGCCCAGCACAGGTCAATCCTCTAAGCAAAGGGCTGCTTAGTGAAGTGGGTTATGGTCCTGGCCTGCTGTTGGAAGCAGAATATGTTAATCTTTGCACTTTAATGGGGTATTTTTTTCTATTCGTACCAGTCTCTGGCCCCTCTTTGTGCCTGCAGCCAAAGCGTTGCTGTGCAGGGCTGGTGTGCCCCTGAACACCACCCTGAGCAGCCTCCAAGGGGGTGACACTGCCTTTCCCCGTGGAAACAGGCAGTGCTGGGAGCTGGAAACACCAGCTGTTCAAAGGAGTGAACACAGGGGATGACACTGGTGTGGTATGGGAGCGATGCCACGAGGCTGGGGCAGTGCCAGGGGTGGCCCCTGTGACAAGGGACAGCCCGTGTGGCAGGCACAGGGCTGGAGCAAAACCCCTCAGCTCCAGTGTGGCAGTGCTGATGGGTCTGGTCAGCACCCAGGCCTTTTCCCTCCATCCCCTGGGAATTTCCTGCTGCAGCCACCTCGCCGAGGACACCCCAGGGGCCGGAGGTCCAGCCAGAAGGTCTGAGGCATCACAGCTTGTCCCACCCTGCCCGGGCACAAACACCCCCAGCACAAATCCTTTCACCCTGTTTCACAGAGCATTGCCCAAACAACCCCTGAGAGACTCTGACTGACCCTGTGCCTCTCCTGCTCCTCCTTTTCCAGGGCTGTTAAAGGCACCTCCATAAGGAACCTTTCTGTGTACAGCAAGGATTATACAAGATGATGCCACAGAAACTTATTTAAATAAATCTTATGCTCTTAGCGGATTAACTAAACATTTAGAAAATCTCTTTTCCCTTCTGAATATTGGCTTATTTTTTTGAGTTCGTTTATGTTGGAGAATGAGAATTGATGCGATCTTTTGTAACACAGTCCTTGAGGTATTTTCTCAACGCCACTTTATTTTTCCTGATGTCACATCCACGACAGAGTGAGAGGCACCCATACAAAATTTGAAAGCAGCAACACAGCTTTACTCCCTAATTCTCTGCTGGTAAAATGGGGCTGCTTCCTTTGAGCTGCTGAATGGTTTAAGTCCAAAATTAAATCAGCTTTTCACCAACTCAAGTAAGAAAGAAAGAAGCTGCAATAATTCCTGATCTGATTCAGAAAAACGTTATTTTTGACCTGCTCAAAAAGCAGCACTGCTGGAAAAGCAGATCTCTGTGTGACTGTGCTACCACAGGTAGGAGAAACACAAGTCATTGGTATCCCAACCTTCACCCTCCCTGCTTTTCCCAGGAGCAATGCTGAAACTGTCTTCATTTGCCATGTCCATCATGTCCATCATGATCGTGTACTGAGCTACATTTTACCTCTGCATATAACTTTACCTCAGCACATAACTTTACAGCTCTAAGCATAGTATTCATTTAATGTTTAGTATTTCTTGATAGTGAAGCAAGCTCCCTATGAAGAGTTATGCAGCAGCCCAGGCTAATTTCAGATGCTGGATTTTACAGTTCCTGGATGCTGATAGAGAAACTCCTGAGCTTTGTCTCTGGGTCACGGCTGCCCCACAGCCAGGGCGGTGGTGAGGGCTCAGGACAGTGTCCATCTGCAGGCTTTGGGCAGGATGTGTATCCAAAGGAAACAGTCCCTTTTGAAGCTTTTATTTTACATTGGTTGCGTTTTTTCAAACACGCTGATTTATATTGTGGAGCTTTTTTACTGTTTTAGTTTTTTTAGTCACTTCTGATTAACACGTGTTTTAGCACATGTAAAGCAGGCAGGTGGCTGATCGTGGGCAAAGGGAAGTTCAACCATCAAGCTGGGCATTCTCTCCAGCCTGGCTCTCATTTATCACTGGGTGTATGTTCTGCCAGTCACTAAATAAGTTATCTTCAACACGGTGAATCACCAAATCAATGCTTTTATATGTGTGTGCAGCAATATTTTCTATTTACTTCTTAAATTATGCAGGTGATGGGGAGCCTTCAAACAGTGCTCAGTCCAAGGGACAAAATGAACAGGGGCTGCAAGTGCTGGGGGGAAAAGGAAAAAAATAGGGTTTTTTCTTCAATGAAGCAAATAGGTGCAGACCCAAATAAGAAAGGATTTGCAGAGGGGCTTGTTATTATTTCTCCTTTCTTTTATCAGTGTTTGGTGGGTTTGGTACCTGTGCTTCCAGGTAAAAGGCAGAGTGGTGGTGCAGTCTCTCCACCTTGACTTGCTGGATAATGTGCACGGATTGTAGCACTGGGGAAACTGGGATTATGGCTCTGGTGGAGCTGCACTTCTTCCTGCTGCAAAACCATAGTTGACAAAAAAGCCTGGAAGAAGCCCCATTCCCGTGTGTGCCTGTGGTTTCTGCTGCTTCCCGGGAACTTCCACGGGGCCTAAGGAGAGGTCATTAAATGTTACACTAATTGCAGTAATTGCTGTCCATAGGGACTGATTAGGGCTCAGTCAACATTGCAGAGCTGGTGACGTCAGTGGGGTACAAAAGGTGACACTGCTGCCTGCCAAGCTGTGGGGTGGAGGGGTTACCCCAGGCAGGCACCAGCTGGGTGCAGGCAGCTTTTGGGAACAGGCAGCTTTTGGGA